>OX384040.1:19905786-20253286 GCA_947534325.1 Agonum fuliginosum
GAAGAGTGGTGACTTGCAGTCGAGAAGTGAAATACCTTGGGGTCACTTTAACCCCAGGGTTAAACCTCGGCAGACATATCCAGAGGGCTGCGGAGAAAGTCGGAAACGCCGTTACCGCCCTATCGAAACTAATGCCGAACATTGGAGGCCCGGCAGCCAGTAGGAGGAAAGTTTTGGCGCATGTTGCACACTCAATCCTCCTATATGCAGCGCCCGTCTGGGCCAAAGAAATGAAAAAGGCCACGCATCGGAACACCATGGCCAGCGTGCAGAGGAAGATGGCGCTGAGAGTCTGCTCGGCATACCGCACTGTTTCCTTGGAGGCGGTGCAAGTGCTTGCCAGCGTGCCCCCCATAGAACTTATGGCGGAGCTACGTCAGACAAACAGAAGTAAGGTAGAAGCAAGGAAAGAAATACTGGAGAAGTGGCAGGCCGCCTGGGAAAGTGGCAGCGAGGGCCAGTGGACCAGGACATTTATACCTGACCTAGAACTATGGACAACTAGAAAGCATGGCGAGCTGTCGTTTCACGTTACCCAAGTACTTTCCGGGCACGGGTGCTTCAACGCATACTTGAAAAAAAATAGGCAAGAAACAGTGCGATGGGTGTACTTTCTGCAGTGTTGAACTCAGTGAAACTGCAGAACACTCCTTCTTTCACTGTACGAAATGGTCAGAGATAAGAGAAGAGTTGGTACAGGACGTTGGAAACCTGACCCCTAGCAACGTAGTACAACGAATGCTGGAGTCGGAAGACAACTGGAGGCGCATCGCTGACGTTATGACGCAGATCATGCGAGACAAGGAGGATGCTGAAAGAAAGGAAGAACAAGAGAGGTTAGCAAGACCATGAAAAGGACGTAAAGAAAAACTGGGTACCACGAAGTAATGCTGAACAAGCGGTTCCATGGTATTGCAGGTAATAAGGGAGGTGGTTTTTAGCTGGTCTCCAATTCGGATACTAGTTGGTTCCGAAAGTGTCGGAATCCCAGCACTACCCCGCGTCCCGGATCCGGATGACGCGGGGTGTCTGTTTGCAGATTTTCCCCTACCCTCGTAAAAAAAAAAAAAAGTGATACATTGTACCGTTTATCTACGAAATGTTGACTTCTTTTGTCTTCGATGAAAGTGATAATGGAAACTACAATTTCTGCATTCTGTGCCACTTTGAAAACATAGACCACATCACACCACATCAAAATGACAAATAAACAATAAAACAAATGATGAAAAGAAATAATACCAGCATAATCAATAATTATGCATTTTATAAATTTCGTGATTTCGGTATGATGCGCATAATAAAAGGAATATTTAAGTAAATTGTTAATGTTTGTAAGAGTTGGTAATGGAAGCGACTTCGAGAATGTCTAGTTAACATATAGCAATAATAATATTTCGGCATTCGTCCTCAACATTAATGTTATTAGCATTTTTTCTTTAAAAAAATAAGTGACCCGTTTTCCGTGCCGGTGAGTGTATGTATTACCCAGATTTCTTTAAATATATTTTTTCCATAAAATACGTTATTTTAATACCGTAATGTCACAAATGCAACGTCTTTCAGCGCCTGCAAATCGACGTCTCAATCAAGTCACTTGTCTGCTTGGGAATAAGACCCTGTGGTGTATATACCACACTTTAATCTCAATCTACATTCACAACCTTGACTACTTATATTAAATAAATATCCATGAGCTGTCGACTGGTAACCGCACACACGGTAAAATATGTATCTACTCCGATGGTTCACAATATGTGAGACTGCCCCATCCAAGTTTTGGGTAAATGGCGCGTGATAGTTGTTTATGTACCTTGCTCAAATTCTAATAAATGTATCATTAATATTACGGTTATATACGAGGGTTGTCCGTAAAGTAAGGTTCCCAGTAATTTTTCACAGTGTAAAACTTGTTTAATTCCAAAAACGCAGATACGTCCGGAACGCTCCTCATCATTGACGTCAGTACGCCAGTTTTTGAACTCTCTGCACCATTTGCGCACGTGTTATAGGCTCATACACTTGTCTCCATGGATTTCGCATAGCTGGGAATGGGTTCCCAGCAAACACACTGTTGACATACATATACAATGTACGTAAAATCTATAGATACCACCTACATTACTTATGAACGTGTATATCACATCCAGTACGCGTATCAAGTATATCGTGATAGTAATATACCTGTGTTTCATCCATTTTAACTCTTTTTGTAACCTGGGTGCTACATCTCAATAGACAATGCATGTACGTTCCATGTATGTACCTCTTACGTTACGCCATGACCAGCCACGACTTACCACGTGCTAGTGTTCATTTGCTTAGGCAACGGTGAACTGTGCATCGTGAAACTTTGGTTTTGTTCTTTGTGTTTTTATATGTATCAAGAAGTTGTGTTATTTGGTGTAATATTCATCGTTAGTTGAGGTAAGTTTGTTATTTAGAAATAATTAATAATGATACATGCAGTTTGGTGAACGTAAAAGTGTCATAACCATAAATAATTATATAAAATTTTCTTATGTTGTGTAAAAATTCTCACGTGTGATATTGTTGTTTTTATAGAGTGGTGCCAAGAAAAAAGTTTCACGAAATAGGCTATCGTCAAAAACGTCGCAGAATTTTAGATGAAATTAATAAACAAGATAGAAATATAGATAATTCAATCGATACTAATTTACATTTAACTAGCAATGACGATAATAATATTGGAGAAGACTATTCTGTTAATTATGAATAGTATTTTGATGCATTAATTATTTTTTTCAATAGTACCTATTATTGTTTTTATATTTCAAGTTAAAAATTTACTTTTATTTTATATCATAATGTAATGTGTTTAAGAAATAAAAATTATAAATCCTTTGCATCCCAGTATAATTATTTTGCATTTCCCTTTCCTAAAATTAAATGTGTGGTACATTACAGGTTATGTGCTAGTTTCGTTAAAATAGTAGGTAGGTATGTATTTGGTACTTTACTATACAAAATACAAAGTATGTATATTTGTAATCTATGGTACAGACCATAAACGTTATAATGTTACATACCCGCGACCTCTTTGCCAAGGTCACTGTTGCTGACTTAGGAAAGCGAATGTAAGTTAGATTTACGTTACACAGTACGTACCCGTAACTTTTAAGTTAAACGTGTTACATTGTTATAACTTCGCAAAGATGTAACTGTGTTTGCTGGGTTTCTACCGGCGCAATGTTTTTTGCATGTGTTAGCTGCGCTAGGTGATCCATTTCCTGTCTGCGAAATCTATGGAGACAAGTGTATGAGCCTACAACATGTGCGCAAATGGTGCAGAGAGTTCAAAAACGGGCGTACTGGCGTCCATGATGAGGAGCGTTCCGGACGTATCTGCATGAGTTGGCGGCAGATTTTTTGACTCGGGCATTCAAAAGCTCGTACACCGCATGCAAAAATGCATTGACCGCAGTGGCGACTATGTAGAAAAATAGGTAAAAGTCTGAACTTTCCAAAAATTTACGCATTTTTGAAATTAAACATGTTTTACACTGTGAAAAATCACTGGGAACTTTCAAGTTAAAAGATTTTGGAAATTCACAAAATTTCTAATATAAATCATTTAGGAATTTAAAACAAATGTATAGTAATGCGACAAGTCGACAATAGACGTTGAATATTTTCTGATTTTATTAACGTAGCGACATCGTGTGGTCATAGTTGTAGTTATTATTTAACTTTAGATTAGGTTATCGACAAACTTATCAGCATCAGCAAAAGCAATAAGACAGCTCGTGAATCATGACCAGATATCTGATAATTTACTTTATTTCGTACGTGAATCGTGAAGTGTATGCATAAAAGTAATAGTATCTAGCTTCGATGTAAGTTGTTTTATTTTCTATTTACGATAAATGTGCATATTTTTCTTAGATGGTTACATAAATTTAGTACCTACTAGATACTCGTAGTGTTTTTTGTTCTTTGAGTGAAAAAAATGTATATTCTAAAAGATAAATTTAGTATAAATAAGGTTTAATGTACCATATCCATTAAGTGTATTACCAGGTAGTACATACAAATCTTAAAAAGTTAAATATTATGGAGAGATGTAAAATAATTGATTCGTTTGTACAAGGTATAGATACATTATGTTAATATTGACGCACTTAATCGGATTTCATGGAATTTATTGTCATTGTTACTTGAGATTTCCTATTTAAAAACTATATTAATTTGTTTTTTATAAATAGTTTAAAGATAACTAAATTTATTTATCGTTTTTTCGTTCTTGATAACTTCCTTATCATCTTGTCTGTTTTTTGCAAAATTTATTTTACATTAACAAAATATGTCTAGATAGGTATTTAATCATTACCTATTATAGGTAAGTTATAAAGTTCCTAGATAAAATAGTATTAATATGAGTTTTGTTATTGAAATTGTGGTCGATAATAATTATTATATTTATTTTCTACTGAACTAGCGCGGGACTTCCCCGGCTTAAAATATAAGAAAATATAAATCTAGTGGTATATATTTTTAGAGGACTTTCTTCGGGTTGTGTGTTGAATTAACATCCCGAAAACCAAAATAACGATGAAATCCCGACTTTAAATATTACTTTACCTAATTTATAATAATTGTATTCAACTTCACCACAAAATAATGTAGAGGTTGAAGATTTATATGAATTGACGTAGCTTAAGGATATATTCGTATTTGTAGAAATAACTCTAAATAAGTTATTAAATAATGGAACTGTTGAAAAAGGTTGAATTTCGAGTAATGGAATGATTGTTTTAGTTTTGCTTGCAGAGCTTGGTGTGCCGCGATGGAGATTCCCGGTGGCATGCTGTCCTTGTTGAGTTGTGTGGAGTGCGGCGCGGTGTTGAGCCGAGGGCCGGTGTTCCAGGCGCACGACGGCGCGGCGCTGTGCGGCCGCTGTGTGCGTCCAGACCGACCGACGTCACGCAACCAAGTCTACGAGGCCGTGGCGCAGCTGCTGCGCTTCCCCTGCAGGAACCGCGAGCTCGGCTGTACAGACACCGTGCCCTTCACACGAGGCGAGGAGGACGTGCTGCACGAGCTCCAGTGTCCGTATCGCCAGTACCTGTGTCCCGTCGTGCCCCGTGGCCAGTGCGACTGGCTGGGCTCCAGGCGGCAAATGCTAGACCATTGTGAAACTCAACATCCTGACAAGGTTAGTTTACACTTCCATATACAGGAGTTTTCAGGGTTAAAAAATAGCCTAAATTAAAATATGAATAGAATATAGGACACCAAAACAAGAAAAAATTATTTTAGGAGATATTTTCTTCTGAAGTTATAAATAGAAATGTTTTGTGAAAATAAAAGAATAATAATAAATAAATATTGCATAAAACTTGACTCAGTACGCTTAAACATTAATATTTTATTAAATTTGAATAATATATATTTTCATCTACGACCATTGAATACTTACTAGTTAGAGTAATCGCAAAATAAGATGAAACCCCACGTGACCTGCGTGAAAGACGTGTTTTGGTTTGGACGAGTCCATTCGTAAACATTAGGGGTGTATTATGATCGTGTCAAAAGTGAGATTTCTTCTGTGATCATGTGACATGTTCTATCATTCTTGGTGTAAAGTGTCTCAACAATTTTCCTGTGTAATATTATAATTTATAATACTTAATAATAATTTATAATTTGCAACAATACAAGTCAATATTTTCAGGTCGGGTAATATAGATCAGCTGAGTTCAGTTCACGCATACCCGGTTCCATCTTATTTTGCGACTACTATAGTAATATAAACCTCTCCATGGGACTCACTGTTGTATTATGAATTCCTAATTCAACACTATTGTATTATGAGTCCATTATTCAACACAACTATCATCTGTCATCACACCAAAATGTGAGGTTAGGATAATATTTTAATGAAAAAAAAATTGTTTAAAAAAGAAATGTTTTATTTTCAAAGTCGTAGATAAAAAGTAAACGTAAAAGGTATTTGACTCGCAAATATGGCTATAATCACTCGGATGATTATGCACTCGCCTTCAGCTCGTGGCTACTTTCATTCTCTTGAATTATAGCCTACATTATGTGATCGTTAAATAATATATAGGTAATACTATTACTAAATATATTTTTTAATAATTTATGTCTAGAAAAAAGTTTAAATTGGTTAATATTCTTAGCAAGGTTATTATTGATTAACAAATTTTAAATTGTCCTTTTTTACTAGGTGGTTCGCAATGGAGTGCAGCTTACACATGACATCACAAAGTCCAGTCAGAACACTTACTTACTCTACGCTCTTCGTGTCCTTTTTCTACTTCACACGAAAGTATGCGTGACAACCGGAAATATATTTCATTCTCTTCGTTTATTGGGCCATAACGCTGCCAAGTTCTCTTTCACTGTAGATGTTAAACGCGATACATATTTAGTTTCAAAATCTTATCCTGTGGTTCCACCTGGGTGCTTGGCCATGCAGGAAGACACATCATTGGCTATGAGTATCAACAGTCTACTAGAAATATTAGATGGATTTAAAGGAACCAAGTTTATTATAACTATATACGATATGGCAGGATGTACTGAATGTAGCGCTAAGTTAAAGCAGTATTATTATAATACAAGAAAGGAAGTAAAATCACACATAAGTAATTAGCGAAGTCTCAGATTAACTTAAATTTTTTTGAAATTTGTCAAGAAAGGTGTCCAGAAGTTGTTTAAACAACTTCTGGTATGCGGAATTGGTACGAAATTGGGCAATTTTTTGTTTGACCAAAAATAAAAATAAATGGTCTAAAACTAAAAAGTTAATAAATTTTTATGAAAATAAGTAGCGGGGAGTTTTTTGGGTCGCTGATTACGATTTTAATGTCGAATATTTCCGGAGCACCCTTAAAACCGCAAAAACTACCCCTTTTTAGGGTATTTTTTGCAATATTTTGGTAGTAAAGCTAAGATTATCAATAAATGCCATTTTCAAGAATATTTAAGAAGATATTAAATTTATTTAATTATATGCCAAAATTGGGTTAAGTGGGCTAATAGTCTTAACATTTTCTAGAAATATAAAAACGAATTACTTTTAAATATTAACGCAGTTACGTTTTTTATTTAATTGTTATTTATTATACAAATTTTATACATCTGAGATGTTAAGTTGTGAAAATCATTGACATAATCAATTTCCTCGTCACTTTCGCTGAAAATTTCTGGTTCTGGAGGAGTAACATTAGTATTATTTCCTTCATTTGTTCCACATCATTTTCTTCATTTAATGACGAAGAGTTTGTATAACTACTTCCACGGCAGTGAGTACAGGCAGTTGAACATTCTAAGCCTTTCTTTCTGCAACCGCAAGCTTTACTTATTTCAGCGTTCATAGGTGCATAATTTAAGTGCCCGTAATTTAATATTTTAATAATACAACATATGACTTTTTTTATACCACCGTAAAGCAAATTTAATGTACTTACTTTTCAAATTCGTAAAAAAATATAATGTTGCATTTGAAATTTGAAAGTTGCTATCACTTCCTCAACAACCGGAAGTGATACCAAAGACTAACATTCGCTATCAGTTACTACACATGATACTGTACAAATCATGTATTTGACAAAAAACGATAAATTAACAAATAAGCGAGATAAATGCTGGTTTATTTATAAACAGACATCCTGTATATTATCAAATTTTTTTGAAGACGAAAAAATTGAAAAATTTAGGTATGAGAAGTTAGTTTTCCCGTTGTCTAACGAAAAGTTTAAAAAAGAAAATTTAATAACGTTTTTTTCATTTTTTTTTCAATTTAGGGGTAGTTTTCACACCTCCTAAATAATATTACAGACAAAAGATTTTCAAATATTTGATTCAAAAATAAAAAGTAAGAAAAATATTCTCATCATTTTTTTTTCAATTTTTTCTTATTTTGGAGGTAGTTTTAACCCCCTTTTATTAGCCCACTTAACCCAATTTTGGCATATAATTAAATAAATTTAATATCTTCTTAAATATTCTTGAAAATATGGCATTTATTGATAATCTTAGCTATACTACCAAAATATTGCAAAAAATACCCTAAAAAGGGGTAGTTTTTGCGGTTTTAAGGGTGCTCCGGAAATATCTGATATTAAAATCGTAATCAGCAACCCAAAAAACTCCCCCTACCTATTTTCATAAAAATTCATTAACTTTTTCCCAAGATATTGAATATTTTTAAATTTTTAGACCATTTATTTTTATTTTTGGCCAAAAATAAAAAATGGCCAATTTTGGACCAATTCCGCATACCAAAAGTTGTTTAAACAACTTCTGGACACCTTTCTTGACAAATTACAAAAAGTTTTAAGTTGATCTGAGACTTCGCTAATTACTTACAGATTTTACAATAAAATTTACTTCCTTTCTTGTATTATTATCCTAATTTAACAGCAGAAGGATGGCTGTGTAAAACTATTAAAAGTCATTAAATAACGAGCTTTTAAAAATTAATAAATTTATTATTATGTCGAGCGGTACAACAATGAATATCAACTGTCTTTTTCAAAACAAACATCTTTTGTCCAGGTAAACAATAATAATGCCAACATGATTTAACTACTATTATATTACATCCTCTCCGTTTTATTTTAAAATATAATTTTTATATTTATCTGGAATTTTACAATTCTACCAGATCTGGTAAGCCTTTCTGATGGCAATATTTGAGCATTTTCAGTTTCTAAAATGTTGCAATCAGGAATGGTTTCACATTCTTTATTAACAATTGATTCTGGTATTTCTTCGTCTAGATCATATCTGGGAATGAACTGATTTTCTGATTTTTTTAAATGAATTCTATTTCTTCTAACTATATCATTATTTTCGGTTTTTACCAGATAAGATCGTGGCGAATTATGTATATCAACAACTTTGCCTTTTTGCCATTCTTTCTTTACAGAGTTATATAAATTTACATTTTGGTTTTTATCTAAAATTGGCAAAGACTTAGCCTGTTTATTAAAATATTTTGAATTTATTTGTTGCCTTAGCTTAAGTTTATCATTTATGTTAGTATTAAATGTCTCTTTTAAAATTGAATCAGCTATTGGCAATTTTGTCTTACAAATACGACCTAATAGTAATTGAGATGGAGTCGCATTTAAATATTTTATGGGAGTATTTATGTACTGTAACAAGGCAGCTTGAATATCACTATTCTCCTCTAAACATTTTTTTACCATGTTTTTCGCTATAGCTACACCCTTTTCAGCCAACCCATTTGATTGCGGGTAATTTGGACTTCTTGTAACAATACAAAAATTCCATTCATCAGCAAATTGTTTCATAGTAAAACTACCAAAAGGAATGTTATCACATGATAGAATATCAGGGCAACCAAATGCAGAAAATACTATTTTTAACTTTCTTATTACTTCTGTACTTGATTTATCTCTAATAGGTAATAATTCTAACCAGTTAGAATAAGAGTCATATACTACCAAATAACTTTGATTACCAAATGAGAATATATCAGCAGCTACTCTCTGCCATGGTCTTTCTGATACTGGATAAGAAATCAAGGGTTCTTTGACATTTCTTTTGGCATATTTTTCACAAATTTTACATCTTGAAATATATTTTTCTATATCTACATTTATGTTCGGCCAATACATTATCTGTCGCGATCTAGCTCTGCACTTTTCAATCCCTAAATGCCCTTCATGTAATAACATTAACATTTCTTGACGACAATGAATTGGTATTACAATTTTGTTACAATTAAGTAATAGACTATCACAAACGTTTAATTGTTCCTTAATTTTCCAATAAGGCATCAACTCTACTGGTATATTTGTTTTTGAATTTGGCCAACCTTTATCACACATTGAAATAACTTTACTTAATATACTATCATTTTTTGTAGCAAGTTGTAATTGATGTTTTCTTTTAAGTGACATAGGTAGTTGATTAACCACAGAGTGAATAGCAAATTCTAATTCTTTATCATCTTGCACATTTTCTTTTAAATATGCTCTAGAAAGAGTATCTGCAATATATAGTTCACGTCCCGGTGTATATTTAATTTTTAGTTTTGGATGTCTCAATAGTTTCAAACACATAATTTCTAACCTTCTAGACATTTTGTGCAAATCTTTCTTAATGATGTTTTCTAACGGTTTATGATCACTATGAATCGTTACATTACTATGACCATAGATAAATGTATTAAATTTTTCTACTGCAAAAACTATTGCTAGTAGCTCCTTTTCAATCTGTGCCCATTTTTGCTCAGATTTCGTTAAACAACGCGAAGCATATGCAACTGGTTTATTGTTTTGCATTAAGCATGCACCTAATCCATCATTACTTGCATCAGTCTGAATTACAACGTCATCTTTAAATTTAAAATATGATAAAATAGGTGCATTTGATAATAACTGTTTTATATTAGACAATGACTGATCATGAACTTTTGTCCAGTTCCAATTAACATTATTATGTGTTAATTCTCGCAACGGCGCAGCTACTTTAGAAATTGCTGGCAAAAATCTAGCTAAGTATTTAGTCATACCCAAAAATCTATTTAATTCGGTTTTATTTTTTGGCGTATCTAATTTCAAAATAGCTTCAATGTATTGTCTATCTGGTTCTATCCCGTTTCTAGAGAAAATTTGACCCATGTATTTTACTTTGGGCTTTTTATATTGAATTTTTGTTAAATTAAATTTAACATTGTATTTTTGAGCTCTATCTAACACAAGTTTTAAATTTTGATCATGGTCACTTTCAGTCTCACCTGCTATTATTAAATCATCAAAATATAAACATACTCCAGGTAAATCACCAAAAATTTCTTGATTGTATTTACAAAATACCTCGGGTGCAGAGGAAATTCCGAATGGTAATCTACAGAATTGATATCTACCAAAAGGTGTACTGAAGTTGCATAAATCTGCACTTTTTTGATCAATTGGTATCTGAAAGTAACCATCTTTCATATCTAGAACTGTAAACACTGTTTTATTAGTCAGCTGAAAGAAAATATCATCTACTGTAGGAATTAAGAACTGCTCTCGTTCAATATTTTCATTTAAGTAACGAGGGTCCAAACATAATCGCAAATCTCCATTTTTCTTTTCAACAATTACTAAAGAATTAAGCCACTCTGTTGGTTTATCAACCTTCCTGATAATGCCTTTTGATTCTAATTTACTTAATTCTGCTTTTAATCTTTCGTGTAAACTAAATGGTACACGTTTCACTCGTTGGCATCGCGGTATTGCATTATCCTTTAATTTAATACTATATTCTCTTGGAAATTTACCCAATCCTTCAAATACGTCTTTATATCCCTTTAAGATATCATCTAATGAGTTTAATTTTACTACTACAACTCTTTTAATTAAATTAAGGACACTGCAAGCTCGCAATCCTAATAACGGCATTTGATTTTTACTATCAACTACAACAAAATTAATTATACAATTTTTGTTCTTGACTTTACATTTTAAATTAATTGTTTCTACTGGTTTTAAGGAAAAGTTGCCATATGTAACTAAAGTTATTTTTGTACTTTTAATTTTCGACAAACACTCAATTGACTCTACAACTTTTATTGGTAACACACTCACTTCAGCTCCTGTGTCTAACTTGAACTCAATTTGTTTACCTTCTACTAAAATTGTCTCTGACCACATGATAGCGTTATTTTCTATTTTCTTTTGTACTGCACTTATGAAGAATTCTTCACCTTCTCCAAGGATAGTTTCATCTTCTTTAGCTTCATTTTGGTTAACTTCATGAACCTGCTTATCTTGCGTCTTTGGATTTTTCTTTTTTTTGCAAACGTTAGCAAAGTGGTTTCTTCCTTGACAAACTGCACATGTTTTACCAAAAGCTGGGCATTTATTTTTGACAAACACATGTGTATATCCACAAAATTTACATTTTACTTTGTTTTCTGGATCATTTATTTGTTTGACTTTCTTCTCGTTTACTCGAATAACGTTTACACCCGACTCAGTTTGCAGTAACATCGATTGTTTTCTACTAGATTCCACAATTCTACAAAACTTCATAGCATTGTCTAAAGTAAGTACTTCTTCTCTTAATAATCTTTCCTGTATACTCTTATCTAAAATACCAAGTACAATTCTGTCACGGATCATTTCATCTTCTTCTTTGTATTCACATAATTTGACAGATTTTTTCAATTCTGTGAAGTAACTATCAAAAGATTGACCTTCTTTCTGGATGATATTGTTGAAGATAAATCTTTGAAAGACTATATTCTTTTTAGGAGAACAATATTCTTCAAATTTTTGTACTACAATATCGTATGTAGCTTTATCTTCACCTTCTTTGTACACGAATGTATTGTACACATCAATAGCATCATCACCTGCTGCACTCAACAACATCGCAATTTTCTTATCATCAGTAGTTTTTTTAACATCACATATTGCAATCAAGAATAATTAAAATTTCTGTTTGAATCTCTTCCAGTTTTCTGAAATATTGTTGTCCAATACCAACGGACATGGCAGCTTAAATTGGGTCTCCATCGTGATTATTTTTCTTTAAATTTATTAACATTATACTTCACAATACTTATTTTTAATTATTTACACCTGACACCATGTAAAACTATTAAAAATCATTAAATAACGAGCTTTTAAAAATTAATAAATTTATTATTATGTCGAGCGGTACAACAATGAATATCAACTGTCTTTTTCAAAACAAACATCTTTTGTCCAGGTAAACAATAATAATGCCAACATGATTTAACTACTATTATATTACAGGCTGTGTGACAGTTGTGCACCTGCTAAACGATTCTGTATGAATAAAGATAAGGGATGTACACATAGAGATATTGATAAAAAGTGTGAAAATCACGAATGGTTTTTTTGTCCGTTATCCACACACTGTGATTTTTGTGATAAAACAATATCCGAAGAAACATTAAATGCTCATTACACTTCTGTACATAGTGATATTACGTATGCTTCAGGTTCAACGTGGAGAAATACATTCAAGAATGATAATAAATATCTTATAACTAACTTCGCTTTGATTAGGTGCAGATCAATCCCAAAAAATAATCAATTTCACGAACTGGTAATAACATGTTCGTTATTAAGTGAAGAATTACATGAACTTTGTTGTGAAATTAAATTAAGTCATCCATTAACAAACCAATCAAAAACATATAATTGTAATATTAGTTATATTGATGCAGATTATCGACTCAAGGTTTTAAATGACGATTTTATGTGCAACGGTGGTCAGTATGACGTTTGTCTTACTGTAAGTAAAGTTATAAATTGATTCGTAGTGGCTCTGCTACCGGTGTTGGAATCCTTAAGCTGCCAACAAAGGTTGTTCATTTAGTTCAGTTAAATCTAAACAAATTAAGTGCAAAGCAATATTCATTTGGTTTACAGAAATCAGCGCCGGCAGCCATTGATATATTTTCGGTAGCCGTTGCCTGCACTGGCGGCACAGCTCATTTATTATCTTTATAATGTTTGATGATACTTATAAAAGACACAGATGTGCAGTAGTTTAATATTTATTGTAAACACACAAAATACAAAGCTTAGGTATCAATGACAGATTAACAAAAACTCGTAACATACTAAAAACAACAACCATAGCATACTATAATATTAAATGAGAAAATATGATGTAGTTTTACATCATTTAATACTTTTACCGGTTTCAGGATTTTAAATCTATATTTACATGCACAAAAGTAGGCTGGTAAGTAAGTAATAACTGTATTCTGTAAGGTAATATTACCATACTGAAATGTCAAAACAATCAAGAAAATGAAAATAAAACAATGATAATATAACACTATTTATTAATACAAACGGAACTCAAAACAACAATAATACAAAAATTACTTCTCCTGTTTATCATAATATATATTAATTGTATTATTTATTATATTAAATAAAAAAATTATTTATAAATGATACAAAACAATTGAAACCATGACGTTAAATAAAAACTTACAGACAACAGACTTACTTGATCACCTTCTAAAATGATTGATGACAATGACGTTATTCATTAAAGAATTTAAAAAACTAATATTTATTAATGACGTTAACGTGTTATTATTCTGAAACCGATAAACTATTGAACAAACCACGGATGTTATGAGTCATAACAGGCCTTAGATGTCTTAAAATCTTCGCTCTACGAGCTCGGATTTCAAACTGACATCTGCGGCTGTAATGATACTCATAACATTCCTAGGTATGTTAATAGCTATAACAATACCAATGCTATTACATATTTGTTGAATGCGTGGACCGTGAAGCGGCTTGGTCAATATATCTGCCAGTTGCTTCTCTGTGTGAACTCTTGATATATTCATATCACCAGCGGTTACAACTTCCCTAACAAAGAAAGCGGATGTGTTTCGTCCTGCGATGAAACTCAGGATTTTGTGCAAGTCGAATGGCTGCTTCATTGTCAACTTGAAGAGTTGGTATTTCGTTCAAATGACCTAATTCCTTTAACAATCTAGTCAACCATACAATTTCTCGCGCTCCTTCACTAGCTGCCATTATTTCAGCTTCTGTTGTTGATATAGCAACAGATATTTGTCTTTGACTTATCCAAGATATTGGACCTCCCGAGTATGCAAAGCACACCTAAAGTTGATCGTCCAGTACCAAGGTCTCCTCCATGATCTGCGTCACTAAATGCCTCTAAAATTCCAATATTTTTATTATTTTTATAAAGAATACCATAGTCAATCGTTCCTTTAAGATAACGAAAAATACGTTTTACCCTAATTACATTTCGATCAGTAGGTTTTTCAAGTTTCCTTGAAACAACACTAACAGCGTATGCAATGTCAGGCCGTGTTCCACACATTAAGAACATTTTATTGTAAACACACAAAATATAAAGCTTAGGTATCAATGACAGATTAACAAAAACTCGTAACATACTAAAAACAACAACCATAGCATACTATAATATTAAATGAGAAAATATGATGTAGTTTTACATAAATAATGTTCAATTAGTATTAGGGGACTCATTATTGTTTCTACTGACGATTTTGTTATTATATTTTGTATTTAGTATTTCACAATTCACATAAATATGTATAATTACTTATAACTTATTTTACATATTTTTCTGTGCCAAAGGATTTTTCACATGAATGAATCAAATTATTTTTATCATGAATCAAGTTTTTTTTTATACTTACATTTTATAATTTAATATTTGCTCCAATTAACAATACCTCCTCACCCCTCTCGCCAAACAAAATCCTGGATACGAACTTTATTGGCAAATAACTATTGACAATTTTTTCGAAAACTGTGCCACTTACATGTAAATTTTTGTTGCTGTAAGAATGTATACATATATGTAAATATCTTAATTTTGCCTGTTAGCTTAAATCAATATAAATGTGTAATCGATGAAAATTTTTGGTACTGTTTTATAGAGATTTTTTTCTCTACGGTATTAACATATTTAATGATACGAAGGAGCAGATCTAAAAAATTCCGAGGCCACCATTTTGTATGTCCGCCATTTCTGTAATAGTCGAGGAACTTTAGACGAAAAAACGCCAAAAGCTCGGACGCCGGGAAAGTTACACCGATTTTCATGATTTTTATTTTAATCCCTTCGGAATCGAATTTGAAACAAAGTTTACCACCTGAGAACACTTGCTTTTGTTTTTTAAAAAAAAATAGAGAATTGTTCAGAGAATTTAATAAAAGAAACCGGATATCAAAATTTTTATTCGTTCAGAAACTACAGGTCTAAACACAAAAAAAAATTACGAACTAAAATTTCTCAATTTTCCCGCGACAAAAATCGGAAATTTTGGCTTCACTAAGGCATTTACGATAAAAATAAATTAATCTATCTTATAGAGAATTGTTCAGAGAATTTAGTAATAGAAATTACGTGAATTTACTTTAAAAAATAAAATAATAATACAATAAAAAAAATTCGAAAAAAAAATTTCGAAATTTTTTTTTTTAACAAAAGCAAGTGTTTTCAGGTGGTAAACTTTGTTTCAAATTCGATTTCGAAGCGATTAAAAAAAAATCATGAAAATCGGTGTAAATGTCCGAGCTAAATGTCTAACGTTCCTGGACTATAATAGGGGAAAATTAAACATTTATTTTGTAGATGTACCCCAAGTTGCATGCTTCTATCATTAATAGTAATAGTAGATACAGTTATTTCTCCTTTATGCCGTAATGCCGTACTACATCTTTATTTAAATTTTAAAAATTTAATGCGCCAAAAGGCAGGCAACCAAGGTTTTAGAGCACCATTGCAGAAACGTAGCAAAATTTTATGAGTTGCTTATTGAATATAAAAAAATTTATTCAATACTATTTGCGTGAATTTTGAAATATGTATAAAATTATTTCTTTTTATTTAAAAGACGTTGTCAATATTGTATTTTATTAGCGCAGCGACATCGTATGGTCATAGATGTAGTTATTATATTTAACTTCAGACTGTGTTATCTTATCATGAATCATCGCTAGATAATTTACGTGATTTTGTACGTGAATCGTGAAGTGCATGTGTAACAACAACATAATCTACTTTTGATGTAAGTTGAATTATATATAATAATTATTACATTATTATTAATGTTGTTTTTCGTGTGTTATTAATAATAATCTAAAAGATTTTAATATATAGGTTATTTTGTGTAAAAGTTATTGACATACTTACTAATTTCGAGTAATGGAATGATTGTTTGTGTTTTGTTTACAGAGCTTCGTGTTCCGACTATAATAGTATATTATTTAACGAGCAAATAATGTAGGCTATAATTCAAGAGGATGAAAGTTTATTCACGAGCCGAAGGCGAGTTAGTAAATCATCCGAGGGAATTATAGCCATTATTTGCGAGTCAAATACGACGTTTTATCTACGACTTTTTAAATAAAGCAACATTTCTTATTTACAAATTTGTATTCATATTCAACCTAACCTAACCTCAAACTTTGGTGTGATGACAATTGACAATTATCCGAGTAATAACACATTATTCAAAAATTATTATACGTATAAATCTTTTATTTCTGAACAATGAACTGCATGTTCGGGCAGTTCGTAATTGTAATATTCATAGGGCTGGTGGTCTCAATCTTGCCTGCCTGATATACAACCCTCGTGACGTAAAATATTGTGTGTCCCACGGGAGGGAAGGCTATTCCTCCCTTGGGCGAAGCCGGCGCCCTCGCTCGGACTCGCCTTCGGCTCGCCTTCGAACTTCGCCCGCGGGAGTAATAGCACGCTTCCCTCCCTAGGTGCACAAAATACTATTGTGCTATATTCATGTATCTATTCCTATCATGATGATGTCATAATAGTTATTTTTCTATTTGGCATTCACAAAGTTAACTTTGTAAAACGCAACTGAATGTCGCTAGAGCTCACTTTGTGACACGCAACATATTTTATAGAAGGTTGGTATTGCTAGTATCAGATCAGTATCAGATGACATTTTATTTCAATTGTTAAACATCAAACTTCAGAATTGACAAATTTCAGTATAACTTCTAAATATGTTTTGCTTAATTAATTACTTTTTATTCAATAAAATTAATCACTCCAGAAATAGAAAACATATAAGTTCAATATTTTCTATAATATATATATATATATATATATATATATATATATATATATATATATATATATATATATATATGTCGGAGTAAGAGCGGAGCGGACCATAGATGATCAGTTACGTGAACAACAAAACTACTAAAAGCGCAATTAATGGAATAGTTAACTAATCTAAACACCAAATAAATCACACATTCGCCACTCAGGTCATGAACCAGTTAAACGTGATCTACAAACTATGACGATAAGGAATGGTGGCAATTCCTGGGCACGTGCTACTCGCATCAGAGCATATTCAAGACTGCCGATATCCGGCTCATTCCACATCTAGCACGTAATCCCAGACTTCGCCCAAGTGTACTAATAATAATAACGTAATCGAACAAGCAAACACGATCATAACTTCATTAGCACACTTGCATTCCTATCATTAATTACTATTACAATCAACATGATTGTTAACCCCGACACGGCCAACCTGACATATCACACGTCCTCGTGTGATGCTTCTGAAAAGAGAATCTGATTCAAACAGTATCAATATCAGCTCGGCCTCCCTGACCTTTATCTCAAATCTAAGAAAACCATGAAACTCATCTATCCAGCAACTGTTACGGTTAACAAGCTAAAATAAGACGTAGCAGGTAGTGACAATTGCTAAAAATTTAAATCATAACAAAAACAACTAAAATGTCTGTATGCCATATCTCTATTTCCAATTACTATCCAATTCATTATTTCAATTTCAAGCAAATCACTTAGTCTCACGAGACCAACCGAGACCTTCAAACCGTTCGGAGTCACCTCAGTGCACTCACATTGGAAGCCACCTCAGTGCACTTCATCGTTGGGAGCCACCTCAGTGCACTCACGTTGGAAGCCACCTCAGTGCACTTCATCGTTGGGAGCCACCTCAGTGCACTCACGTTGGAAGCCACCTCAGTGCACTTCATCGTTGGGAGCCACCTCAGTGCACTCACGTTGGAAGCCACCTCAGTGCACTTCATTGTTGGGAGCCACCTCAGTGCACTCACGTTGGAAGCCACCTCAGTGCACTTCATTGTTGGGAGCCACCTCAGTGCACTCACGTTGGGAGCCACCTCAGTGCACTCACGTTGGAAGCCACCTCAGTGCACTTCATCGTCTCAAAGTCTCAGGGCATCAACCACAGTGCCAGACGCAAAACCAAAACTCCATCGCAACGACGCTTAACCCCAAAGGGGGAAGGCCAATCACGACTTCACAGCGTAGGCTACGCGCGACATAACAACTGTGGTACATAGCCAATCAACTAGGCTCTCTACTTAATTACTTTTTGTTTACATTTACTACTTTGATCTATTTTACTCGCTTGGCATATAGACATCTTTCTTACAACCACACATTTGTTGTACTAACGGTTTATCTTTAACTTTAGCAATGTCAACTACCAAAACTACGTCATCAACATTACTCTGAATCTGGATATTATGGGGATGGTAGAGAGTAGAAACTCCACAAGCACTTAGGCCGTTCAAGAGCTGCCGTATGCCGTTTACCTGAATGAAGACATAAAAGCTCGAATCTGTCATTTTCAAGAATTCTCGTTATTTGCAAAGGCTCTTTAACTTTCGGTGATAATTTACAATTTCGTTCTCTGGCAGATTTTACTACGTACTACCCAACTGTTAGGCTCGGACCCTTAACTCTTGTCAAACCTAGTTTTGCTTGTTATTACTTGCAAACACATTCGTTAGTAAGATAAATCGCGGTCAGCTTGCAAATTTGTCGGATGGGGTATGCTTACGTTAAGTTTCAGTTCTTCGGAGAAAATACCCGAGCCTGAGCCTGTTCACCATTACTCGTTAGTTCAGCATGAAACAATCACAAATTTGGCTTGTAGTAAAGAAACATAAGAACTAGAAAAAGAGAATAATTTAACAGTTGCTATTATACTCAGGAAAAACTCATGAAACGATGTTTAATGGACGGTGCCTAATGGACTGTGAAATTTTCTAGAAAGTAATTTTTGGCAATACCATGCGGGGTCTATTTCACTGGCAGGAGCATTGGCTTTGGACTACAAGGCGAAGTGTATAATCCTGCGTAGCTAATTCATCGGCCTTGATAGACATCCAGAGTCGCTATGAATGTAGTGCGGATTGCACATGTTACTGCTAAGAAAGTTGAACTTTGAAACATGATTTTACAAATTATTACAAGTCTCGATCTAACTCCAAAATCATAGCGCGTTAATCTGATCAGTATCACAGTTCGGACCTATTTCATAAAATGCAGTGATATAATGACATTATGGACTTGTCAAAATACACGATATTATTCACTAGTACCTACAGCATAAACACGAACACAATTGGATACTAAGCGCGTCAAAACCCTCGTCCATAGAGGTAAATACCTAAACGAACAAACTCTCAACTACCACATACCATTCTTATCAATTTGATTATTCGTAGTATGACACTAAATTGCCATCTAAGGAACAGAGGTAATTCTACTTGAACTTTGTTGGAATTAATATTTACAGGCTAGTGATGGGTCGTTCATGAACGAGTCGTTCAAAATGAACGACTCATTTAGGTGTGCCGTGAACGAACGACTCTTTAGTTCGTTCAGCACGGCACACCAGTTCACACTAGCTCCGTGCTATTATTTAGCCTCCGCTATTTAGCACTATTGGTTTGACTGAGTGCTGTGTATTCTGAGAAGCGTGGCGTTTCGGTTGTACGACCAACAATGAAAATAATCAACAATACGGGAAGTGGGAACAATGTAGGACTGGAAAGTAAATGCAAAAAATACATTCATGTAAAAATAATAGTAACATTTTGCTAAATTTGTTGAACATTCTTCAAAATGTGGCCAGACAGTACTCCTTTTTGTAAAATTTTTATTTTGTTTATTTTTTCCATTGTCAATATACTTATACAACAACAATAAGCATCGTTCAATAATATATTGTTCATGCAGTTTGGCACATGCCACATCGCTGCGCATCGCACATGCCACATCGCTGCGCATCGCACATGCCACATCGCTGCGCATCGCACATGCACACAAGGCGAGCACAGTGCTATGAGCATTGAGCATGGACAGAGCAGCTCAGCTGAGCAGCACACTAGCAGGGTAGCACGGTGTCATTTGAAACGCACAGTGCTGTTTTACAGAGTCGTTCGAATGAACGACTCAGTGTGAACGACTCACTTTACTGAGCGGAGCGAAATGAACTGACTCACTAAAAATGAACGAAAGACCCATCACTATTACAGGCAATTCAATTCTCTACAAATTTTATTAAGGAGATACTTAGAGATCTCTTGACACATCTCTAATTTCCACACCGGTCAATTACTCGAAAAGGTAGCTCTTGCATTCAACATTAAAAGCAACAGCTTGTAACAAAGCTCTACGAACTTTAAATGTTTGACTTTATTTAACGTGATAATATGTGACAAATCACTAATGATAATTAACTTACAGCTATCAGTGAAATGCTGAAATAATTTTACAACATTGGCGAAACTAAGTAATTCGTGCTCATACAAGATTTATAAAGTTTCAGATATGAATGTCCGATTGACGCACATAGTCGAAGTTAAACCTAATTCAATAACATTAAATTCACATGTCAGAATAAATGTGATTTTCGTACAAAATTTTAAAGAGCAGTTCATCTATGAAGTAAATTCATGATCTAAGAGAGATTTTTGAAACTAAAGGGTTAAACAATGAAGTTTCAACTACTCTTTCAGGAGGGTCAGTTTATAAAACGATTGGGCAGTCAATACCTCTATCTTACAAGAATTTAGTTTTAACTCACTGTCTGCCTTGCTTATAAAAGGAACTGTACCCGATCTTTAGTAACAGAGGTCATAACGAATAACTAACACAGGTTAACACCTCTGAAAACAACAAACGTAGTATTTGGGACAATCTCTAACTGGATCGGTAATAAACAAAAGCCATCTAAATACGAAACAACATAATTACAAGATTATTTAATGCCTTTAATCTTTCATGTCACTAATAAATTCTAATCTGCTACAAACTATTACGAAATCACATTATCTAAATTCTTTCTCAATATTCAAATAGAAATACTTCCTTCAATTAACGAACATTTAGCCTTGCAATTATTATGAAATTAAAAGACTCACCAGAGTCACAGAGTTATCAATTCGACTCGTCTCTCTGCAGGCGCAATGCTATAACTACCACCTACCTTACCGCTGTTACTATACTATCAACTACCTCCGCTATGCAAATACAACTCTAGATGCAAGTAGACTAAGTGCTGTTTTCGTGTTCAATATGTTCAGATCCCACTTCTGATGTCGGAGTAAGAGCGGAGCGGACCATAGATGATCAGTTACGTGAACAACAAAACTACTAAAAGCGCAATTAATGGAATAGTTAACTAATCTAAACACCAAATAAATCACACATTCATCACTCAGGTCATGAACCAGTTAAACGTGATCTACAAACTATGACGATAAAGAATGGTGGCAATTCTTGGGCACGTGCTACTCGCATCAGAGCATATTCAAGACTGCCGATCTCCGGCTCATTCCACATCTAGCACGTAATCCCAGACTTCGCCCAAGTGTACTAATAATAATAACGT
This sequence comes from Agonum fuliginosum, assembly GCA_947534325.1. Taxonomy (NCBI): domain Eukaryota; kingdom Metazoa; phylum Arthropoda; class Insecta; order Coleoptera; family Carabidae; genus Agonum; species Agonum fuliginosum. The sequence continues at coordinate 19,928,024 of OX384040.1, forward strand.
AATCGAACAAACAAACACGATCATAACTTCATTAGCACACTTGCATTCCTATCATTAATTACTATTACAATCAACATGATTGCTAACCCCGACATATACTTATCACCTAGAATCGTTTAGTAATTACCGTGAGATTTATTAAACGTGAAACATAGGATCTTTCATATCCATGGTTACGATTTTGACAGCAATGTATTAGAGCGTTTCATTTAAAATAGAACATAGCAAATGAAATATGTATGTTCTATTTTAAATGAATCGCTCTAATACATTGCTGTCAAATTCGTAACCATGGATATGAAAGATCCCATGTTTCACGTTAAATAAAACTCACGGTATATACTTTTGCAGTGACAGTGACATATAAATAAATGACAATATTAATATCACCAACCAAAACGATACATACATAAATTTCCCTAAATCGACTTATGTATATTGTGGCAGTATAAGGTAGGTGCGGGTAATAAGGCCTACCTAAGGGAGATTTGAAATAAAATGAAAACTATTTACTTGAATCAACAAATTTGACTATTAATTAAACCTAAACATCAAGTGTTGTCATATATAAACAAAAAATGGCAACTTCTGCCGTAAACAAAAAGACAATTAAACATTTTAAAAAACCTCTTCAGTAGGCCTTATTATACTATGGTAGGATAATAAGGCCTAAGACTTTAACATACGTAAATAAACAAAATAGGATTTTTATATTTGGTAATTGAGATCAATAATAATTAATAATTATGCATTATTCAAGCTAAAGTCTTAAAATTAACAACAAATTTCTTTGTTTAATAGCCATCAGGACACCCATTCGGATGATATCTTATTATTCGAGCCGCGCGATTGTTCCTCAAACTCAATGACTTCGCACTGGTGACAGTATGCGAACTAACATGTCGCGACAGGTTTGAGGCGCCATTATATGAATGTTAGCTACCTACGAGGGTGACTTTGAGCGACAACAATAATTTTAAATTGTATTTTTGTTACTTAGGCCTTATTAGCCGACAGGCCTTATTACCCGCACCTACCTTAATTTAAATTTTAATAATAAAAAGAAACCAAATAGAAAAAATGGTATAAAGAACTCATTTTATAATACTTTTTTTCGCACTTGTCCTTTTGTAAACTCGCCCGGGGGCTCGTTTTACTAAATTTGATCACGTGCGAAAAAATTATGTCTTATAAAACTTGTTCTTTAATATACTATTATGATATAAGTGTTAAAAGTGATATTTTATGAGTGAGTGGTGAAGTTTGCGCAACGAGGCGAAGCCGAGTGAAGCAACCCCACGAATTAATTAAGATCAAGATCCAACATTAAACACTAAAAATATTATTTTAGTGCTTAATGTTCTATCTGTAAGGACTAATATTTAAAGTTTCCAAATAGAAAATAAGGAAACTGGGCGTGATGTTTATTTATATTGGCAGTCTTTGCCGGATAGATATAATTTGTCATAATAGAGTTAATCCGATTAAGGACAATTCTTCTGAAAAGTAAGTTATTATTAACAGAACAGTGTTGCATACACGGTTTCCCAAAAGTCCCAAAATTGAAAATTTGGGGATCACTAAAGCGTTTGGACCATTGCGAGACCGAAGAAGGTCGAAAATTTGAACATTTGTTATAAAAATCGTAATAAACTTGCAAAAAAGATTAAAATGAATTTAAATTATTTTCTTTATTCTTAAAAGAATTAATTATCGGGTTTTGGTTTATGGGGATGTGTTTTTTTTTCATTACCTTTAAAATAAGGTGAAACTCGACAGGGGTTGCAATTAAAAATGTTTGGATGATCATCCCCTAAAAAAACTCCACGTTGCATGGTAGTTCAAAACAATCTAAGAATGTAGTTTTTGGAGTTTACTCCTTAAGAATCGATTTTCATATAAGGCGCCCGGTATTGAAATTTTATGAGGAGTGAAATAAAACGTTAAACGTTAACTAAAAGCGTAACGTTTTTATTATTGGAGTAGTCAAAAATGGAACTTATAACCATACCAATTAAAGTATGTCCAAAAATATATCGTTATAGCTTTGACTTACTAAGCTTGCGGAATGCCGCACACAGCAGGGAGTAGCACTACCTGTCGGTAGGGGTAGGATTAGAAAAATTTGAAATTCGCAAATCTTAGTTTAAAATTATTAGGTATGTAATGAGTTCCGAAAATCAAATCAGATCTTTGATCTTTCCCACAAATAACGAAAAAACAAGATTAGTTAAAGTATAGGTATTAAGATTAGGGAATTAAATATTATGACAACATACCTAGTGAGTGTATATAAATGAGAATTAAAAAATTTAAAACTAGTAGTAATACTTTAGTAATAATATAATAAAAGATTTTATTATAAATATTCAGGACTCAAGTGATGACAGTGACTTGTATAATAGTGACAGTGACTAAGGGCCGGTTTTTCAATCGCTGGTTAAGGTCTTGGTTCCCTCCCGGGGGTGTCCACCTTGTCGTGGTGGGGGGGCTTAGTACAGCTGGCCAGAACTCACTGGTGGCTGGAAGACTAAGCGGCACCTGCAACGGGGGTGGCGTCTGTCTCAGAATGAGCGGCCACCCACGGGTAGACGGGACTCGTTAGCCGTAGTGAAGGCAACCCGTCTAGGAGAAGGACACTCCGAAATCAAACCCCCCGAGGAGAAGATGGGGAGTGGCGCCCCCGGGGTCCTAGCCAACCGCCCTCCCTAGTGGTCTAGGGAGGACCCCCCCTTCGACACGGCAATGACATGACACGATTGGAAAGGATTGGAAGGACTGGAAAACGGAGTTGACGAACACAAACCTGGAAGGAGGTATAAAATGCAAGGTACAGCATGGAAAGTTGCGATGGGAAAAAAATCCCCGGGCGGGTCCTCCAAGAGGAGGGAATCCCGTCGCCTGCCTCGGCAGACGCTGCCCCACTGGTTAAGGGGGGGGGGCAAACATCGCGGGGGCTCCGGCCCAACAACAAGATACAAAAGGGATAGAAGAGGAAATAGATGGGACAACAACGGCTGTGAATGCGGACAGTGAGGATACGGTGATAGCAGAAAACGTAGAAAGGACAAAAGAGGATAAAGAGACCACCATCATCTCTTCATCCTCGACCTTCGACAAGCTATACCAGTGCATAAACGAGTCGAGAGGGGAAATGGACCTTATGACCGAGCTAGCCCAAGCCTCAAGCCCGATCGATGGACACGGGAGTAAGAGAAAACTTGAAGATAGAAGTGATTGCAGCATCGACACCTCATTCTTCCGCGAGGAAAAAAAGATCCAAAGAAGTTGAGACGAGTAAAGGACCAACCCACGATACAGTGGAACGCCCAGAAACCGCAGGAAGAGAAACGAGGACATGGACGCCACTAGGCAACAACGACTCCATGTCAGAAGACTGGGAGAGGATCGAGCAGACAGCAGAGATGCTGCTACAGCTAGTAAACCAGACTGAAGAGAACACCGCCATCAAAGAAACCGTGCATAAGGTAACTGAGCTCTTTATGCACGTGGGCTTTGACAGACAGCAAAACGCTAATAAATGGTACGGAAGAATTAACGCCTTAGAACAGGACATAAACTCCCTTAAGCTGTTACATACACAAGAGACTATGATAGCAAAGAAGAAAGAGGAAAAGGCCCTAGAAGAAGTGAGGAATTACAGGAAGGAGATAAAAGTATTGGAGGCAAAAATAAAGGAGATGGAGGAGGAACGATGTAGCCAAAACCTCGAGGAACAACAGAGGCAGAAGGCAGAAGCACTTCACAATTGGACAGCGCTCGATGGCCTCATTACTAAAATTAGCAAGGAGGCTAACAAGCTGGAGACCCTAATAAATAAATACCCCAATGTTAAGCGAGAGGTGAAAGCACAGGGAAGGGAGATGATCAAACTGGCCGGTAAGTTACCGAAAGAGAGGAAGAAGAATGACGAAACTCTCCTAACTAGGGAAGCGGAAAGAAGAGAGCAGGCAGTACGGGAAGCAGGAACACAGACGGTTCAAAGTAACCGGGAATGCGGCACACAAACCGAAGTGGAGTTGGGTGACCTGGAACTACAACTAGGTCATCCGCAGACAAAGGATACAAAGGAAGTGGGCACTCAGGCAAACCTAACTGGCAAAGACAACAGAGAGGTAGTGACCAGGGACGCGATAACTCAAGCACAGAAGGAGGAAAGTTATGAGGCGTTCCTCCAGGTCAATAACATGAAGTGGAACACGGAACACTATACAATCACCGAAACCATAACTGGTGGTAACCAAACAAAATAACATTGAGAGGGAAAAAGATGAACTGTCGGAAATACTAGCGTTCAATGCTACTGGTGCGGCAGAGGACAGCAGCGACACTAAAATAGTAAGAGTGCAAGTTAGTGATGATGGACACGTAAGGGTCATATACTACATGTGCATGACATATGAGGGCAAGAAACTCACTCCACAGGTCTTATACGAAGGCCTGTGGAAACTTAGGAAAGAACTGGAGAAAACGCAACAAAAGGAGGTGATATTTAAAAAAATTTTCACGGGGAAAAGACGCATGGGGTGGGGACATATAACCAGGATGCTGGAAACGGTATTCCAAGATACACCAATAAAAATTAAATGCTACAATAAACCCAGTGAAACAATTGCACCCGTGGTAGTACCGGAAAAGATTATGGATACGGCAACGGAGACAACAGCCACGAACACAGAATCAGAAGCCGACGGTGAGGGCTGGAACAGAATAGTAGAAGGCAGGACTCGCAAGAACAAGAAAAAAGGCGGAAATAAACAGTCCACGGGAAAGTTAACTACTCAGGAAACCTCTAAAAATACGGACGGGGAAGGTACTAAAACAACTTCGCAAAAAATAGGAGGAAACCAATGACAAGGAATGAAGCAATTCTAGTTCCAGTTAATGGTACCAACACATACCTCGACATGGTTAGGACACTCAAAGCCGGGGTCGATCCAGGAGATGCGGAAAATATCAAAAATATTAGGCAAACTAGGTCTGGCGACCTAATTATGGAAGTAGAGAAAGATAATGCCAAAACCATGGAACTCAGCGATAAAATTTCCCAGCTTCTTGGAGAGGGAGAAAAGGCTAAAGTCTTGAACTCAGCTAGGGGCGCTACCGTCATACTCAGGGACCTTGAAGCGGACTCCACGAAAGAGTGGATAGAGGAGGCGATAGCAAAGAAGACGGGTAATAAGGAATGCAAAGTCACTTCGGTCAGACCAGCTTATCGGGAGACTCAAGTGGCTTTTGTAACTACAGACGAGGAGTCGGCGAATAAACTAACGGAGGAAAGCACATTGAAGGTTGGGTGGTCACTTTGCAGAGTGAGGAAATTCCACCACCTGACTATTTGTTACCGGTGCTTCAAGTATGGGCACACGTCGAGTAAGTGTACAAACCCTGATAAAAAGGATTGCTGCAGAAAATGCGCTATGCCAGGTCATTTGGCCCATAACTGCAGCAGCGGGACAGTAAAATGCCCGAGCTGTGGTGAAGAAGGACACCAGCAGGGAGCCGGAGTATGTAAAGCACGCCAAAGAGCCCTGGAACGATCCATAAGAACTACGACAAGGTACTCGCAGAAACTAATGGTACTCGGGGATTTTAACGCAGCCTCCACAGACTGGGGCAGCCAGAGAACTAACAGACGGGGTAGGATTACGACAGACTGGGCCGCAGCACTTGACTTGGTAAATCTGAACGATGGGACTCCCACTTTCGAACGCGGAGCATCTAAATCATTTTTAGACCTTACCTGGGCAAACAATGCAGCAGCCACCGAAGCAACTAGCTGGAGGGTGATAAATGAGGAAAGTCTTAATTTACACAAGGCTATCATCACTGAACTGTGGAGCCACGAAGAACAAGTTAAAAAGGAAACCAACCATACACAAAAAGGGTGGAATCTTAAGCAAATTAATCCCGAAATACTCAATAGAGAGATACACAATATGGACCAGAACATCAGGACCAGTGAAGAGCTAGCCGTAGCCCTGGAGAATATTTGTAACAAAGCAATGCCCAGAAAAGGAAACCCGAAGAGGCCGCCTGTATACTGGTGGACAGAGGAGATCTCTGCACTGAGAAAAGCAGCCCAAAAGTCCAGAAGGGCATACCAGCGGAAGAGAAGGACTGCGGCGGAACCCCTGTGCATAAGTGATATGCTCCAGGCCAAAACAGACAGAAAAAATCTTAGGAAAGCTATTGCGTGCTCCAAGAGACAGTCTTGGGACCGTTTGTGCGAAGACCTGGACCGGGACATCTGAGGACAGGGATACCAGATTGTTGCACGGCGTTTGAAGATCCGCGAACCCCTGCCAATCCTGGAAGATGAAGTAGTGAACAATATAGTTGACTCTCTGTTCCCCCGGGATACCCCGATAAACTGGATCGAGCCAGGAGAAATAGGAGAAGAACTGGTGGTTCCCCTCCGTGGATGTTGCAGAGGTGTTAATGGCAGCTGATAAACTCAGGGAGAAAAGGGCACCAGGACCCGATTCCGTAGCACCAGAAGTAATCAAGAAGGTGGTACAAGGGAACCCAGAGCTCATTACCAGACTGCTAGATGACCTTCGTAAGACCGGAAACTTCCCCGAACAATGGAAAATTGCCACCCTGGTGATTCTAAAGAAACCCGGGAGACCGGTTTTAGAACCATCCAGTTACAGACCGCTCTGTCTACTGGACGGCATAGGAAAAATATTTGAATACGTAATAATGGATAGGCTTACCAAGGCCCTGGCAGAGACCGAAGACCTGTCGGAACGTCAATTCGGATTCAGGAAAGGAAAAAGTACGGTCCAGGCGATACAACTAATCCAAAAACTGGTGGAGGAGGCCAGAAGTGGGCCATGGCGGAAAAAGAAACTTTGCGCCCTGATCTTATTCGACGTAAAGAATGCGTTCAATTCCGCTCGATGGCGAGAAATAATAAAAGAGCTGAGGAGAAAAATCCCAGTATATCTGATCAGGATAATAATGGCCTACCTGTCCAACAGGCAGATTGTCGTGGACGGTAGATCTAAACAAATTACCAGGGGCGTACCACAAGGCTCGGTCCTGGGACCTACCCTCTGGAATATTAAGTACGACCGGATTTTAAAGCTAAAACTACCACCAGGTGTGACAGAAATCGCATACGCTGATGATTTCAGCATGGTAGTGACTGCTGATACAGTGACGGAGCTCACGGAAAAAGTAGAGACCAGTTGCCAAATGATTGGAGAATGGATTGACGAGGTCGGGCTAACCCTGGCTCAGACTAAGACGGAGGTAATGATGCTGGAGGAGAGCCGGAAACATTAGCTTCCGAATCTTGGGAAGAGTGGTGACTTGCAGTCGAGAAGTGAAATACCTTGGGGTCACTTTAACCCCAGGGTTAAACCTCGGCAGACATATCCAGAGGGCTGCGGAGAAAGCCGGAAACGCCGTTACCGCCCTATCGAAACTAATGCCGAACATTGGAGGCCCGGCAGCCAGTAGGAGGAAAGTTTTGGCGCATGTTGCACACTCAATCCTCCTATATGCAGCGCCCGTCTGGGCCAAAGAAATGAAAAAGGCCACGCATCGGAACACCATGGCCAGCGTGCAGAGGAAGATGGCGCTGAGAGTCTGCTCGGCATACCGCACTGTTTCCTTGGAGGCGGTGCAAGTGCTTGCCAGCGTGCCCCCCATAGAACTTATGGCGGAGCTGCGTCAGACAAACAGAAGTAAGGTAGAAGCAAGGAAAGAAATACTGGAGAAGTGGCAGGCCGCCTGGGAAAGTGGCAGCAAGGGCCAGTGGACCAGGACACTTATACCTGACCTAGAACTATGGACAACTAGAAAGCATGGCGAGCTGTCGTTTCACGTTACCCAAGTACTTTCCGGGCACGGGTGCTTCAACGCATACTTGAAAAAAAATAGGCAAGAAACAGTGCGATGGGTGTACTTTCTGCAGTGTTGAACTCAGTGAAACTGCAGAACACTCCTTCTTTCACTGTACGAAATGGTCAGAGATAAGAGAAGAGTTGGTACAGGACGTCGGAAACCTGACCCCTAGCAACGTAGTACAACGAATGCTGGAGTCGGAAGACAACTGGAGGCGCATCGCTGACGTTATGACGCAGATCATGCGAGACAAGGAGGATGCTGAAAGAAAGGAAGAACAAGAGAGGTTAGCAAGACCATGAAAAGGACGTAAAGAAAAACTGGGTACCACGAAGTAATGCTGAACAAGCGGTTCCATGGTATTGCAGGTAATAAGGGAGGTGGTTTTTAGCTGGTCTCCAATTCGGATACTAGTTGGTTCCGAAAGTGTCGGAATCCCAGCACTACCCCGCGTCCCGGATCCGGATGACGCGGGGTGTCTGTTTGCAGATTTTCCCCTACCCTCGTAAAAAAAAGGTCTTGGTTAGCTGTTACCATGGATATTTCATTGAGTTTTTTGAATTTGTGTTTTTCAATCTGTAGTTACTATTTAACTTGTAGTTAACTTTTACTACAGGTTTGGGGTATTGTTAACTTGGAAGTAGAACTAATTTTTTCCTTTTGATATACCTACTGTCAGTATATTTTAATTAAAAATAGATTACGATATTGCTAATGTATAAAAAAGTGACGCAAAACAGTGGTTTATAAGACGATAAAAATTTATAAAAGAAGGAAAATTTAAACGTATTTTGCAACTGGTAGTTTTTTTAGTATTGCTGGAGATTTTAGTTGCGTCTCAAAACACTCACAAAAACAGTGCGAAGTGCCAGTTGCCAGTTTTTTCTTAACAAAGTCCACTTTTTAATTTTTAGTAATGGTCTTATATTTCCTTATAATATATAATATGCTTGTGAAAAATTAAATGTTCTCTTTCTCTTTCGTTTTTTATACATCCTGCGTGTAAACTTATATTATTTTTTAATTTTAAAAATAATCAAATTAAATGTATAGAAATAGATCTATAAAAGGTAAAAATCATATGACGACAAATAATTACTACTTACGAAGTACTAATACAAAAATATTACAATAACTAGACACTCTAACACGAATGTATTAAAATTGTCAACATTTTTTTGACATAAATCAATTGCACTTTCAGATATTATACTACCAACTTAAAAATAAATATTCTTAACTACGGGTTAACAAACTATAACTCAAAATTGTTTTGAAAAACGATATTGTTTCTAACCATAAGTTAACTTACAAGTTATAGTTAAGTAACTTTGAGTTTAACTATACATTGAAAAACCGGCCCTAAGATATTTTTGTCTATTAATGAATATATTTTATTTCATCCTGTGTCAAATTCAAATACTTTACGTCAACAGTTTGAGTCCGGGAAAACGCAAATAACGGCCTTTGTCCGGTAAAGTGTTGGTATAGAAATTAATCAACGCAATAACAATTAAACAATCGCCAAATTGCAGTTGTTAATTATGTTTCGAAAATGTTACTAGATTTGGAGCATTAGGTAAATTATTTTGAAATTAATATTACTGTTTCTTTAAAACGGAATTTGACACAGGATGAAATAAAATACATAACGACATTCGTCCGTGAATTCTTTTAACAATACTCGTTTCGAGTTTCAAGACTCGGCTCCTTCGTCGCCTCGTCTTCAAACGTCTCACTCGTACTGTTAAATATGAATTCCCGGACTTGTAACGTTAATTACTATTATATTATGCAATAAACTAGATATTATATCATTGTTATATGGATTGTTTTGTTATTATATTACTTTCATGACGTACTGCCAATGCAGCGAAGTTTTATATTATGTAGGTATTTTTATTGACACGTGGAAGGAACGTTTTCATTATGTATATTATGTATCCTTACTAGATGATGACATAACAAATAGCAAGGAACTCTCTAACAGAGTCTCACGCTGTAACAAGAGTCCTTTAAGATAAACTTTGCTATAAATATGAGTAACTAAAATGTAGAATAATATAAAAATTATTTTAACTTATTATACAATAGTAATTTACATTGCAAGATCGTTACTCAGAACTTTACGTGCGAGCACGGTTTTTAATGAGCGAGCGAAGCGAGCTTGTTATCCGTGCGAGCAAGTAAAGTTCAGGTAACGATCGTGCATTGTACAATGTTTTATGATATACTGCATCGTATATAATTAAATAAATAAATTTTACTTTTATTTGACATTTAACCGTAAGCACAATGAAACTATTCGATCAAAATAGTCTTTGAAAACATATGGGGAATGTTACTACGACAACATTTTTTGTGTAAACAAAAAACTATTTTGAGTTGTCTGTTGTGTTTTTCTTTGTACTCTCGTAAAAATGGATATTCCCGCTGAAATATTACAAGAAGCAAAGGAAGCAAATGAAAGTTTATTACCAGATAAGTCACGCAACCGATATGATAAAGAACTTAGAGATTTTAATGAGTGGAGAAGGAAAAAGAACGTTAGTATGGTCTTGGATGAAATTATTGTTTTGGCGTACATTTCAACTTTGGCAAAAAATTTCAAAGCTTCAAGTTTATGGACTAAATTTTCAATGTTAAAAAAGGCTTTAATTGTTAATGGCGATGCTGACATATCTAGGTTTGTAATGATAGATATATTTTTCATTTATGTTATAATAATTATAATATTGGATTTGTAGATTTGGAAACAAAATATTAATTTTGTACCAAAGAAATCTAAGGTTCTGTCTGTTGTGGATTGCCGAAGGTTTATTTTAGAAGCATCGGACGATTTCTTACTGTGCAAAGTTGTACTTATTTTTTGACTATATGGTGCGTGTCGTCGAGATGAATTACTGAAACTAACAGTAGATGACATCGAGGATCATGATAAATATGTGCGAGTTAAATTGCAAGATACCAAGACATTTACGTCTAGGGCCCAATTTTACCATTTCCCTTTTAATATGCGGTTAGTAAACATGCGGTTAAATATAACATGAAGTTAACATGGAATTACTGTCGCGAACGTTTTTCCACATAAATAGAAGGCTCATGTTAACTAACTCCAAGTTTATGGATATTTCTCATTAGGTTGGTATGGTTTTTTCATAATCAGTTGTATTTTATACAGATGGCAACATTGAATGTTGACAGATGATTGATTCAAACCTCACTATTTTTCATTATATATGTAATTTCAAGTAGGAACAATAAAGTTATTTATTCTTATTGCGTAAGTATTGTACACCGATAATAAATATATGTACGTAGGGAAGTAATAATAAACAATAAATATAACTTATTTTTATTGTAGCATGACTGAAAAGCAAAAAACTGGAAAAAGAAGGATTGGAAATTTTTATTCGGAGGAACAATATATTCTATGTAACAAAATTATTGTTGATTCCCTTACTTATCTGTTACATGTCGAATAACATCTTCAACCTCTTCAATGATGTTTTCAACAGTTCTTGTTGATAAACGAAACTTTAAAAAAAATTCTTTTCCACTATACTTTTCAAAATTATTAGGCGTTACTCGTAATATTCTTAGTGCCCTTATAGGCACCTCTTCGTCACCGCTATATGCATTTATGTTATACGGATTCATTTTGGCTGTCAATTTTTTAGATTAGGTTAGGTTAGGAAACCCGAAGTTAAAATCTTAACCGGTATTTATTCCACATGTTAAAATAACATGTACTTTAGCTTGATGTTAAGGATAACACCAGTTGGAAAAACGTTTTTACCTTCCGCTTACCTGTAAAGGAAGGTATTGGAATCATGCTAAAAATCGGGTAGTGAGTTTTTAGTGGATGAGCACGAATTAGGGTCCTTACAATTCATTTTTGATAGTTTCACGATGATGTCTGTATGTATGTGTGTAGCTATGTGGTCAGGGCCGGATTTCTGTCAGTCGGATAACTCAAATACGAATTACCCAAAAATTTTGATATTTGGTATTTAACATTTGTAGGTATATAAATTGGAAGAACCCATTAGATTTTGGTACAAATATCTTCACCGGAAGTGATATTTTTTGAAGATTGAAAAGATTAATTGTCAAAAATTTATATAAATTTGGATAAATATAGTATTTATTTGTAATAAGAATAAGAAACAAAGTTATTTGCAACTTACGTTATAAAAAAATTGTCTATCTGGTAGCATCAAAGAACTACAGTAAAATTAATAGTTATTTATTGTATAAGTGTTTTAGATGGCGTTTTATCCACGAAAAAATGTTTAAATGCGAGAACGAAGTTCGAGCGTTTAATTTTTTGAGTGGATAATGCGCAACTAAATCACGAATACAATATAACGTTTTATCCACAATAAAAACTTTTATTCAAAATTAATTCGTTTTACAAAATGTCATTTTATAATTTATCAAATTCTAGATCAAGATTGTAAGAAATAAATGCATTTGCTGTGAAATAGTGGAATAAAGTTACTTTATTCCACTATTGCTGTGAAATAGTGGAATAAAGTTACTTTATTCCACTAGTAGATAATAAGTCACATTATATAGTTGCAATGAGCACAAATAAATTCTAATTATGAGATGATTGTGGATAAATAAATAAATTTATCAAATAAAACGTTGAAATCTTGTAATCCATGTTCGACTGAATTTTGTTTCTGTGTAAAAAATATTGACAGGTGAGATGGGTGACAAGTTGACATACTAGTGCTATATGTCATAAGTAAGATATTAAATGTAGTAATTGAACGGAGGATGGCTTCAGCCAGCACAGAAGAGTTTTCCTGTGAATGAATCTTTTTATTCAGATGATGCAAATTTCTGTATTTCTATTTTAGATTTTTATTTGTATATTTTAAATGGGCACCGGATTGTACGTTTAAAGTCTAGATATGGCGGAAGGTTGTGTGATGCCCACGTCAGATTTTTTGTAGCTAACATGAAGATAACTCCATGTTATATTTTAACATGGAGTTGGTTAAATTGGGCCTAGGTCATTTATTATTCCCGACGCGGCTGAATCTCCGAATCCATATGAAATTTACAAAAAATATGCTAAATTACGTCCTCGTAATGTTGGAACTACTCGTTTTTTTCTGGGGTATAAGAAAGGGAAATGTGTCGCGCAGCCGGCTGGTATGCATACCATCGGTGGTGTACCAAGGAAAGTAGCAGAATTCCTTGGTTTAGATCACCCTGAAAACTACACTGGACATTGTCTTAGGCGGAGTGGTATAGTATGGTCGCAGAGTCTTGTGGTGATATTTTACCAGTAAAACAAATTGGTGGATGGAAATCTTCAAAAGTGGCAGAAGGATATATTGAAGAGTCAGTAAGGAGCAAGATGAAAGTTGCAAATATGATACTTTCGACTGACTCAAGCAATAATATATCGTCAAATAACGCTGCTGCTACATCAGTTTCGAGCGAGGAAAAAAATGTATGTGCAACACCTGCTGGTTTGATCATTACAGACAATTCTAATTGTACAATTAACGTATACAGGTTGGTGGAGGTGAAATGCGAACATAGGGAAATATATGACAATGGAGTTATCATGCTAGGCATCTTGATATACGTGGAATAAGTACTGTCAATGTCAAAGTAGCTGTCATATTATTGAAATTTTTATTTTCATTAAAATATTTTCTTTGCATAATAATGTATGTGTACGAGCAGAACGAGAAAGTTTACATACACTTTTAGATTTTATTATTATTTCTGTTATTGATTACTCTTTTTGCCACACAAATTCACATTACTTCGTTTTGTGACACTACTACAAAATATATCAAGATACCTGGCATGAAAGTTCGATTGTCATGTATGTTCCCTATGTTCGCATTTCACCTCCACCAACCTATATATGTGTAAAAATAAGTGGTTCAATTTTTGTTGTACTAGTGTTTCCAATAAATAAAAAATGAAAAAAGTATGTCGTCATAGTTTTAAAATAACAGCCCGTAAAAATAATTTGAGCCCGTTAGAAAAATTTGAGCCCATTATAAGATTTTTTACCGCTAGAGAATGAGCTCAATAAAGCAGGTTTTACGATTCAGTATATCATAAATATATTACTATACAGGTTGGTGGAGGTGAAATGCGAACATAGGGAAATATATGACAATGGAGTTATCATGCTAGGCATTTTGATATACGTGGAATAAGTACTGTCAATGTCAAAGTAGCTGTCATATTATTGGAATTTTTATTTTAATTAAAATATTTTCTTTGCATAATAATTTATGTGTACGAGCAGAACGAGAAAGTTTACATGCACTTTTAGATTTTTATATTATTTCTCTTATTGATTACTCTTTTTGCCACACAAATTCACATTACTTCGTTTTGTGACACTACTACAAAATATATCAAGATACCTGGCATGAAAGTTCGATTGTCATGATGTTCCCTATGTTCGCATTTCACCTCCACCAACCTGTATAAGTACTACTACTACTGCTGCTGCTATACTCACAAATATATTTTAGTCATTTTATTTAAACTGCAGAAGAAGATATAAAGCATATTTTACTATTGTCACTGTCATGTCATAATCATTTAAATTTTACGTAGTAACAAATGTTAATCGATCATGGACTACAAGATACCGAAATATTAAATTATAAATATATAGTATACTTTAATTATTCTTAAATGATACCAGATACAAAAATATTTATAAAATACCGATTGTAGGTAATAATCACATAATCTTTCATTTAATATAAAAAAAAATGTCTTAAATTAAATATTTATCGAAATATTTGAAAAAAGTACTACTACCGGTTTATAGATTGAAACCAAAAATAGGAGGTGCTATAACAGTCCTAAATACAAAATTTCAACTTTCTACGTCTAACCGTATTTGAGTTATGCGACACACATACGTCCGTCCGTACGTACAGACGTCACGACGAAACTAGTCATAATGGATTCAGAAAAGGTCAAAACGGATATTTCCATCAAAATCTGAAAACCGAAATTTTTCGCGATTACAATACTTCCTTATTACTCCGTACAAGGAATAGCCCAGTCAATTTATACACAAAGCAGAGTTCGACCTTGCAAAAGGTCATGTAATTCTAATTTTTTAATATGTTGTTAGGACCCATGTAAACAGTAAGAAACCAAATTTGCAGCTTCGAAAGACCTGTGCGACCTGCGTAATACGTAAAAACCTGCAAAATTTTCGGAATTTTTTCAGTTGTTGCCTAATAACTCGTAAACTATGTTTTCGATATATAGTCGATCGTATTATTTTTAAAGTACATTAAATTTGTCACAATTTAAGCCCAATCGCAGCTCTGTACGTCTAATAGTTGCAGAGATATGGCACTTCTAAAATTAGCAATTTTTTGAAAAAAATGAAAGTTGAGAAATTTTAGCTTTTTTCGTTATTTTTGTGTTTAATTAACTGTAACTTCTGAATGAATAAAAATATTGTCTTCCGATTTCTTTCATTACATTTTACGAACATTTCTCTTTAAAATACGTCGTTTTAAAAACTTTTTAGGACGTTCATTAAGCCAAAATATAATTTTTTTTTTCGAGGAAAGTATTCAAATATTTTATTTATTTATAAATTATATTGTGTTTAATGAGCTGTAACTTCTGAACGGATAAAGTTATCGACTTCCGGTTTCTTGCATTCAATTCTACGAACATTTCTCCATAAGATGCAGTATTTTAAAATATTTTTTGGGTATTCATTAAGCCAAAATATCAAATGTTTTTCCGAGAGAAAATCGAGAAATTTTTAAATTTTTAATATTTATTGTGTTCAATGAGCTATAACTTCTGAACGGATAAAAATATTGACTTCCGGTTGTTTTTATTAAATTCTACGACCATTTCTTCATAAGATACATTATTCTAAAAAGATTTTAGGGTGTTCATTAAGCCAAAATATCAAATGTTTTTCCGAGAGAAAGTAAAGAGATTTCTAATTTTTTTATATATATATATTGTGTTTAATGAGCTATAACTTCTGAACGGATAAAGTTATCGACTTCCGGTTTCTTTTATTAAATTTTACGATCATTTCTCTATAAAATACATTATTGTAAATTTTTTTTAGGGTGTTCATTGCGCCAAAATATTAAATGTTTTTATAATAAATATGAAAAATTTGAATAATTCTCTCGAAAAAAAATTTGATATTTAGGTTTAATGAACGCCCTAAAAAGTTTTTAAAATAATGTATTTTATAGAGAAATGTTCGTAAAATTTAATGAAAGAAACCGCAAAACAAAATTTTTATTCGTTCAGAAATTACAGTTAATTAAACACAAAAATTACGAAAAAAGCAAAAAAAATTGAACTTAAATATTTTGGAAAAAATTGCTAATTTTTAAAGTGCCATATCTCGGAAACTATTAGAGGTATAGAGCTGCGGTTAGGCTTAAATTGTTGCAAATTTAATGTACTTTAAAAATGATATGATCGACTATATATCGAAAACGCATAGTTTACGAGTTATTAGGCAACAACTGAAAAAATTCCGAAAATTTTGCAGGTTTTTACATGTTACGCAGGTCGCACAGGTCTTTCGAAGCTGCAAATTTGGTTTCTTACTGTTAATATGGGTCCTAACAACATATTAAAAAATTAGAATTACATGACCTTTTGCAAGGTCGAATGTATAAATTGACTGGGCTAGAAGTAAAAAATCCAAATGTTTAAAAAATTAAATTAAAAAATCTGCTGTGGCCACCACACGACCTCTCGCCTAATTCTGCTTATTCCACTAATCTAATAAATAGTTTTACTTACATTTTAATAGTTTCATGTTCATATAATATGTAAACGATAATGTAAACCAATATGCAAGCAAAAGATGTCAACTGTACTGTCACTGTCATAATCATTCAAATTTTATGTAGAAACAAATTTCATATCATGGACAACAAGATACTGGAATTTCAAAAAAAAAAAGAATATTATTGTACTTTATTTTATTGTTAAATACTTCCAGATTCAGCAATTTGTATTTATAATTAACTGTACCCATAGATAATCACAATTTCTTTTATTTTTAATTGCAAAAATTGTCATAAATAAATAATGTACCAATATATTTAAGGAAAACTTTTCCAAACTTCTAAAAGTACTACTTCCGGTTTGCAGATTTCTACCAAAATGTTATCCGTTCTTAAGATACTTATTAAAACCTTAAATATGAAATTTGGTTATTAAAGGTTTGATACTTTTTCAGTTATCGTGGACGAAAAATCGTCACATACGTCCATACGCACACACACACACACAGACATCATCGTGAAAATATTAAATTCGTATTCTAGAGATCCTAAAACGTGCTTATCCACCAAAAACTCATACTCTAAAATTTTGACCCATTACAATACCTCTCTTATGCCTGTGGCACACCGGCCGAGGAGCATCGAGGACCATCGAGTAACTCCTCGATGAAACGATAGAACGCACCCCGTCCTCGACGAAAAATAGGGGCGCCGCTATTTTCATCGAGTTGTTCCTCGATGAAACGAATGTATCTCATTTTAGACGTATCTTTGGATTTGATTTCGCGCAAAACTTTGATGTATTTGTCACCGATTAAATAGAAATCCATCGCGGACGGGTGCGTTCTTTCGTTTCATCGAGGAGTTACTCGATGGTCCTCGATGCTCCTCGACCGGTGTGCCACAGGCATTATAGAATATGAGGCGAGAGGTAAAAATGACAAACGAAGTTCAAGTGACAGATGACAGATGTAAACGTATGTATGGGAGTTTCATTAAAATGATATTTAAAAGCTTACTTTATGAACTTGCACTCTCCTAGAACGACTGTTTGGGCTGCAATTGGAGATTTTGGATTAATTGGTCCAATTTTCACATTGAAGTGAACCACTCGTGAAGTTTTTGTCTGATCGATTTGAAATTTCGGCAGTAAAACGAGGCCTAGTTTTCATGTATCCGGAATCCGCAGATTTCTTGCGGAATAAAATGGCCGCCACGAATTTCGTCAGTAGTTAAATTATTTTTAACTTTCTGCGGAACTCCGCAAGTTTTGACGTTTTGTTATAACCTCAAATATAATATGTTTGTTTATGTTGAATAAGAAGATGGAAATTGAAAATTATAATTATTACTTGGAGTATTGTCGATATTATATAAAAATGATATATGTAATTTATCAGATAAACAAAGATTTAAAAAAGAAAAGAAAATATCGTAGGAAAAAATGTTTGAAAAAATAAGTTACATATTTTTTTTTTAATGTAGGTAATTGTAGATATTTAGCGTCTGGTGACAGTATGATATCTATTTCATATACATGCACACATTTCATTTTGGCGCTCTCACTGATACCAACATTTTCAAAACTAATACCAATTTTCCTAATAAATTCCGCATACTCTCGTAAAAATATCCGGACAAATGAAAACGGGAGTTTTGTGGAATTCGTGGCGGTCATTTTATTCCTCAAGAAATCTGCGGATTCCGGACACATGATGCTCCTCGACCGGTGTGCCATAGGCATTAGAGATCTATTATAGGTAAATATTACCTGGTATAACGTGATATAACCCTAATACAACTAAACTATAAAAACTAAAACTTAACTAATAGAGTACTTGCAACAAGGTCACAAACAGTTACGTGACAGTCAAAAACTAAGCGCGCGAACCTGTTTGTGGACAACCCAACAAAATTTTAACATGGAGTCTTATTCATGTTTACTTTTGTAAAAATATCTTTTATTCGCATTCTACGTTGTTTTAAAAAAAGAAAACGTATGAAGTTGATTAAGGTAAGTTCATATAATATACTGGTTACTTAAAATTATCCTAAATATAAAGCACTTTTAAAATATCGTATGTTAAAAGTGTGGTATTGAACTGTTGTCATAATAAAAACAATTTATAAAACTGTAATATAGGTACCCGTTATATTTTGTATATTTTTTACACATTAAGAAATGTTTTAAGTTTATTAATTTAACAATTAGTGAAAATCCATGCACTTGATGATACAAAAACAACTTAACCTATACATTTAATATGTTAGTAATACAAGTTTCATTTAAAATATGCTTGTTTTATATGTATTTATTTAATACAAATATATTATACATACACTTACCTTTCTTGAAAAGTATACAATATAAATGAAACACGCAATTAATACTGGAAAAATACAAAAATAACTCATAAGAACCAAAATCGCCATAAGACACAATGTTAACCTGAACAGCAGTTGTCCACAAACAGAATCCCGCCAAATCCGAAACATTGGCCACGCCTCCTGCAAGTACTCTATTAATAAATATAGAATTGTAATACACTTACTTAACTCAGCAATAAACCAAAAAATTTAAATCCGCAAAATGACATAATAATAAATACAAATATAGTGTTAGAAAGAGACAGATAGTGACGCAAGTAGAAACAGTACCTCCGTAGGTCACGCAAAAATATTTGCGTGTCTCGCAACAAGTGACGTCATATGCAGTAGTTCTTCAAATTCCCGGCAGATGTATGTGCCAAATCTGGCCACCTATTCTAATTCATAGCGACATGTCGGGTCGCTATCTGTTGACTAGTCTTGATATAAGTTCTGATGTAAGCCCGTATTAGACGAATATTATATTATTAATAAAAGCATTTATAAATGCGCTTATAAAAAAATATTTTATTTAATTAATAAAAAATTAACAATGTGAAAACGCGAATTATGTTCATATTGTAAATTGTCCCAGAAAATAAAACATAAAACTTGGCAGCGAAATATAAATCGTCTATAGCATGATTTATAGATACTTCCAAACAAAATCCGCTAGAGGGATAACAAGATCCCCTTGGTTACAGAGACTCGATAATAAGTGTGGCCATGAACATAACGGCCGCCATTAATCCTCCAAAATCAGTTTGACAAGTAATATTTGTCAAATATTATTTGATTCTATTTTAATTAAAAACAATTTACCTATATATTTATTAATTTAATTTTTTTATTTGTCTGATTAATGTGATAGGTCATATTAAAAGCATTATAAACCTATTTCGTTGATACATAATATAAATAAATATATTACGCCAAGCAATGCCAGATGACAGATCAGTGTGGCCATGAACATAACGGTCGCCATTAATCCTCCAAAATCAGTTTGACAAGTAATATTTGATTTGTCTGATTAATGTGATAGGTCATATTAAAAGCATTATAATCCTATTTCGTTGATACATAATATAAATAAACTGGTAAATAACATCAAAGTTTGAACAACACAACGTTTATCGTGCAGTTTTTGGAGGATTAATGGCGGAATTTACCACGTGACAACTACGACCAATGAAAACTGTGACCACACATGGCCACACTGTTCATTATCGAGTCTCTGTACCACTGAACTATATAATATAACGGGAAGGAGGATCACCACAGAGATGTACTTCCAGCATGGAGCCCTCCATTTCGGATAAATTGGCTGCACTGCTAACCCCATATCTAGTGTCTTTCATTTTAATCTAGTGTCTTTCATTTTAGCGGTTGCCTGTATTGCTGATATAATGGCGGGCATTTTAAATAAAATATACAAAAATAGAACATAGTAAATCAAAAAAGGATAAAACAAAAACACTGAAAAACACCAACAAACCGAACGACAAAAATACAAAATAAAAACGGTTGTCGACGACCCAACGTGACGTGTCGTTACAGAAGTCACTAACTTTAGGCAACATAAAAAATAAAAGACACTAATTATGGGGTTAGCAGTGCTGCCAATACATCCAAAATGGAGGGCTCCATGGTGGAAGCACTTTTAATATACATGTCTTATGGAGATCGTCCTTCCCGTTATTTTATATAGTTCAGTGCTCAGTGCTCTGTACCCTTGGTTTATCAAGTTGTTATATGAATTAGAATAGAGGCCCTGTGTTAGTTTTGGTGTCGCAAGTGCTCACGCAAGTTACAGAATCAACCCCCTGATTAGATTTTGGTATTGGTCGTGCAACCGGAAGTGGTAGTTTCTTGAAGATCTGAAGAGTTTTTCTGGAATATCCTCAAAATTAATAGGAATTTTGTTTATAACAATGTATACAAATGATACTATCTACAATTTGTATTCAAAAGGTTGTTTCTATCTATTACCATTTTCCAATTACAAGAAGTTAAAATTCTACAAATTTGTTACAATTTTGATTTATTTGCCTACCAATGAAAACAAAAACTAAAATATTTGAGCGTTAATGTGAAATAAATTTTTGACATTTTGATAAATTGAAAATATTAAATGTTATTTATTATTTACCTATATGGTTATGATAAACATTATAATAATATTATAAAAACTACAATTCCCGAATTCCCTTCTACAATGGTATATTTGTAAGTAAGTAGGTACTACCATTGAGTAAATAAGTGGAATAAGAGTCCCAACCGCAACGTAAATCTGCGAGTTCATACATGTTGTGCAGGGTAGAATAGTATCAGGCGCTGATTACAGAGAAAGAATTAGCTTTAGGGAGCGGGGTACAAGGTGGGAAGCGGAAAACAGTAGAACTTGGTAGGGATAGAGGGCTAGCGCTAGTATACGTTTGCTGTTGCATTATCGTTTGCGAAGCAAGTATTTTCTGCTTTCTTTAAATGATTATGAGGAGCACAACTAGGGTTAAATAATTCATAATATAATTTATGTATTTTTTATTTCAAACAAAAACCATAATAAAATTATTTATTAATAGTAATTAATGTAACAGAAATATACATTTGCATGACATAAGCGAACATCTAATTTTGTAAAATATTTAATTTTCGCTTGCTTTGTTCTTCTTTATTTCTCTGTTTACTTCTTTGTATTACCTGAGTTTCAAATTTTAGATGTTTGAATATATTTAATTTTATAAATAATTTAATTATATATTCTCTATGAACAAAGCAAGGATCATTTGTTGCCAGCAAAAAATTGGGACTACAATTTCTTAATTTTGTATAACATAATTCAGTTATCTTCTGTAAAATACCGTACTCAACTTTAATTTTATCAAAATGAATCGAAAATACTTTGAGAAGTAGTTTCACAACATGTATGACAAGTTCAGTAGGTCTTTTTAAATACGATATCTGATCTTTTTGTATTCCAAAATCTTTTTGTAAAATGAAATATTCGTCTTCAACAATATTTAATTCATCACTTTTACAAAATATTTGTAAACATATGTCACAATTAAATTTTTGTAATAATTTGTGCACTATATAACCAGTAACATACACAATAGAACTGTTTTCCAAAGAACATTGTTCAACATTTATAATGTGTTCATTTATTGTGTCATTCTCCTTATCTTGGCTCGAATCACTATCGGTATCGGCATCGGCGTCACAAACTACAATAGGCTCATCTATAGATTTGTTACATGTTTCTTGTGATATATCAGATTTTAATATAATATTTATATCTTCATCATCATCCATTTCACAATTACTATTGTGATTAGTTTCAGATTGTAAGCGTATGTGAATATTGTTTTGAAGCGCTATTCTAAATTCACGGCATGTTGGTGTGTAGTTGTACCCCCCTCTACTCCTGATAACGGAAAATAAATGTTCTAAAGGGTCTTGTTGAAGTCTATTTGTTAGTAAATATTTTAAATTTTCGTTTTTTAAATCATCCCATATTAGTAATGTGGCTTTAATTGTGAGTGATAATCCATTTAAACAATGTATATTTTGGTTTTGACTTCCATTCTTATTCAGAATTTTAAATGTATCAACTATTTTTAAATATTTCTGAATTTGTATTATCATTTCCGGTTTATATATTGAAATAGCACATCTGAATGGGTTTGAATCATGAAGAACTTTACTATTAAAACAGTCAAATATATTATTTATTATTTCTAAAAATTCTGCTGTTCCTTTTGCAGTTTGGGAGTTTAATTGTTTCGTTAAAATTGCTGTTTCTATTGTTGATGATAATGTATGGCTAAAAACTTGTGTTGCCAGTTTTACTTTCATTTTTTGAAATGAATTAGGGTAAATATGAGTATAAGTAATTTTTGGAATACATCTAAATGTTTTGCTGCTTGAATCAATTTTAAAAACTTCTTCTATGTCTTTCCATGATGCAGTTCTTTCTTCATTATTTTCGTTTTTAAAATCTATATTATAACGCATTAAGTTATTTCTTAAACTTTTTATTAAATGTGGCATATCGTACATAGCAAAAATTTTTTTTCCAGCGTGAAAAAAATATGGGTTTTCTACAGTAATGTTTAAATGATTTTAAAAAAATGATCTGTTGTTAGAACCTTGGTCACAAACAATTACTCTTATATTTAAACCTATTGCAAACAATTTTTCAAGAGCCACTTTTACTATAAAATTTAAATTTTTAGCTGAAACTGGTTGGGTAGAAATATAATAAGCTACGAGCATTTTCCACTTATATATTAAACCGCGTAACATAAGCACAAGAGCTTGATTGCCATAGGAAAATTTTCGACCCACAGTACTTAAATCTTCATATCCTTCAATATAATCATGGAATTGATTATAGGAAACGCCTTTTTTTAAGGTCATTTCGTCCATCAACAAAATACACTCCCGTTCACCAATATTCATCTGGTTTACTTTATTCTCTAATTTATTAATTAAAATTGTATTTATACCTGTTTTTAAATTATATATTTTAAGCCATAATTGAATTGTACTTAATGCTGGTAAAGTAAATCCTAATGATTTTAGAAACTTGTAACAAGAAGAACTTTTGTAATAAATTGATAAAGCCAATTCTTTTTCAGATTTTCGCCAGAATGTTCGCTTTTTATGGACCAATTGCATATTAATAAATGTATGAATACTTTTACGTTTACCATCTAATAATTTTTGTATCATCGCAAAATCGCTAAATCTTGTTATTTTTTTTTCAGGCGGTATATTTGATTTTTGTGCCATTTGAGTCTTTTTTTCTGCATATTCAATTTATTTCTAAGTTCAATTTTTCTTGGTGTATTTTCTGAATTAGTTGGGGATGGCATTTGAAGCAATGTTTCTTGAAACATAATTACTGAACCACTTCTTGACGGACTCATTTTTATTGGTGAAATTTCTGGTAGCTGTCTCAATTCTGAATCAGATGAATTAGAATCAAAGTCAGTTGGCCTGTAGAAAAATATGAATTTAATTTAAGAGTAAGAGACGAACTATAAATATGTAGTACAAACATTGTTGATGATGGACCAGCATAACAATGTTGTTCATTCTGCGTTGATGTAGATGTAGAAGGTGTACAATTTTTGTCATATCCAAATATAAGGGAACGGTGGAAAGAGATCGGACGAGTAGAATTTTCTTTCGAAAAATGTGCAGGGATTGCATTTTTATTCAAACGTTCACGTCTCAGATTTGAAAAAGCAGATTCCGGAAAATGCTTATCACAGATCACTTTGTTCTTTAATTTATTTGGTGACATTAAAAGTAATTTTTGATTGCCACAATTTTGTAACCATTCTTGAGTTCGCGACTGGTTTATTGGAAATTTAAAGAAATGTAAGTCAGTATTATTTTTCTTCGTATTTTTACAATTGAAATAAACACAACAATGACACGAAGTACTCATTGTTTATTATAGCAGAAATAAAGTAAAATATAGACTTTTCTTGTAGATCAGAAGGTTTATAGTTTCAATAAATTGTAATAAGTAATTTCAAATATTATTAAATCCACAAATATAAATCTTTAACTTATTTACTCAATGCTGTTACTAACTGTTCCTGAGTTCCTGGTATACTGGGGGTGCTACGGTGTTGAGCTTAATAATTTATATTTGCGCATGCGCATATCCAATGTCAACACGCAGAAAGTGCATAATTATTAACTGCACGTTTTTCATATTAAATAATTGTACACACCGAAATATTTTTATACAATTACATTCGATTACATTATTATTAACAGTGCTTTAAAAAGTCTAGCGCGAAAATCCAAATTTTTAGAAATAACATTATTCAAATTTAGATATTACTTTTTAAATAAAAATTATTAAAAATTATTTTTATAATTACATTATAAGGCATCGTTAACACCAATTTGAATCTTATAAGATTACCAGTAACCAAGATCTTATATTTTCATTTTGATTATTATAATATATATATATATATATATATATATATATATATATATATATATATATATATATATATATATATATATATATATATATATAAACATTTTAAATCCCTTATACCCTTATGCCTGTGGCACACCGGTCGAGGAGCATCGAGGACCATCGAGTAACTCCTCGATGAAACGAAAGAACGCACCCGTCCGCGATGGATTTCTATTTAATCGGTGACAAATACATCAAAGTTTTGCGCGAAATCAAATCCAAAGATACGTCTGAAATGAGATACATTCGTTTCATCGAGGAACAACTCGATGAAAATAGCGGCGCCCCTATTTTTCGTCGAGGACGGGGTGCGTTCTATCGTTTCATCGAGGAGTTACTCGATGGTCCTCGATGCTCCTCGGCCGGTGTGCCACAGGCATTACGGGTGTCGAGATTATCTTTGTTGTTGTCCCTAAGTTATTTTCTCTATCCATTCTTTCCATTCTTTTCTGTTCTTCGCCAGTTTCTTAGCTTCCCATGTGCTAATATTGTTTTTCTCCAGTATTTCATCTATATTATCCTCCCATGTTTTTTTCGGTCTTCCTCTTCTTTTCTTTTCTTTTATTCTTGTCTCCCATATTGTTTTCGTTTGTCTTCCTTCCGGCATCCTCAGTAGATGTCCATACCAGGCTAGATGTTTTTTGTCTATTGTGGATTGTATGCTTTCTACTTGCAGGTTCGTTCTTACTTGCTCATTTCTAATTCTATCCATTCTTGTAATTCCTTCTATTCTTCTTAGGTACCTCATTTCTGTCGCTTGTATTTTACTTTTTGCTGTATTGTTCAATGTCCATGTCTCACTTCCATATAGTAGCGTTGGTCTGAATATTGTTTTATAAAGTGTCATTTTTGTTTTTTTTGTAACTTGTTTGTTGCTAAGTATACCTTTATTCAGCATGTGGTAACTTCTGTTTGCTGCCTGTATCCTGTTGTTTATTTCATGGTCCATTTCTCCGTTGTAGCTAAGCACTGAACCTAAATAAGTGTACGATTCTACTTGTTCTAGCTTTTTTCCGTTCAGTATTAAATTAGTCGTTACTTGTTCCTTCGCTACCACCATGATTTTAGTCTTTTCTGTGTTTATTTTCATTTTATGTCTATCTAATTCTTCATTCCATATATCTATATTGTATTGTAGATCGGTCTCACTTTTCGCTAACAATGCCAGGTCGTCTGCAAATGCGCATTCCGTTATCGTAGTTCTTGTTAACTTCCTGTATCCTATTTCTACTTTTTTTAGTTTATCTTTTGTTCTTTTTATTATGTTGTCCATGAATATTATAAATAATAATGGACTCAGTGCTCCACCTTGTCTGAGTCCTTGGTCTGTTGTAAATTCCTCAGAAGTTAAATTGCCTGTTCTTATGTAGTTGTTTGTTTTCCTATATATACTTTCTATGGATTTTATTAGTTTCTCATTTACTTGATGTTCCCTCAAGATTTTCCACATTTTATCCCTTGGTACTCGGTCAAAGGCCTTTTCTAGGTCTATAAACGCTATGTATAATTTTTCTTCTTGCTTCATTGCGTTTTCTGATAGTTTTCTTAGCGTGAAGATGTGGTCCTGCGTAGAATGCCCTCTCATGAATCCACTCTGTGATTTCTCTAAGTTTGCTGCTGTCTTCTGCCGTAGTTTGGTTTCTAGGATCGCCTCATATATTTTAGCTGTTGTACAAAGCAATGATATTCCCCTATAATTACCACAATTTCGGCTGTCACCCTTCTTATGTACTGGGAATATCACCGCTTTCTCCCAGTCTGTTGGAATTGCTTCCTTTTCCCATATTTTCGTCAGCAATAAATGTAGTAATTGTTCCCCCTCTTTACCCATGTATTTTAATTGTTCCGGTTTTATACCATCATGTCCTGGTGCTTTTCCATTTTTGAGTTTTTTAATTTCGTTTCTTATTTCTTCTTCCGTTATGTTTTCATCTTCATTCTCGGTTTTGCTTACAAATTTCTCTGTTTTGGTGTTGTCTTCCTCCTCCCCCTCTTTTGCAGACTGGTTTCCTTCCAAGAGCTCTACAAAGTGTTCTTTCCATCTTTCCATTATATTCTCGTCTGTTTTGAGTATTCTTCCTTGTTTATCTTTTAGTTGTTTTAATGTGTTTTGCTTTTCCTTCCTAGTCTCATTTAGAGTTTTGTAGAACAATTTTTGATTTCCTCTGAAGTTTTCCTCCATCCTGGTTCCAAATTCTTCCCATGTTCTTTCCTTTGCTTTCTTAATTTGTACTTTAACCACTGTTCTTTGTATTTTGTATTTTTCGTAGTCTTCCATGTTTCTTGTGTTTAAGTATTCTTTCCACTTTTGTTTCTTTCGTTTTATTTCTTCTTTTATTTCCGCGTTCCACCAACGGGTTTGTTTTTTATCATTTCTTATTCTAATTGTACCACATATCTGCTTTGTTGCTTCTGATATTACGTGTTTAAAGATGCTCCATATTTCTTCCACGTCTTCTGTATTAGGCTTCGTTGTTGATTGTATTAGTTCACTTATCTTATTTTTGTATTTCTCTTGAATATCTTTATCCTGTAATTTGGATACTTTGTATCTTTCTCTTTCTGCTCCTTTTTTACTTATTCTCTGTTTTGGTGTTTCTCTTAGCGTGTTTGTCATCATTTTTGCTACTACTAGATAGTGGTCGCTTCCTATTTCACTACCTCTCAGCACTCTTATATCTTTAACTTCTTTGAGTTGATTACTGTTAGCTATGAAGTAGTCTATGATTGACTTTTCCTTCCTACTCCTTTCTTCTCTCGTGAATTTATGTATTTCTTTGTGCTCAAAAAAAGTGTTTAGGATTTTAAGATTGTTTATGATGCAAAAATCAAGAAGTCTGTTTCCGTTGTTGTTTTTTATTGTTTCTCCATGTTTACCTATTATGTTTTCTATTCCTTTATTTTTGTTTCCCACTCTTGCGTTCAAGTCTCCTATTATGTATATTGGTTCTCTAAGTTTATCGTATTCTGATTGTAACTGTTCCCAAAATTCATCCTTGTTTGCTTTGTTTTCGTCCTCGTTCAGTCCGTATACTATCATTATATTTGTCGGTGTTATTGTCTTCTCTTCAAATTTTATTATCATTATCCTTTCGCTTACACAGTTCCAGTCTTTTATTATCTTTTCCATTTTTTCGTTTATTACACATCCTACTCCACCTCTTGCTCTCTCATTATCTTCGACTCCGCTATATATTAGTATATGGTTATTGTTGAGTTTAACTATTCCTTTACCTTTTTTTTTTGTCTCTGTTATAGCTAGTATGTCCAGATTTGCCTTTTCAAATTCTTCTATCAGTTCAGTTTCCTTTCCATTTAAGCTTCTTATATTCCATGTCCCTATTTGCATTAACCGGTCCGTTCGCTTGTTCGTGTCCTTCTTTTCTGTCCCTGTTTTGCATTCCCTTACTTTTTTGGAAATTTTTGGGTCTGCCTCCCCTCTCCTTTACTTACTCCATTTTCTCGTTTATTCCATGTGTATAGTTCACCGTTGATTATTACTTTTTGGTATCCTACTTTGATCGTGGATCCTTTGGCCCTTTCTTCCTTTCCTATGCTCCTTATTTCCTTCTGTATTCTTCTTTCTTCCCATGTTAAGTCGTTGTCTATATATATTTTCGTATTTTTCAATTTATTTTTTGCTGTCATTACTTCTCTCTTTTGTTCCCAATTTGCCAGTTCTATTTTTGTTACTTCTCTTTCAGTCCCTTTGTTGATTGTGTATATTTTATTTATGTTTACCTGTACTTCCAGCTTATCTCTCAGGAATTCCTTTACGTCATTCTCTGAGTCCTTTCCTTGTAAACCTTTTATAACTATATTATTTTTCTTTTGCTCTTTTTCTCTGATTTCTTCTCTTGTTTCCAGCTTCTCTATACGATCTTCAAGGGCTGTCTTTTCTTTTTTCCATTCTTGTTCCTTTCTTCTCATATCTGTCTTCATTTCTTTTAGCTCTTGTTTTATTTCATTCAAGTTTTCATCCATTTTGTCTATGATTGTTTTCATCAGCTTTTTGAGTTCTTCCATTTTTTCCTTGTCTATGATTTCCTCTTCAGCGGCTACTTCCACCTCTCTTGTTCCTTCCTCTCTTTCAATTCTTTTTCGTTGTTCCGGTGAGTACAAAATTTTTTTGCTTCTGTTGAATACTTTATTATAATCTTCTTCTTCTTGTTCTCTTTCCCTTTTATTCATTCCGTGTATTCCCTATAATTCTGCTTTCACTGATCTTTGT
The DNA here is from genome assembly GCA_947534325.1 of Agonum fuliginosum. NCBI lineage: Eukaryota > Metazoa > Arthropoda > Insecta > Coleoptera > Carabidae > Agonum > Agonum fuliginosum. The sequence goes on from OX384040.1 coordinate 19,957,305, forward strand.
CCTATATTATTATAAACGAAATATAAACATTTTAAAAATTTTATGTTAACAAATAACTTAACAAAGCTGATGATTATATTATTATATCAAAATACTATTTTTTTGGTGATGTACATTGTTAGACGTCATTGAAGTTAACAGATTCTAAATATTGTCAAAATCATAGCTCATTCTTGTCTTGCTATACATATTGTTGTTATTTCTACAGAAATAAATTTAAAAAATTTGAACTAAATACTTATATAAAAATAAAGTAGATATGTGCATACTTCACTATAAAGTTTAGTTTAAAGGAAGGAAAAATCCCTGAGGCCCACGAAAATTAGGAGCCCATCAGAAACCGAATGAATTTATTTTTTTATTGTTTAAATCTTTAAATATAGTATTCATTTATATTACTTCAAATTTTTTATTACTTTGTATGATAATTTTAAATTACCCACCAAATATTTTGCATGCTTTTACGAAAAATTATACACCATTGTTCCAATTTCTAAGAATTTTCTTTATGCTGCTATTTTAATCAGTGATTATTCTTGGCACATACAGACGTTAGTTATTATTCAGTATCAAGATATCAATTATTATATTACCTAAAAAAGGTAAAGAATACAAGATATTTTCGGAAAAAAGTGTTTTAAAAGAAACCGCAAACATTTTCATTAAAAATATACAAAGTAATTATCTTAGCGATGTCTACAATATGTTTTTTCCGAATTTAAAACAGTTAATAGTTATTGTTATAATTTTAGTTTTATCAATACGAATTTATTACATGTTCTCGAAATAAAGTAAAAACACCATTATTAAACATTTACAAGCCTTTCATATTGTTTGCATTGTAGAATTTAAAAATAAATCAGTAAATTAACATAATAATATTATTGCTCTAGAACGACATAAAATAAAACATTTATAAAAAATCATTGTTTATGGACCAAACTGTCGCGTGAATACTTTTGTTTTCCAGCAATTTTGAACTCCGGCATTGTAACGGCGTGATTGAAGCGCTGTAAAACATGTACGCAAACATTGCAGAATCCGGTAAGTTCCAGTAGACCCTGCTGCCATCTCATTTCGAGAACATCAGCTGTCCTCTTTATTGGCCGTAAGGTTAGGTCTCTTATTACTTATTTACTCAATGGTACTACATAATATATACTGCTTATATTAATAAAATAAAAATAGTAGAGTTTGGCGAGACGTCATGTGTTGGCCACATCGGATTTTTTAATTTTTGCAATAGCTGTCACCATTCCCCCCGTGTGTCCGCCGAAGTGAATCCTCGACTGAAATCTTTTGTTTTGATGTTTTTAATAAGTTCATACAATAAAATTGCTTTTAACTCAAAGTGCAGTATCATGCCTTTTTTAGAGCTGTAGAAACCCTACTATTCTCTTAACCTATGGTTTTTATATAATTTTAAGATTAAACTAACATTTACCTTTTCTTGAGTAGTAGCACACCCTTCTTGACTACATACGTTATTTATTCCACTTCGCTTACTGTTTCCCACGAAGTATAATATAGATAGGAGAAGACACTCAGCGCAGAGAATGGCACCGAATTTTACTCGTCGCGTGAGATGTAGTGGTGGGGGTATGCAGTACTTAGATGCGTAAATCATTTATATTTCATGATTTTCCTAATTTACATAAGAAAATATTATCCTGATACATTATAATATTATAAAAGTACATGTTTATTCTACATACATTATAAATTTTATAATAATTAATATCGAGAAACTGTTAAAAGCCGGTATAAAAATCTCGTAATATACTTATAACTCATTATTTGGGATATTTGGATATTGAGACAGGTATAAAAATTTAAAATACGCATAATTAAAGTGCGGATTATATGCAGGCAAATATGATTAAAATATGCATGCAATTTGCATTGAAATAATAATAATAATAATCTTTATTTATTTAGCATAAAAGCTAATAAGTACAAATAAATCAGGTACAAGTACAAATCAATAGATGTAATGAAATAAATACATTATTAACAAATTAGATTTTAAGATACATAGGAAGTAATTTACCATACATGGAAAAAATAAATTCAAAAAATTTAGAAAGATAAATACATTTGCCTAAGTTTATATTTGAATTCTTTAACAGTCTTAGATTCTTTTATTTCCGAAGGTAATTTATTATATATAACCAGACCTTTATCAAAAATTGATATAGACGAACTTGTTTTATTCTTTTTTGTTATATAAAAGTGGTTAACTTGCCTTCTTACATAGTTATGTATATTTTTGATACATTGCAGATTCGCTACTAAATAATCTGGGTACATACCATTAAGCATTTTAAAAATAAATATCATGCTGTTATATTCACAAAAATTTTCAACATTTAGCCAATTAAGCAGTGAGAGCATATTCGAGATTTTTAATAAATAAAGGCTAAAATATGCTCGATATATGCACAAAATTAAACAAATATGCAATATTTTTCAATTATATGTAGATATGCAACATAATTTTATTCATTTTTACTAATAATTTATTTTTATAAATCAGAAAAAAAACTACATTTTGCAACAATGCACAAAAATATCATATAAAATAAACAAAACAACGTATAACTTCTGGAATACAACTTGTGTGTCTACCTACGTTTAAAATAAATGTAAAAATTACTGTAGGTGGTATCAAATATAAGCGATTATAAATTTTATAGGTACATATTTTTTTTTATATTGAAATTTTGGGTTAAAAGATACAAAATATGCTGTTATATGATTTATAATAAATATATGTAAGAAATATTGAAATATTCAAAATATGCAAAAATTTTATACTATATTTTGATCTAAGTATTTCTGTATGAATTGCAAACGTTTGTAAACAAAATACCAATATGCACAATGATACAATATTTATGCAAATGCATATAATCCGCACTTTACGCATAATACACTAAAATATAATATTAATTGAAATTAATGCATGCTCAATAATTAATAATTTTAAAAAATTCGTAATTCTAATTCAGTTTAACAAAGTTTCGCCAATTTTCTTTATTCTCTGCTGGTTGATACTTCATTAATTTTAACCTGGTGGATATACTGTCTCATTCTCATTGATATGAATTCATGTATTACATTATGATCATATGATAAAACATTGCAATTAAATTCAAATTTATAATTCTCTTTACTACAAAGCAGACAGTTTCCTCTTAAACACAGAGATTTTTGATATTTTTTAAATAATATATTTCCTATAAATAAACATAAAATAAACTGAAAATAACATCATTTGGATGTGTCAAATAACCTCTGGATTTCAAATCAGTTAAATACGTCTGCTGGTAATAGTTTTGCTTTAGCGCACTAAAAATTGTTACTTCCCCTTTATTAGATGCATAATCACAATTGCAGTTGGACATAAAACTCTTTTTACCTATCTTTATGCGACAAAATAACCAAAAACACGCGTCAAGCACTTTCTCACTTGGAATCCATGTAAACAGACAAACCGTCGGCCCTCTACCCCCACCACTTGCTAATTCAGATAGTAGATTCTTGTGCCACAACTGATACCCGCCAAGTATATGGAGACGCACAGGTGTGCTGTTTACTAACAAAAATAATAAATGTTAATTAAATTTGTGCGCATTATTTTGCGCATGACTGAACCAAAGAAGCGGAACAAACAAAATAAGCAGGATTTTTCCTAAAACAATAAATAAACATACAAGTTATCAACATTTTATTGCACTTACGTTATACAAAATGATTTCTCTTACTCTAATCTAATTTGAACATAAACGTTAATATGTAAAAATAAATTACATATAAATTATTTTTGAAAAACAACCTTTTTCTGAGAATCGGTTTAAAATACTCATTACTTATTTTAATACATATATTCAATAATATATAATATAATATATATAAATAAATGGAAGATGTACATGTACTACTACTTCTATTTTATTTCACTAATCAACCTGATAAAACAATTAGCAGTAACGAAAGAATTAAAAATATCAACATCTAACAAATTTCACATGACACATTTTATTGAAAAATATATAGGAATATTATTTAAATATATCACAAAATTACGTTTGAGATGCATAAATATGTTTATTTATAAATATAGAATATTATATTCTGAGATATTAGTAAAAATATATTTTAATTCAATAGCAACATAAATAAAATACGTTTTGTAAAATAATAATTAATAAATGCCGTTGTTTTTCAATGAACTAAATTTAACAAACCAATTTATTATTGGAAGTTTAATATTTATCTTTAATCTTTTAACATTTCGCTAAATACTGTAAAATACTGCATGCGCTAATTTAAATATTGAGAATGATTGATTTTTAATATTTATTGTGCAAGTATATTAATAATTGTATGATTTTCTACAATATTTTTTGTGAAGCATGCAAGCTTTATTGGTTAAATACTCTGATCTTCCAATATTATGTAAAAAAAATTCAACAAAATATTTTTGTACGATTTTTTCTACACCTACTGACTACAAATAAAATGTGATACACTATTGTAGAAACTTAAAATGCTGTTTTGTTTTCTAAATCATTTTAAATAAGCACCCGTTTTAAAATGTTATGGCTATTATTATAATGGTTGACTATTAAATTCGAATTAATGTTGTATGTCATGGCCTCTTCTATAATTTTGTTTAAATCATTTCATAATGGCACTATTATGGAGTTTTTAAATATAATTCTCAATCACCCTGTATTATTTTACTACAACTTCTCACAATCAGCCGTTTACTATTTACTTTAATTTTGCTATTTATCTTTTCACGACCCTACATGATATTTATTTCAGACTCATTTAAGTTTTAACTACGTTTCTCTTTTATCTAAAGGTAAAGGAGGTACACTTGTCACGGTAATAGCATTAGAATTTCATCAATATTATATATTATTCAAAATAAAAATTCATGCAATACGATAAAATATGAGTTAATTTTTACATTTTAAAATTCAAGATTCTTGCTTTTACTAATGCATAAAATTAAATTTTGTTTGATATAATCGATTCCTTACGTTGATCTGAAGAGTACCATAAGTTTTTTTATTTTAACTTTAAATAGTAAGATTAAAAATATTTTCAAATTGATGAAAATGATTGTTTTCACTAATAAATTACCAGCAGACTATTAGGTATTTCAGAATATCGTTGTTTCAAAAACAAAATCACCATCTTGAATGTTGTAGCATCTTATTTTGCTTTGAATTTCATAACAAGTGTACAGCCTCAATAATGCATTTTTGAATAAAGTTTTAAACTTTTAAAACGATAAAAATCTTAAATTCAAAGTACGTTTTTATATTGCACTAGTAATTGGTCAAAAATAATATACGTGTGCTTTAATAATAATTTGCGAAATAATTAAATTAATTAAAATAATCAACAGCCCGATTTCCGACATTATACGCCACCACGGTAACGTGATCTAACTTCCCTGGCAAATTCTGAACCTTTTCCAAGCACCTTTTCCTGCGTATCTTTTTTTCTTTCTGCGAAACTTCAACCAAAATATCGTTTTTGTTATCAAAATACAAATCGACATCTTCTAAAGTATGCCGTTTAGCCGCTGTAATGCTCACAGTATATCTCAAAAGATTTTCGCACAGACTTTTAGCAGTAGTGCACTGTTTTTCTTTTCCAGAAATGCCGCGTTTTAAAATATCCTCAATTAGAAGCAAAGTTAGTTCATATTTTTGTATCGGAGTTACGTATGGGAGTCCGTCTTCGTTTCTTTGAATTACCGGCCTGGGTGGGGCTAAATCTATACTAGTTTTTGATCGGAGAAAACTATACTTCGAAGCGGTTTCGTTTGAAACATTTTTCATTTTAAAAACTCCAGAAGCAGAACTACTTTTCGATAACGGGTTAAGTTTATTCTCGCTTAAAACATTACCACGTTTGGATTTATTAGTTCGCTTATTACTATGACTAGACTTATTATCATTAAGTTTTTTATTCTCAAAGCCGTTGTCAGCCATGAACTGAGCAATGAGAGGATTATTTACGTCGTTATTACCTTTGTTTTCTTTGTTTCTAGAAGCGGCGACGTCTGAATGTGATGACAGTGGTTGAATTTTGGTTTTGTTTGAATCGCTGGTTGACGGTTGAGCTAATCGGACCACATTTGATGGCGCTGCGGCTCTTGGAGGTGTTTGATCTTTAGCTCGAGTCGAGACTGATGGTTTTCGGTCTCGAACTGGACGAGAATCTCGAGTAGACGGCGGAAGAGGTCGCGCGGGAGATGGCCTTTCTATATTTTTAAAATAATAATAAGACTGCGTTTTGCTTGAGTTATACTAATTAAATTGACGGATCCGCTTATTTCCCCAAACTGTTATATCATTTAATTAATTTGTATTCTATAATACTAACATTACTGTGTTATTTTTATTTATCATTTATTTTTGGAAGTATCTAACGCCACACAGCGTGAACCTAGCGTGAACCTAGCTTGAACTTAGCGTGAACCTAGCGCGAACCTACCGTGAACGAGTGTGAACCTAGCCTGAACGATTTCTGTTGGACTCAGGAAGGGTTTTGTTAGCATAGATTAGTTTATGTCAAAAAAACGGATTTCTGTAGAACTCAACAGACTGATTATTATTGATTCCATATTTTAAACATTCATGCTTCTTTGACCAATTTAGATGTGGCAGTCTCACATATTGTAAGTCATCGATCTAGAGATATTCAAGGATGATTCACAAATTCGTGCATATATTTTAATGGCATATAGTAGGTACTCAACTCACTGATCATGAAACAAATTTTTTTTTTTTTAATTCGTAAATTTAACTCTTATCCGGGCAAGCAGTTTTACTAACTCAGACGTACCGGAGAATCTGACAGATTCATTATTTATTGTATTGTTTTAATGCAATGATTGAACATTTTTAATGAAATTTAGGTTATAGATACAAATATTAGATAGATAAATAATACATATTTAACAAGACAAGATAAGACAAGACAAGTATATACACACCTAAATATAAACGATAAAATTTACGTCAGTTAAGTACAACACGTCTGTAGCCCTTAAACACAATGAGTTCGGTATACTTACTGGCCCGTCTGCGTTCAAAATTTTGAAATTGTTTATTTATTAATAATTACCAAGAAATAAACATGTTATTTAAATAACAATAATAATAATTATTATTTTTTGTCAATAAGATATCCTTAAAAATTAAATCTTGTAGATATCCTTCATAAGAAATCAGAATGAATAATAGATCTTATTGATATCTTCAATAAGAAATCAAAATGGTATCTTTTGAATGATATCAAAGGGATGATAATGATAACTTTATGATCACCCATCACAGTATATAAGATATCCAATAAATAAATTATTATTGTTATCATTAAGTTATCATTTGAAACTAGTTCTTATTGATATCTTCAATAAGAAATCAGAATGATATCTTTTGGATGATATCAAAGGAATGACTTTATAATGATAACTTTATGATCACAGTATATAAGATATCCCAGATGTTATTCAATAAATATATTAATATTTTATGGCCATTTGCACCACTTCGGTTTAGCGCCAATCTGTAGTTAAAGTGTTGGTTATACAGGGTGTAACAGCCATACCAACCAACGCCTATATTTTCTTTATTATTATAGTTACAAAAAAATGTTAAATAGCAAAGTTGTAGGAGACCAAGGGGGACATCTGATTAAAGAATAAAATAATTTTTTAAACCAGTGGTTCTCAAATTAAAACACAAAGTTATATTTTTTCAAATGGGAATATACATATTTTTTAGGCCTATCCGATAGAGTATTTTTTTCTGAATTCAACCATGTATTCGTTTTACATCCTTACATAATAAAAATATTGAGAAAAATCCAGTTGAAATTTAAATAATTTCTAATTTTTACTTCCTTGTACGGAGTAATAAGGAAGTATTGTAATCGCGAAAAATTTCGGTTCTCAGATTTTTACGGAAATATCCGTTTTGACCTTTTCTGAATCCATTATTACTAGTTTCGTCGTGACGTCTGTACGTATGTACGTATGTACGGGCGTACGTATGTGTGTCGCATAACTCAAATTCGGTTAGACGTAGAAAGTTGAAATTTTGTATTTAGGACTGTTATAGCATCTAGTTGTGCACCTCCTATTTTTGGTTTCAATCTACAAACCGGAAGTAGTACTTTTTTCAAATATTTCGATAAATATTTAATTTAAGACAAATTTTTTAATTTTAAATGAAAGATTATGTGTAAATTACCTACAATCGGTATTTTATAAATATTTTTGTATCTGGTATCATTTAGGAATAATTAAAGTATATATTTATAATTTAGTATTTCGGTATCTTGTAGTCCATGATCGATTAACATTTGTTACTACGTAAAATTTAAATGATTATGACATGACAGTGACAATAGTAAAATATGCTTTATATCTTCTTCTGCAGTTTAAATAAAATGACTAAAATATATTTGTGAGTATACTAGTATAATAAGTTAAAATAATTTTTTATATTATTCTACTTCTACATTTTAGTTAAGTATTAAGAAAAGTATGAACACACAAGGCGTACAAAGGAAGTCATGTGGTGTCCACGTCAGATTTTTAATATTAATGTGCAGTAATCTATGGATGAAAAACAAGTGATAAATTAAATATGGACGTGGTTTCTTTGGATATCTCGTGGAATAAATATCGCAAGCTTGTATAGTATTTTTATTTTTTTTTTTTAAATTTATCACTTGTTTTTCATCCATAGATTAGTGCACATTAATATTAAAAGTTAAAAATTATTTAAATTTCAATTGAATTTTTCTCAATATTTTTATTATGTAAGGATATAAAACGAATACATGGTTACATTCAGAAAAAAATACTCTACCGAATAGGCCTAAAAAATATGTATATTCCCATTTGAAAAAATATAACTTTGTGTTGTAACTTGAGAACCACTGGTTTAAAAAATTATTTTATTCTTTAATCAGATGTCCCCCTTGGTCAGCTACAACTTTGCTATTTAACATTTTTTTGTAACAGTAAACTTCGTTGCACAGGTTCTTAACCAGAGGTTAAACAGTCTAATTTTTAGTTAATTTTAACTATTCTGTAGGGTTTAAGTGAATAACTAGAAGTTAACCTACAAATTTCGACGATAATGTCGAGATATTTGAAATTTTTACTTATATTGCGCAGATTACCAGGACCAGGAAGAATAGATATAATGAGTTAATCATTATTTATGATTTTATTTACTAGATTGCATTTAACAAATTAGTTTTAGACTGAACTGAAAATACTTATATATTGGTACACACAATAATGTTATACACATTAAATATATTCAAATTATATGTCCATCGTTATTATTGTTTGTCCTTTTTGCTCGTCGATGAAATAAAATGTCACATTATAAGAATTTTATGCCAAATTTTACACTATTTTCTTTACAACTTTTTACTTCCTTGTACGAAGTAAGGAAGTATTGTAATCGCGAAAAATTTCGGTTCTCAGATTTTGACGGAAATATCCGTTTTGACCTTTTCTGAATCCATTATGACTAGTTTCGACGTGACGTCTGTACGTACGTACGGACGGACGTATGTGTGTCGCATAACTCAAATACGGTTAGACGTAGAAAGTTGAAATTTTGTATTTAGGACTGTTATAGCATCTAGTTGTGCACCTCCTATTTTTGGTTTCAGTCTACAAACCGGAAGTAGTGCTTTTTAAAAATATTTCGATAAATATTTAATTTAAGACAATTTTGTTTATTTTAAATGAAAGATTATGTGATTATTATCTACAATCGGTATTTTATAAATTTTTCTGTATCTTCTATCATTTAAGAATAATTAAAGTATATACTTATAAATTTAGTATTTCGGTATCATGTACTCCATGATCGTTTAACATTTGTTACTACGTAAAATTTAAATGATTATGACATGACAGTGACAATAGTAAAATATGCTTTATATCTTCTTCTGCAGTTTAAATAAAATGACTAAAATATATTTGTGAGTATACTAGTATAATAAGTTAAAAGAATTTTTTATATTATTCTACATTTTAGTTATTAAGAAAAGTATGAACACACAAGGCGTACAAGGAAGTCATGTGGTGCCCACGTCAGATTTTTTTCCTCTAAAGTAAGACCATAATATTTTATTTTTACTTCCTTGTACGAAGTAAGGAAGTATTGTAATCGCGAAAAAATTCGGTTCTCAGATTTTGACGGAAATATCCGTTTTGACCTTTTCTGAATCCATTATGACTAGTTTCGACGTGACGTCTGTACGTACGTACGTACGTACGTACGGACGGACGTATGTGTGTCGCATAACTCAAATACGGTTAGACGTAGAAAGTTGAAATTTTGTATTTAGGACTGTTATAGCATCTAGTTGTGCACCTCCTTTTTTTGGTTTCAGTCTACAAACCGGAAGTAGTACTTTTTAAAAATATTTCGATAAATATTTAATTTTAGACAATTTTTTTAATTTTAAATGAAAGATTATGTGATTATTACCTACAATCGGTATTTTATAAATATTTTTGTATCTGCTATCATTTAAAAATAATTAAAGTATATATTTATAATTTATAGTATTTCGGTATCTTGTAGTCCATGATCCATTAACATTTGTTACTACGTAAAATTTAAATGATTATGACATGACAGTGACAATAGTAAAATATGCTTTATATCTTCTTCTGCAGTTTAAATCAAATGACTAAAATATATTTGTGAGTATACTAGTATAATAAGTTAAAAGAATTTTTAATATTATTTTACATTTTAGTTATTAAGAAAAGTATGAACACACAAGGCGTACAAGGAAGTCATGTGGTGTCCACGTCAGATTTTTTATTCTATGCGTCAGCGCGAGTAGACGTGTAATTTTTGCTGCTCGCCTACTGAACAACAAGTGCTGTTTAAATTTTGTGATTTATTCTGATTTTTTAACATAAGTTGCTTTTTGTGATATAAATATGGGTTTAGGACAGAATACGCGCAATGCTGCCTTAGTTGCTGAAGTGATGGATAAATTACTTAGTGACGATTCATTTCTCACTAAGTTAGTCGATACAGTTTTTGCGCGACTGGATACGAAACTACAAGAGCAAAAACTTATTACGAAACTATTATAAACAACATCTCTTCTGAAAATCTCGAACAATACTCTAGGAGGAATTGTATCCGAATTTTTGGAGTACCGGAGGAGCCTGCCCCGAAGTCACTGAAACTAAGGTCTGTGATATTCTTAAGTCAAATATCTCCGTCACTGTTTCCTCTGAAGCCATCGACCGATGTCACCGTGTTGGAAAACGTGTGAATGTGACATCTAGTGAAAGTGCTGCGACAGTGTCTTCACCCTCCGTCCCGCGACCACGCCCTATTATAGTTAAATTTATGTCTTATATGACCCGCGATTTAGTGTTGAAAAATAGAAGAAAGTTAAAAGGATCCAATATTACAATGAATATTACTAAATATTACTAAATATTACTAAAAAACGTGTTGATCTTGTTGGGAAATACATTTTTGTAACCATAATTTCCATAATAAGTACATGTTTTTAGGGATATTTAATATAATATGTATATTGGCATTATTGTTCTTCTTACCAAATAAAGTATAACGTTTGTAACATGTCGGTATGGTTTTTTCGTTCAAAAATATATAAAAATATTCCATAAATCCTAACAGGTTATGGGCCCAGGTCACGAAAAAAGGCAGTAGTAAATAGTTCTTGATATTAGAAGTGAAATATTTTGTGCGAAACTTAAAAATAAAAAGTAGAGCACGTGTAAAAAAAGGTGTTTCAGTTTTTTTGCAGCAACAGTGTTGTTCAGTAAAAATGTCTCAGTCAAGTCTTCCACAAATAGAGAGGCTAAAAGGCAGAGAAAACTATAGCTCATGGAGATTTGCTATGCAAGCACTTCTGCAACTCGAGGACCTGTGGGGGTGCATCACAGGAGAAGCCACGTACATAGCAGATACAAAAAAGGCCACGAGGGCACAATCTAAAATTGTTGATCCAATAAATTACGTACACATCAAAACGGCGACAACAGCAAAGGAAGCGTGGGATAGTCTACAAACCGCCTTCGAGGATTCTGGGTTAACAAGAAAGGTTGGCCTATTAAGAATGCTTGTTACAACTCAATTAAGTGACTGTAATTCTGTCGATGAGTACGTAGACAGAATAATCACAACATCACATAAACTCAATGATTTAAATTTTGAGGTTAAGGATGAATGGGTTGGCACCCTCCTTTTAGCGGGTTTGTCCGATGAATATAAACCCATGATAATGGGCTTAGAAAGCAGTGGCATCAATATCACTAGCAATTCGATAAAAACAAAATTATTGCAAGACGTAAAGTCACCAACCGTGGTCAAAAGTAATAATTCAGAAACCGTATTGTACAGCAAGTTCAAGAAGAAAACATTTAATAAGGAAAAAGTTAGATGTTACTCATGCAACAAACTTGGTCATTTTGCTAGTGAATGTAGATCGAATAACAAGAAAGTACGAAACAGGAGAACAAACAATGCAAGGCGTTTTTGCGATGTACACCAGTAACCCAAGTGTAGAGATAGAAAATAAACAATGGTTTGTCGATACATGCGCTTCATCATCACACATGACAGGAAATGAAAATTTAATAAAAGAACCGGAATCCTGTCAAAACATCGATGTTATAGCTGCCGACAATATGAAGATGTCTGTCAAACACTCTGGAAATGTGACGATACCAGTAAGTGTCAAACAAAAAACGGATGAAATAGAAGCACATGGAGTGTTATACGTTCCACAAATGAAGGTAAACCTATTATCTGTTAGCAAAATCACAAAAAGGGGCCACACTGTAATATTTAACACAAAAGGTTGCGAAATCGTTTCTAAGCAAGGAGAGACTGGCAACAGCGTCAGAAGAAAATGGCATATACAAACTAAATCAACCGAACGAAGCAACTTTGTATACACCACAGAAGTCGAATGGGGATCTCTGGCACCACAGGTTAGGCCATCTGAACAGGAAAAGCATGAATTTGCTGAAGAAGGATCTCGTAAATGGCTACGATTTAAACAAATGCAGTCCAAATGTATGCACGGTGTGCATTAAAGGAAAACATCACCGCACGCCGTTCAAACCAAGCACCGGGAAATCAAAAGAAGTTCTAGAATTAGTACACTCTGATATCTGTGGACCGATGGAGACAACATCTATCGGAGGTGCGAAATGCATCTTTAGCTTGATAGATGATTACTCCAGGAAGGTATTTGTATATCTGATAAATAAGAAAGATGAAGTACCATTTGTTTTTCAGAAGTTCAAAAATTATGTTGAAAAACAAACGGGTAAATATATTAAATGCATTCGCACAGATAATGGCACTGAATATATAAACAAAAGCTTCACTAAAATACTGACAGATTCTGGAATTAAACACCAAACTACTGTTCCTTATACGCCTCAACAAAATGGCGTAGCCGAGAGAACAAATAGATCTCTAGTCGAAAGAGCAAGAAATATGTTAATAGGAGCAAATCTACCAACAGAATATTGGGCAGAAGCTGTATCCACAGCGACATACTTAATCAACAGATCTCCAGCCTCAGCAACAGGCAGAACACCAGAAGAATTGTGGTCAAAAGAAAAACCTAAAATAAGCAACTTAAGAACTTTTGGCTGCAAAGCGATGACCTACATTCCTCGCGAAAAACGAAGAAAATGGGAAGCAAAATCAGAAGAATTGTTGTTCATGGCCTACTGCGAAAATACGAAAGGTTACAGGCTGATTAATCCGGAAACAAATAAGATCATCAAAAGTAGAGACGTTGTCTTCCTTGAAGAAGAATTCCTAAGTACAAAACGAGAAGAAGAAAATAGTCCAGTTAACTTAATTCCAAGTTTACCTGAAGACGTCGAAGAAGTACAAGAAAATGAATAAATTCAAGAAGAAGAAGAAATTCAAGAAGAAGAAGAAATTCAAGAAGAAGAAGAAATTCAAGAAGAAGAAGAAATCCAAGAAGAAGAAGAAGAATCAGAAGAAAGTTATCAAGATCTCGATGATGACTACGAAAATACCACAGAATCTTCTGAAAACACTGAGGACGAAATTAATAAAGGTGAGCCCAGACGATCAGTACGTCCTCCCAAACCGAAAGCTATGCCCGATTACGTTTCATTCATAGCTACAGAATATTCTAAAGACCCATCTACAGTTGAAGAAGCCAAGTCAAGTCACGAAAAAGACAAGTGGATCAAGGCAATGAAAGAAGAGCACAATTCCTTAAAATTAAATAATACCTGGGAACTTGTAGATCCACCGGAAAGAAGAAAAATATTGGATACAAAATGTGTGTTCAAAACGAAAAGAAATGCAAAAGGTGAGATAGAACGCCACAAAGCCAGACTTGTTGTAAAAGGATGCGCTCAAAAGCACGGAATAGATTACAAGAGACATTCTCTCCAGTAGTCAGGTATTGTTCAATAAGATTCTTATTTGCTTTAGCCGTCAAATATGACTTACTCATGCACCACATGGATGTAACAACCGCTTACCTACAGGGCGAATTAGCTGAAGAAATCTTCATAAAACAACCAGAAGGTGTCGAAGAAAACGATCACCAGGTCTGCCGACTCAAAAAACCAATGTATGGATTAAAACAAAGTGGAAGAGCATGGAATAAGAAACTAGATGAAGTTTTAAAGAAACTAAACTTCCGATAAGCAAAAGCCGATCAATGTGTCTACTACAAAAAGAAACATAACAAAATACTGATCATAGCAGTCTACGTTGATGACTTACTCATTTTATCAAGTGATAAGGAATCGATGAAACATACCAAAAATGATTTAATGAATAAATTCCAAATGAGAGACTTAGGAGAAGTCACAAACATTCTCGGAATGAACGTAACAAGAGATAAAACAAAAGGAATTTTGAAAATTGATCAAAGAAACTACATCAAAGAAATATTGGATAAATTTAACATGACTAAATGCAACCCAGTCGCCACGCCTGCAGATCCAAACCAAAAGTTGGATAAAAGTATGGAACCGAAAACAGAAGAAGAAACGAAAGAAATGAAAAACGTACCGTATCAAGAAGTAGTAGGAAGCCTGATTTTCTTGAGCCAGTGCACCAGGCCTGACATAGCACATGCAACATCCATAGTCAGCAGTTTTTGTAATAATCCAGGCAAACCACACTAGATTGCCGTAAAGAGGATCCTACGATACTTAAAAGGAGCGATTGAGAAGAAAATAGAATTCAAGAAGACAGAAAACCCAGAAATAGAATGCTATTCTGATGCCGATTGGGCAAACGACACAAATAAAAGATTTTCTGTTTCAGGTTACGTATTTAGGTTGCAAGGTGCAGCCATATCGTGGTCCAGTAAGAAGCAGAAGACCATCGCACTGTCCACAACGGAAGCAGAATACATGTCTCTCTCTGCAGCATGCTAAGAAGCTCTTTGGCTTCGCTCCCTGGTGAAGGAAATCAACCCTGATTCAGCCTCCAGGTCCATCAGCATCTTCTGTGACAACAAAGGTGCAGTCGACCTGGCTCATACTAGTGGCTATCGTCAAAGGACAAAACATATTGAAGTAAGGCACCATTTCCTCCGAGAAAAAAATCGAAGAAGGCCAAATTTCCGTCAGCCATGTTTCCGGAGAAGAAATGATAGCAGATTCCTTAATCAAGCCACTTAATAAAAATAAATTAAATTTTTGTAATGAAGGAATGGGAATTATGTAAATATATGTTTATGTGGGGGTGTTGGGAAATACATTTTTGTAACCATAATTTCCATAATAAGTACATGTTTTTAGGGATATTTAATATAATATGTATGTTATTTTGAATAAAGATATTTTAGTAGCAATATAAAAAATATACATAACACAACGCTATTTTTGTTTAGAAATAAATTTGTCGCCCTGAATTTAAGGAGGTACACTCGAGTGGTGGGGGGTTATGGGCATCTCCTATACTCGCAATGTATTTCATGTCAGGGTTTCAACTTATAAAAAATAAAAATAATTTTTTTTTATTGTATGTAAAAGCAGTCTATTTGAATGTTTGCTAATAAAATGAGATTTAAATATCTTAATTAAGAATATTATTTATTTTTATTATGTAAAAATTGTTTATTTTATAAGATTTCATTCGGCTAAATACCAGTGTAAACTACGGCAACGCTGTGCTGTACATGTCATTTTTCACGGTCTTATGTCAATCTGACAGATAGTAAAAATTGAAGGTGAAGAGAATTCTGCACTTGAAATTTCATTTAAATCGTTGGGTATGAATTATTTATCATTTGTGCATATTACCTTTCATTCTTGTGAAAAACTTGTGATTATAGATAGATAATGTTGTTTTTTTCTGGTTAAATTCTAATTTTGCGCTTTTCAACGTTGCCGCTTCTATATTATGTTCTCGCCAATATTCTCCAGTAGGCATAAACGTCAGTCTTTCGATTAAGAATTCTTGTAAATTACGTGGTAAATGATGCTTGTATTACTTTTATTCGGTATATGAGATAATAATGTACGTTTTAAAAAAGCAATTGAAATTTTCTGTCATTTCTGTAATGCTTTTTACGTTGATTTAAAAGTAGTCCCATAAGAGGCCATGTAAAATGAAGTTTTTTAATATTTATTTTTGGATAATCTACGTGGTGAAAAAATATGAAAAAATTCAGGTAACATTTTTACAATGTTTTGATTAATTTTGCAAAGTTTCATTAAACTCTCTCATTATTTCAAGTGTCGAGTGTACCTCCTTAATAATAAATAATTCTGTTCTGATATTTATTCTCTGGTATGATATTTTAAAAATGTATATTAAGATTTATTTGAATGTTTAGCACAACCTTTAATGCAACAATGAACCATCTAACATCTTATTAAATTATCTGTCAGTGATACAAGTGACAGGAACAATAAACAATGTGCGTAGTGGCGCCTAGTGTGCCGTGCGCGATGGTCATGTATGACGTCACGTAAAACCTCAAATCAAAATTTAAAATGCTTGTAACTTTCGAACTATAGAGCATAAACGCCTCGGACAAAAACTAATATGCTTAGAATTGAATATTCTATCGTTTGCTGGTATAAGTTTAATATGCTTGCATAGGTTGCCAATGCCTATAAATTATTTTTTAAATTTTACTGCAGTTCTTTAATGCTACCAGATAAAGACAATTTTTTTATAACGTAAATTGCAAATAACTTTTCCGGTTATTCTTATTACAAATAAATACTATATTTATCCAAATTTATAGAAATTTTTGACACTTAATCTTTTTAATGTTCAAAAAATCTTCTGGAGACCTATAGGCGGTTTGCACATGTGTAAGTCAGCGCCGCCCTGGCGAGAAAAAATGCATTAATATTATGGTAAACCCTTTGACAGTTCGACAGTTGTACTGTTTCAATTCAACCAGTTCTGTTCTAAGGTTCTATAATTAGATGGTATGAGGACGAGAGATTTAAAATTTGGATTCACAGAGTAAAACGAATTTCGTAAGTAGATACCTACATAACTGTAAATATATTTTATCACGTTTTATAATCTATTTATTAATTGTATTTTGAGAATTGACGAAAAGCACTGGGAACCAGTGCTCATTTTATTGGAAATGAAAAATCGGAAGTGAATTAAACATTCAAACGTGTTGTATACCTAATACTTTTGCCGAATCCTCCCACTAGAGACGCTCATGCTCGATATGTGCAAACCGCCTATTCTGTGAAGTTAACACTAGTGAATTGATAAGTATTTTGGTGATAGTTGTGCTGCCATCTGTGAGAATTGAGTACGAAACCTCGGTATGACGTCATGTCAAGTGTAAGAGTTTTCACCACCTCAGTAGCTGGTGTTGGAGACTTTTCAACGGTGATAGTTGTTGTCCGTGCGTGTGAAGAAACAGCGAGACAGTGTTTTATTTATTGTGTTGTGTTTATGTTTTAGACATTTGAGTTTAGTTTCATTAGTAAATTGTGTAAACATTTTAAGATCTGTTTAAAGGTGAGAAGAAAAAATCTGACGTGGACACCACATGACTTCCTTGTACGGCGTGTGTTCATACTTTTCTTAATAACTAAAATGTAGAATAATATAAAAAATTCTTTTAACTTATTATACTAGTATACTCACAAATATATTTTAGTCATTTTATTTAAACTGCAGAAGAAGATATAAAGCATATTTTACTATTGTCACTGTCATAATCATTTAAATTTTACGTAGTAACAAATGTTAATCGATCATGGACTACAAGATACCGAAATACTAAATTATAAATATATACTTTAATTATTCCTAAATGATACCAGATACAAAAATATTTATAAAATACCGATTGTAGGTAATAATCACATAATCTTTCATTTAAAATTAAAAAATTTATCTTAAACTAAATATTTATCGAAATATTTGAAAAAAGTACTACTTCCGGTTTGTAGATTGAAACCAAAAATAGGAGGTGCACAACTAGATGCTATAACAGTCCTAAATACAAAATTTCAACTTTCTACATCTAACCGTATTTGAGTTATGCGACACACATACGTCCGTACATACGTACGTACAGACGTCACGACGAAACTAGTCATAATGGATTCAGAAAAGGTCAAAACGGATATTTCCATCAAAATCTGAAAACCGAAATTTTTCGCGATTACAATACTTCCTTATTACTCCGTACAAGGAAGTAAAAAAATCTGACGTGGACACCACATGACTTCCTTGTACGCCTTGTGTGTTCATACTTTTCTTAATAACTAAAATGTAAAATAATATTAAAAATTCTTTTAACTTATTATATACTAATACTCACAAATATATTTTAGTCATTTGATTTAAACTGCAGAAGAAGATATAAAGCATATTTTACTATTGTCACTGTCATGTCATAATCATTTAAATTTTACGTAGTAACAAATGTTAATCGATCATGGACTACAAGATACCGAAATACTATAAATTATAAATATATACTTTAATTATTTTTAAATGATAGCAGATACAAAAATATTTATAAAATACCGATTGTAGGTAATAATCACATAATCTTTCATTTAAAATAAAAAAAATTGTCTAAAATTAAATATTTCTCGAAATATTTTTAAAAAGTACTACTTCCGGTTTGTAGACTGAAACCAAAAATAGGAGGTGCACAACTAGATGCTATAACAGTCCTAAATACAAAATTTCAACTTTCTACGTCTAACCGTATTTGAGTTATGCGACACACATACGTCCGTACGTACGTACGTACAGACGTCACGTCGAAACTAGTCATAATGGATTCAGAAAAGGTCAAAACGGATATTTCCGTCAAAATCTGAGAACCGAAATTTTTCGCGATTACAATACTTCCTTACTTCGTACAAGGAAGTAAAAACAATTAAATTTTTTCGAGGATTTAATATACTTACTATTTTTAAGGAATTATGGCATTTCTATACGGACAGATAGCAGTGATTGAGGAGTTGGAAAATGAAGAAAGAAGAGACGAAGATCGTCTTTTTAGAAGACATATAAGAGATATGCAGGATCCCTTTTCTATCTCAGAGAGAGAATTTATATCAAATTTTTGATTAAGCAAAGAAGCGTGTCTGTTTTTGATGGATACTTTGGTTCCACACATGGATGCCGGTGAAGGCGCGATTACAAGAATTCCAAGCAACATGCGGGTAAATATATAAGTAATATTTAAAGTAGTGAAATAAAAATTAAACTACAATTTTATTAAGTTTATTTCAGATTTTAATAGCACTGAACTTTTTTGCTGTTGGAAGCTATCAAAGAAGCGTTGGAAACAATTTGTTGGCCTCCGTCAGTCAGCCGATGGTGAGCCGCAGTTTGAAAGAAGTTTCAAATGTTTTAATCAAAACAAGAAAAACACTATTAACAATAATCGACAATAATAGTCTTGAAATATTTTGCTTCAAAAAGAAATTACAAAACGCTACTCACAGACAAAAGTCAAACAAACAAGCCGAATGTTCAAATAGCAATGAGCGTCAACATTGACCACCACCAACATGATTCATATTTTAAATGTATTGCCAACCTAAATATTTACTGCATAAACCTAACCATTCAAAAGAAACTAACCTATCACATTTACACTATCACCGGCTGTCATCAATTTATCACAAATGATAAGTGATAACCGAGTGATAACTTCACAGAATAGGTCTCCCGGTGAAGATATTTGTACCAAAAACTAATGAGCTCTTCCTATTCGTATACAATTGTAAAATACGAAATATTAAAATTTTTGGGTAATTCGTATTTGAGTTATCCGACAGACGGCATCGGCCCGGACCACACACATACATACAGACATCATCGGGAAACTAAAAAAACCCTAATTCGTGCTCATCGGCTCATCCACTAAAAACTCACTACCCGATTTTTTGCATGATTCCAATACCTTCCTTTACAGGTAAGCGGAAGGTAAAAATTACAGCAAAAATCACTTGATTTCTACAAAAATCTTTTAAATTCTCACCATTTTTACTTCCTTGTACGGAGTAAGAAGGAAGTATTGTAATTGTAAACATAATAATTTCGATTCTCAGATTTTTATGTACGTCCGGACGTATGTATGTCGCATAACTCAAATACGGTTAGACGTAGAAAGTTGAAATTTTGTATTTAGGACTGTTATAGCATCTAGTTGTGCACCTCCTATTTTTTGTTGCGATCGTCCGTGCCAAAGGGGCACTATTTGTTTTTTTCGCATTATTCAAAAACGGTATGTCGTAGAAAGTTGAAATTTTGTATTTGAGACTCATGTAGCATCTAGTTGATCACTTCATATTTTTGGTTGCGATCGTCCGTGCCAAAAGGGCAATTTACTCTAGGTATTTATTTTTTGGTATTTTCCTTATAAATCAAATACGGTTATTATATTTTTATTTTATTCTACATTGTAGTTAGAAAAGTATGAACAGTTTAATAAGCGTACAAGGAACTCATGTGGTGTCCACGTCAGATTTTTTTGTTATAAAATTAATAGTTCTAAAATTTATAGATTATCTTAACTATAATCTAAAATTATGCTGTGGAACGCGAATAAAATTTAACTCTGGACGCCGAACAGACGGAGTAGATACTCCTCCCACAAATGTGCGCGAAATTGAAATACTGTATTGCTATTGGTTGGCTAGTTTTACACTGAACGGCGAACTCGACAGCTGAGATTGGCTGTTGTTGGTCGGTGAGGTTGATTGTTGTCGTTGTCGTAGCTTGTAACGCAGGCTTCTGAGCACATCGTACTGCGCAGTTTAGGCTCTACCCATTTATTTTATTACTCCATCTGTTCGGCGTCCAGGGTATGTCAGCTAACAATCAGTTTTAACCCGTAGTCGTGCAAATGGCCATAAGATATCATTTGAAACTAGATCTTATTGATATCTTCAATAAGAGAAATCAGAATGAATGAATCTTTTGGACGATATCAAAGGGATGACTTTATAATGATAACTTTATTATCACAGTTATAAGATATCTACAAATTTAATTATATTGTTAACAATAAGATATCTTTTGGAATTAACTTACTGATATCTTTTATGACCATTTGCACCACTTCGGTTAAGCGCTAACCTGTAGTTAAAGTGTTGGTTATGTTGTAAACTTCGTTGCACAGGTTCTTAACTAGTGGTTAAACAGCCTAATTTTTGGTTAATTTTAACTAGTGGATTATGTAGGGTTTAAGTGAATAACTAGAAGTTAACCTACAAATTTCGACGATAATGTCGAGATATTTGAAATTTTTACTTATATTGCGCAGATTACCAGGACCAGGACGAATAACAAATGTTAATCGATCATGGACTACTAGATACCGAAATACTAAATTATAAATATACTATAATTATTCTTACATGATACCAGATACAAAAATATTTATAAAATACCGATTGTAGGTAATAATCACATAATCTTTCATTTAAAATAAAAAAATCTGACGTGGCCATCACACAACCTTCCGCCATATCTAGACTTTAAACAGAAATGTATACGTACAATCCGGTGCCCATTTAAAATATACAAATAAAAATCTCAAATATTCAAACACAGAAATTTGCATCACCTGAATAAAAAGATTAATTCACAGGAAAACTCTGCTTTGTTGAAGCCATCCTCCGTTCAATTACTACATTTAATATCTTACTTAGGACTTATATAGCGCTAGTATGCCAACTTGTCACCCGTCTCACCTGTCAATATTTTTTACGCAGAAACAAAAATCAACCGATCATGGATTACAAGATATCAACGTTTTATTTGATAAATTTATTTTTTAAATTTTACTGCAGTTCTTTAATGCTACCAGATAAAGACAATTTTTTTATAACGTAAGTTGCAAATAACTTTTCCTCTTATTCTCATTACAAATAAATACTATATTTTTCCAAATTTATATACAATTTTGACAATTAACCTTTTCAATCTTCAAAAAATATCACTTCCGATGAAGATATTTGTACCAAAATCTAGGGAGCTCTTCCAATTTATATACAAATGTTAAATACCAAATATCAAAATTTTCGGGTAATTCGTATTTGAGTTATGCGACTAACACCCCTTGACCACACACACACACACACACACACACACATACACACAGACATCATCGTGAAACTATCAAAAATGAGTTGTAAGGACCCTAATTCGTGCTCATCCACTAAAAATTCACCACCCGATTTTTTGCATGATTCCAATACCTTCCTTTACAGGTAAGCGGAAGGTAAAAATTGTCATAAATTAAATATTTATTGAAATATTTGAAAAAAGTACTACTTCCGGTTTGTAGATTGAAACAAAAAATAGGAGGTGCACAACTAGATGCTATAACAGTCCTAAATACAAAATTTCAACTTTCTACGTCTAACCGTATTTGAGTTATGCGACACACATACGTACATACGTCCGTCCGTACGTACAGACGTCACGACGAAACTAGTCATAATGGATTCAGAAAAGGTCAAAACGGATATTTCCGTAAAACTCTGAGAACCGAAATTTTTCGCGATTACAATACTTCCTTTACTCCGTGTACAAGGAAATAAAAATGGTCGCCATTTTTTGTTTTTAGCGTTTATCTCGTAAATAGTGAATATTTCGAGAAAAGTTTTTATTGAAATAGATACATAAAAATGTTGTACACAGTTTTTATATAAGTAGTAGTCCATGAGCCAATTACTTTTTTGGTACCACCTGGGGTGGCAAATGCTGACTATGATTTTTTTGTTCAGTTTTATGTGTAGACCAAGAATAAATGTGATAGCAATGTCTAAGTAGTAGCTTTATGGCACAAAATAACGATTTTTATAGTAAATAGTGATTTTTCATCATCAAATTATAAAAAGGTACCAATCAAGGTGGCACATGCTATCAATGTTTTTATTTTTCAGTTTTGTGTTTAGATCAAGAAAATATATGATAGCACGGACTATGGAGTAGCTTTTTGCAGAAAAAAACAATTTAAAAAAAAGAAAGAAATTTTAGTATTTTTAAATTTTTGTGTTTAATCAACTCTAATTTCTAAACGAATAAAGATATCGACTTCCGGTTTGCGGCGTTGGATTCCTCAGTAAATTTTACGTAAGATACATTGTATTAAATTTTTGTAAGGCCCTTTTAATAACCCAAAATTTAATTATTATCTTCAAGTAAAAATTGCAAAATTTAAGAATTTTGAATATTTTTTGTGTTTAATCAACTCTACTTTCTGAAAGAATAACGATATCGACTTCCGGTCTGCGGCGTTGGATTCTTTACTAAATTTTACGTAAGAAACATTATATTAAATTTTTTGTTAGGCCCTTGATAACCCAAAATTTAATTATTATCTTCAAGTGATAATTTCAAAATTTAAGAATTTAAAATAATTTTTGTGTTTAATCAACTCTACTTTCTGAACGAATAAAGATATCGACTTCCGGTTTGCGGCGTTGGATTCCTCAGTAAATTTTACGTAAGATACATTGTATTAAATTTTTGTAAGGCCCTTTTAATAACCCAAAATTTAATTATTATCTTTAAGTAAAAATTGCAAAATTTAAGAATTTTTAATATTTTTTGTGTTTAATCAACTCTACTTTCTGAAAGAATAACGATATCGACTTCCGGTCTGCGGCGTTGGATTCTTTACTAAATTTTACGTAAGAAACATTGTATTAATTTTTTGTAAGGCCCTTGATAACCCAAAATTTAAATATTATCTTCAAGTGAAAATTGCAAAATTTAAGAATTTTAAATATTTTTTGTGTTTAATCAACTCTACTTTCTGAACGGATAAAGATATCGACTTCCGGTTTGCGGAGTTGGATTCCTTAGTAAATTTTACGTAAGATACATTATATTAAATTTTTTGTAAGGTCCTTGATAACCCAAAATTTAATTGTTATCTTCAAGTGAAAATTGCAAAATGTAAGAATTTTAAATATTTTCTTGTGTTTAATCAACCTACTTTCTGAACGGGTAAAGATATCGACTTCCGGTTTGCGGATTTGGATTCCCTAGTAAATTTTACGTAAGACACATTGTATTAAATTTTTTGTAAGGTCCTTGATAACCCAAAATTTAATTATTATCTTCAAGTGAAAATTGCAAAATGTAAGAATTTTAAATATTTTCTTGTGTTTAATCAACCTACTTTCTGAACGGGTAAAGATATCGACTTCCGGTTTGCGGATTTGGATTCCCTAGTAAATTTTACGTAAGACACATTGTATTAAATTTTTTGTAAGGTCCTTGATAACCCAAAATTTAATTGTTATCTTCAAGTGAAAATTGCAAAATGTAAGAATTTTAAATATTTTCTTGTGTTTAATCAACTCTACTTTCTGAACGGGTAAAGATATCGACTTCCGGTTTGCGGATTTGGATTCCCTAGTAAATTTTACGTAAGACACATTGTATTAAATTTTTTGTAAGGTCCTTGATAACCCAAAATTTAATTGTTATCTTCAAGTGAAAATTGCAAAATGTAAGAATTTTAAATATTTTCTTGTGTTTAATCAACTCTACTTTCTGAACGGGTAAAGATATCGACTTCCGGTTTGCGGATTTGGATTCCCTAGTAAATTTTACGTAAGACACATCGTATTAAATTTTTTGTAAGGTCCTTGATAACCCAAAATTTAATTATTATCTTCAAGTGAAAATTGCAAAATGTAAGAATTTTAAATATTTTCTTGTGTTTAATCAACCTACTTTCTGAACGGGTAAAGATATCGACTTCCGGTTTGCGGATTTGGATTCCTTAGTAAATTTTACGTAAGATACATTATATTAAATTTTTTGTAAGGTCCTTGATAACCCAAAATTTAATTGTTATCTTCAAGTGAAAATTGCAAAATGTAAGAATTGTAAATATTTTCTTGTGTTTAATCAACCTACTTTCTGAACGGGTAAAGATATCGACTTCCGGTTTGCGGATTTGGATTCCCTAGTAAATTTTACGTAAGACACATTGTATTAAATTTTTTGTAAGGTCCTTGATAACCCAAAATTTAATTGTTATCTTCAAGTGAAAATTGCAAAATGTAAGAATTTTAAATATTTTCTTGTGTTTAATCAACTCTACTTTCTGAACGGGTAAAGATATCGACTTCCGGTTTGCGGATTTGGATTCCCTAGTAAATTTTACGTAAGACACATTGTATTAAATTTTTTGTAAGGTCCTTGATAACCCAAAATTTAATTATTATCTTCAAGTGAAAATTGCGAAATTTCAGAATTTTAAATATTTTTTGTGTTTAATCATCTCTACTTTCTGAACGGAGAAAGATATCGACTTTCGGTTTGCAGCATTGGCTTCCTCAGTAAATTTTGTGTAAGATACATGATACTAAATTTTTGTTAGGCCCGTGATAACCCAAAATCTAATTATTATCTTCAAGTGATAATTTCAAAATTTAAGAATTTAAAATATTTTTTTGTATTCAACCAACTCTACTTTCTGAACGGATAAAGATATCGACTTCCGGTTTGCAGCATTGGGACATTTTTATGTAAGATACATTGTACTATTTTTTTAAAGACCTCTAATAATCCGAAATTAATTATTTTCTCCGAAAGAAAATTGTAAAATTTTAGAATTTTAAAAGTTTATTTTGTTTAATCAACTTTTATTTTACTTTTGGGTTATCACGGGCCTAACAAAAAATTTAATACAATTTACTGAAGAATCCAACGCTGCAAACCGGAAGTCGATATCTTTATTCGTTTAAAAATTAGAGTTGATTAAACACACAAAAATTTAAAAATACTAAAATTTCTTTCTTTTTTTTAATTGTTTTTTTCTGCAAAAAGCTACTCCATAGTCCGTGCTATCATATATTTTCTTAATCGAAACACAAAACTGAAAAATAAAAACATTGATAGCATGTGCCACCTTGATTGGTACCTTTTTATAATTTGATGATGAAAAATCACTATTTACTATAAAAATCGTTATTTTGTGCCATAAAGCTACTACTTAGACATTGCTATCACATTTATTCTTGGTCTACACATAAAACTGAACAAAAAAATCATAGTCAGCATTTGCCACCCCAGGTGGTACCAATTTAGCTCATTTTCGGGTTTGGCTCATGGACTATAGCACAGTTTTCGAGAAAATCGAGAAAATTAATTTGAGCATTTTCTATCAATTTAAATAAAGTAGTATTCTTGTCTTACCACACAAAAATGGCTGTAGTTTCTTAGCGAACAAAGGTATCGACTTCCGGTTTTCAGCAATCGATTTCTTAGGTATTTTTCTATAAGAAGTATAATTTTCAACTTTCTAGTTGTTTTTGTTAAAGAATAATTTTTGTTTATTCTTAAAAACATAATAAGGAAAAAAACGTTCATTTTTGCGTTTTTCAACTGTTATTTTTTAACGGAGAAAGATATCCAATTTCTGTTTCAAACATTGGGTTCTCCACACATTTTTATATAAGATACATAATTTGAAAAATATCTAAGAGGCACGATAAATTCAGAATTTTTAGATATTCTTTGAAAAAAAACTGAAAAATGAAAACATTATTTTTATTTATAATATTAAATCAGCTGTTATTTTTTAATGGAGTATAATATAGACTTCCGGTTTCCAGCATTAAATTCTTTGAACATTTTTATATAACACTCAAAATTTTCAAATTTTTTTAAAAACCTTTGCCGTGACAAAATTTGAGGATTTTCATAGAGAGAAAACAGTAAAATTTTGTATTAATTAGTTTTCATAAAGTTTAAACAAGTGTCGTTTTTAAACAAATAAAAATATCAAAATTTGGTTTACAGCATTAGATTTGTTGAACATTTTTCTTTAAATTACATTATTTTTAAATTTTATTAAGGCCTTAGTTAAGTCGATATTATAATATTTTTGCCGAGAGGAACCAGTTAATCTTAGTATTAACTTCGATTGTTTTGTGGCACGGGCTTTGTAGGGCTAATTAACCCTCTTCCTGCTACCCAGTCAAGCTGAAACTTGGCACATAGACTCGTCGCCGATGATAACGCATTCTGTCAAAATTTTAGGCACCACGAACCTTCCCCCCCCCCCCACAAATCATACTTCCGAGTCATTTCGTGTTTGGTATCATATAAAAACATTTGAAAAGGACTTGCGAAAAAAGAAATTCAAAATGGTCGTCCATTATCGATCACCATTTTGAACACATTTGTCAGAATCATGCCGTGTTTGGTGTCATAAAAACATTTGAAAAGGATTACTAAAATAGAAATCCAACATGGCCGCCAATCAACGGTTTTAAATATCTACCTTTGTTTTGCGTTATTCTAATCCTCGAAATTTTTGCTATATATTATAATTTTGGACCTATCAGAAACCCGCTAGATTTTGTTTGTTCTTTAAAAACTTTGACAGACACTTGTTGTCACAGAATACTGTCGCATGTGGCCTGCTATGTTCACTTGCTTGAATTGAATCAAAATTGAAGATATGAATAGAAAGTATATTTTGTTTGTATTCAACTTTATCTATAACTTCTAGACCTGTACTTTTGTTTATTGTAAGTATCAATTCTACGCTAAATTATTTTTGTAATTGTGTTATTTATATTTTTGTTTGTATCTACTTCTAGTCACCGGTACCTGATGATTAGTGTTTTAATACTCGAAACCGGTCGTACTATTTAATAAAAAAAATTTATAAACGTGGAGTAAGACTATTTTCTCATCCAACTTAATTTATTACAGTATTTTGAAAACATGAGAAAATAAGAAATTAAACGATTTTCATAATATTTTTATTTGCTTATTTAAACAGAAAGTTGTCCATATGTTAAATGTATAATATCAACTATGTCTAAACTGTCTAAACAACGTCTGCGCAACTATTATGTATGGTTAGCGCTTATATCTGACGTCAGACAATAAATGTCAGAGGCATCAATTTTTTGAATATTTAGATCATATCATAGCTCTCTTATATATAAAATAATTGACACATTCATTTATTACCTGGACGAAGAGACAACGTAAAGTTTCCCGAAACCAATGTATTAATTATTAATTATTAACATTGTATTAATACATAGAAACATAAAACTATACCCTAATAAATAATTTATTTATCATTATAATTTCTGAAAACTTCTATCAAAGTATAAGACAAATATTTAACTAATAAGTAGTCAACAAATAAAATTCCGGCTGAAAAAAGAACATTTATGCAATCTCAAGAAATACGCTCTCATTTACATAGAGATAACTCTCAAACTAATAACTCTACAAAAAAAGTTTTAATACAAAAGTTGTAGAGAATTTAAATCTCTACAATTAACACATAACTATTTATATCTAGGAATGACTAGAAAGGAGATATTGTCATTATGCGCCATTTCCAATATGGTGGAGGGAGCGACGGTCCCTCGAGGTCGCAAATTTAGTATATTATTCGCGATATGATACTACGTTAGACTGCCAATTTTCAAAACTTCTTGAATTATTTCCAGGTAAGCCTGTTATAAACTCCCTGTTGCTTGGACTATAAAACATCAGTAGAATATCATTCATTTTTTGGTCTAAAATTAATAGTTCTAATATTTATAGATTAACTTAACTATGACCTAAAATTATGCTGTGCAATGCAAATAAAATTTAACCAGTAATTAAGGTTAACCATCAGTTTGAACCCGAACTCATACAAATGGCCATTATAAGAAAACCTAATGATATATTTTTCGAGTTATCTTTTAGATATCCTTTATAAGAAATCCTAGTGATCTTCGGATAATTGTGCTATGTGGGTTATCATCAAATACAACATAATACATAAATAAGAGAATTCTAAAAGCGACATCGAATATATATTACCGGATTATAAGTATAATAGCTAAATGAATTCGTTGGCCTTAGCTTGCCCGGATAAGGGTTAAGAGCATTTTTCGCAAGAAGCACATTTTTGAAACTACTGGCTCTTTGATTGTATACTGAATTATCTAATTAATTATGAATGGTAAAAATTAAATTTTAATCAGTTGTGCAATGGCAAGAATATTAAATTTATGAAATTCTATTTGAAAACACTAAAAAACCAGGAAACTAAAAGTACTAATTTTGAAAAAAAATCGTTCATTTCCATGATAAGTGAGTTGAGCACGCAGTTGTGAATCACCCTGTATTTAATAGGTATGCAATTACCAGCTATCAACTCTTTAATGGCTGTTATTAGTGGAAAGTACCCCACAAAAGAGATTTTTGTGTAGTTAAACTAGATTATGTACCTGACTGGATTCAAATCTAAGATGACAGAATTATAGTCGGTCACATAACGCACGGGTATTAATTAATTTTACAACTAATTCACAAATAATAATTTAAAAAACTGTTAGGAACTTTCAATCTAGTTATTAGTTTAGAGAAATTTAGTTATTGTAACTTAGACATTTTTTGAAAAACGATGTAAAATCATTCACACGAGGCAGTGTGAATAAATATTCAGTAGGACGCACAACAGAAATAAAGTATTCAGTCATTATATTCATTCAAGCAGCAATTATTATACAACCTAGCGCAGTATAACACACAAAGAAAATATTCATAAAAACATTGGTCCTTCGAACCAGTTCCAGTCAAGAGCAATTGGGTGAGTCAAAACATACAGCTTACAAACGTTTCTTGTCATTCGAAAGAAAATTCGAAAGTTAACCTCATTTAAAGCAACAATATATAAAGTTCATGCATGAATATGAAGCACTAGGTCACATGGATCAATGCATATCATCAATCAGTTCTGATCATTTCTTCATGCCACATCATCCAGACATTAAAGAGTCAAGCGCAACCACCAAGCTCAGAGTTGTGTTTGATGGCTCATGTAAATCAGACAATGGTTTATCTTTGAATGACAACTTATTAGTTGGAGAAACAGTTCAACAAGATCTATATTCCATAATACTCAGATTCAGAACTCACGATTACGTAATCACCTCAGACATTGTGAAAATGTACAGACAGATAAAAATTATAGTCCTCTGTAAACTTGAGCCCATTTCTTGACAACAACAAAATCATTCGAGTGGGCGGACGGTTGAGACATTCAACATTAGACTTTAATTATAAACATCAAATCATTCTGCCATATGATCATCCATTCACAAGGTTGATAATCAAGTATTAACATTATCATAATTTTCATGCAGGCATACAAGGAACATTAGCAGCAGTACGACAGTTCTGGCCACTTAAAGCCCGCAATGCTATTAAAAAATGTATTAAAAACTGTATTGTATGTTTCAAGGCAAGGCCGACTATTCTAAAATACAAAATGGGAGATTTACCGGCAGACCGAATTCAACAGACACGTCCGTTTCTCAACATCGAAGTCGACTATTTTCGGCCATTTACAATTTATGAAGGCAGCAGACGCAGCAAAACAATCAAGGTGTATGGAGCAATTTTCATATGCATGGTGATCAAGGCAGTTCACGTAGAATTGGGTTCAAATTTGTCGTCTGAAGAATTCATAAATACCTTGAAGCGGTTTATTTCCAGAAGAGGGAAGCCACACACAATAAGTTCGAACGGTAAGAATTTTGTCGGAGCAAATCGTGAAATTCAAGAAATTTTCACATTAATGAAGAAACAAGAAACTCAAGATGATATCACAACCTTTTTAGCCAATGAAGGCATAAGATGGAAATTTATTCCACTCTGCTCACTACATTTTGGTGGAATTTGGGAAGCTGGGGTCAAATCCATCAAGCATCATTTAGTACGGATCACAGGTATTGATACCTTTAACTTTAACTAAATACACTCTTAATCCAGATAGAAGGTATTTTAAATTCCAGACTACTCTGTCCTCTCACATCAGATCCTAGCGATATGTGATTTTTAAGTCCAGATAGGAAATTCACTCACTACAATCGCAGAGCATGATCTCCTGGATGTTTCAATTAATCGTTTGTCTCATTGGCAGAAAATTCAACAAAAAATTCGGCATTTCTGGTCTAGGTGGACCAAGGAATATTTAAATCAACTGCAAGAAAGAAGCAGATGGCAACAACAATCCAGTCAATCAATTCAGGTCGGTGTTCTAGTATTACTGAAGGAAGACAACGTTCCGCCCTTGAAATGGATAACTTGACGTGTTCAAGAGCTTCATCCAGGCGCGGATAACACTGGTCTATTTCGCAGAAGCATAAAGAAACTATGCAAATTACCAAATGAATTGTAAATCACACTAAAATTTATATATTGTTTTTTATTATTATTATTGAAAGTGCAATATTTCAAGGCTGGGAGCATGTTATGAACTTTCAGTCTAGTTATTAGTTTAGGGATATTTAGTTATTGTAACTTAGTCATTTTTTGAAAAAGGATATAAAATCTTGTAACGAGGCAGTGTGAATAAATTATTCAGTAGCACGCACATCAGAAATAAAGTATTCAGTCATTACGTTCATACAAGCAGCAATTATTATTCAACCTAGCGCAGTATAACACACAAACAAAATATTCAACAAAACACAAACCTTTATTTAATGGTGCAGACTGCCGCTGCTTCTGTTGTTCACTCGTAACTGAATTCACAGTATATTTACATACTGTAGGATCATAATTATCAGTCAAACCATCGCTTGCAATCATGACAATATCACCAGCATCTATAGTAGTTACTGACAAAGTCAAGTTATTCAGTTCCGGATTAATTCCTGCAAATATAATAGTATATTACATAACGAGCATCGAAAGTGTAAGATAACAAGCGAGTGAAATTGAGGAATGAGGCGCATAGCGCCGAGTGGTTCAATTTCACGAGCACTGTTATCTCACTTTTGAGCGAGTTATGTACACTATTTTTCAGACGACCACAAAATATTTAAAAAAAAGTTCAATGAACTAAATTTATACAACTGTTGAAGTTGAAGCACTGACGTTTAAAAGTTAGGTTATGCCTCGATACCAACTGTGCAACTATAATCTGAAATCTCAAAAATACTAAAGAATACACAATTAGCCAATAAATAATTATTATTAAATTGAAAAATGAAAATTTGTTTCTATATAATATTACAGACTGTGTCAAAATGTCAATTTATTGCATTAATATACTTTTTTTCCATTTATTTGAATTGATTTTTACTCGTAACGCCATCTGTTGTCATATAGTGCAACTCGAAGCGTTACGTTATAAGTGTGCGTTAGAATAACATGTTAGTTTGTGTTATTTGTTTGTTTCCATTGTAGTTTATAACATTGTTATGGCAAGTTTCCATAGTGGTCGTCTGAAAATTTAATAACACATCAAAATAAAAATGAGTTTAAATTTACCGTCGACTGGTCCCAGGGCCCCTAACGCGTCTCTCATATCGCGATTGCTGTGAACATCGTGAGATCCTTTAGTCAGTTCTCGAACTCCGTATTTGGGAGAGTAAACATAAGCTAATGTGTCGCCCACATTACACACACAACAAATGTACTTTTTTGTTGGATTTTCATTGAAATTTACAATAGTACGTTCCTGGTTTGTTTCTGTGTTTGATTTAGTTGAATCTGTACTACGAACTGCGCGAATTACTGGTTTCTTACCATCGAGATCTACGATATTAGGAACTGAAACAAAAATTGAATTATTATATTATTCTTTTTATATCGACGTTTCGGTTAATTCTTAAACCTGCTTCAGGATTAGTTAAGCCTCATTCACATAAGCATTTAGTTTTAAGGTTTACATTTATGCTTACGTTTAAGAAAGTTTAAATTCTTATAACTAAATATGCGGAACCAGGTGTTGGCTTATAGTTCAGGCAACGAAGGAAAAATAGCGGAAATAATTCATGGAGAAGCCAATTTTGGCACAGTTGTAGGGGAAGGTGTCCTTAACAACATACTAAAAGTACTGAGGGGCGGGGGTTGAGCTAAGGGTGGGGGAGGTCTCTAAAGGTCCCTTTTTTCAGTTTTACGTTAATAACTCGAAAACTACTGCCTCTAGCGAAAAAATTTTCATATATTAAATTAATCTACATAAAATTCTCACTTATAATATCACATGTGCATTAATTCTTTCCGGAAATTTTTTTGAATGCTTTCCAACAACGTCGTGTACCACTCGAGCTAATTACGTTGTTGGAATGCACGATAAAAAATTTCCGGAAAGAATTAATGCACGAGTGCATATTCGGTAAGAAAATTGCAATGACACCGCCGCTCTATTTTTGAATTCTTTTTACAATAGAAACTTGGAATATTTACTAAATTTGTATTAAACATTAATAAACATGTATTATTTACATTATTATTTGCTTATTTACACTCAAAATGACAATTTAACCAATTTTTAATTTAATGTCAAAGTGACAGATGACGAAAAATTTCCGTTTATTAGTTTCAGTTAAGTTACTAAGCTACTAGTAAAAAATTTCCGAGAAAATTTTTATATAACCATGGTTACTATTATTGTAATCAATTCATCCATTGGCTGTTATTTGTGTCATGCAATTTTCTACAAAATGGTTGTGATGATTGAGACCTTTATTTGGCTTTAAATAACACAATTCACGTACATAAATAATTACAAACAACTGCTTATTGACTTTTAGAAAACAATGATTTAGTTAACTATGATCAATAATTATAACATTCGCCCCTCCCTTCTTTTTAACTTGTAAGAAATTCTGGTGGACGACGTATTCTGGTTGATCTTCGTAAAGACTCTGTCTCGGATTCTGTAGCTGGAGGTCCATTATCGATACCAGTTTCTGTAGCAAGTTGTTCTTCTTCAATGTTATTTGTTCCACATGGGGCTAATTTACGAATTGACACTGTTGTTTCTTCTCCATTGGGAAGACGGATTAGCTTCTACAAGTTGTACTTCATCTACTAGAGGTTCATATTTACTAGCTCGAACAGATCTTTTCATCAATACAGGTTCAGGAGATGATAACCATGTTGGTAATGAAATTCCATTGGACGATTTACGTTGATGGTTAAATATACGCTCATGAGGAGTTGAATTCGTAGCAGTGCACAGTAATGAACGTATTGAGTGCATGGCGTCTTGTAAAACAACTTCCCAGTTATTAGTCTCCAGATTTCGAGAACGCAAAGCTAAAGTAACAGTTTTCCAATTATTCCATTATATCTTTCTATTTGACCGTTTCCTTCCTGATTATACGGCGTAGTACGACTTGTAGCAATACCGTGGGATTTCAAAAAAGTTTTCAATTCTTGAGACATAAAAGATGTACCTCTATCGGAATGTATGTAAGTGGGCATACCAAAAATACTAAATAAACTACTACGATTTTTCTGAACAGTTGCAGCAGATATATCCGAACAGGGAAAGGCAAAAGGAAATCTAGAAAATTCGTCCACTATCGTAAGGATGTATTTGTTTCTTGTAGTTGATGGTATAGGTCCTTTAAAATCTAAATTAAGCCTTTCAAAAGGTGCTGTAGCTTTAATTAATGTACCAGAGTTTTTATAAAATCTTGGTTTTAATTCTGCACAAACAGGACAAGATAAAGTTATTTTTCGAATATCTTCAACTGAATAAGGTAAATTTTTGCTACGTACCCAGTGGTATATACGAGTATCAAGAAATCATCGGGTCCTGATAATGTGCCAAATTTTATAATCAAAACTGTGGCTCATATTATCACTGCACCTTTAACTTTTATTATAAATCTATCTTTTGTAACTGGTTGCTTTCCTGATAACATAAAGTCAAATAAAATAATTCCCGTTCACAAGAAGGGTGATAAAACAGATATGAACAATTACAGGCCTGTAGCCCTAACCTCTGGCTTCTCAAAAATATTTGAATATTGTTTCTTAAATAGACTTGAACACTTTTTAAATAAAAACTGTATTATTTCCAATAAACAGTTCGGTTTTAGATCAAATTGTTCAACTATTAGTAGTCCAGTCAAAATAGGAAAAATGACGGTTCAAAATCCGAAAGTTTTGAAACTTGGTAGCATTGTTCGGGAAGGTCTAGTAATGAACATATCAAAAGTCCTGACCCGTAGGTGGTGAGCGGGGGCGTAGGGACCACAAAATGGCTGCCAAAATCTGGTTTTTCTATAATATCTCGTTATCGCTGCATTGTAGAGTACAAGTACTTATTACAAAGTTGTAGAGAATAAAATTTGCTACAATTTTGATATAAAACAATTTTTCCCCAGATCAATGGTTCGCAAGTTATGATAAAGACAAGCGGAGCGTTTTGTTTGCTCTTTGCAAAAATGTTGAATTTTTCCTATTGCAACTGTAACTTTCAAACAGATGAACATATCGACTTCCGGTTTTAAATATTCAATTTAGCAGACATTTTTCTATCCAAATTAAAATTTTCAGATTTTGGGGACCCTTGTATAGCAACATTTTTAACACAGAATGTAAATAATTTTTAATTTCTTAGACAATTTCCTATAATATACATTATATTAAATTTTTTATAGGCCTTGGTTAAGCTAAAATTTAAAGTTTTTGCCAAAGAGAAAATGGTAAAATTTTGATATTTTTAAAATTTCTTGTGTTTAATAAGCTCTATATTATAGTCCAGTCAATAATAGTCTTGTAATCTTGTTCAGTCCTACTCAGATTTTATTCATCAATAATATGAAATCTCAATCTCAATTCGTTTATAATACAGAGCTGATTAAACACAAGAAATTTTTAAAATGCCAAAATTTTACCATTTTCTCTTCGAAAAAAACTTAAAATTTTAGCTTAACCAAGGCCTATAAAATTTTTTAATATAATGTATATTATAGGAAATTGTCTAAGAAATTCAATTCCGAAAACCGGAGGTCATTATCTCAATTAGTTCAGAAATTATAGTAAGAAAATCACAAAAATTAAAGAAAAAAAGTTAATTATTTACATTCTTTGTTAAAAATGTTGCTATACAAGGGTTCCCAAAATCTGAAAATTTTAATTTGAATAGAAAAATGTCTGCTAAATTGAATATTTAAAACCGGAAGTCGATATGTTCATCTGTTTGAAAGTTACAGTTGCAATAGGAAAAATTCAACATTTTTGCAAAGAGCAAACAAAACGCTCCGCTTGTCTTTATCATAACTTGCGAACCATTGATCTGGGGAAAAATTGTTTTACATCAAAATTGTAGCAAATTTTATTCTCTACAACTTTGTAATAAGTACTTGTACTCTACAATGCAGCGATAACGAGATATTATAGAAAAACCAGATTTTGGCAGCCATTTTGTGGTCCCCACGCCCCCGCTCACCACCTACGGGTCAGGACTTTTGATATGTTCATTACTAGACCTTCCCGAACAATGCTACAAAGTTTCAAAACTTTCGGATTTTGAACCGTCATTTGCCCAAAATGATCCTTCGTTGACTGGACTATAGTGCTTTGCAACATTTTTTTACAGAAATTTTCCAATATTTAAATAAAGGAGAATATCCAGTAGGTATTTTCTGTGACCTTAGCAAAGCTTTTGATTGTGTTGACCACGCACGGTTATTAGACAAACTTGAGAGCATAGGCATACGTGGGGTTGCCTCTACTTGGATTTCCACTTTTTTAACACGGAGACAACAGTTTGTTTCTATCAATTATTCGGATGATTCATCTTTTCACCATAACGTAAATTCCACCTCTTTAGAAATCAATGTTGGATTGCCGCAAGGTACTGTACTAGCTCCTGTGTTGTTTACTATTTATATAAATGACTTAACCAATGCTCTTGAAGATGATTGTACACCTATTATGTATGCAGATGATACTACTCTAATTGTTTCGGATAAAAATAAAGACAATTTGATTAATAAATGTAATCTAAATGTAAGATCATTATCTTTGTGGTGTCATGAAAACAGTTTGTTCCTAAATGATAGTAAAACCAAATTACTTCGTTTTCATACACAGCATAGTAATGGCGATCAACAACTAGATATTCAGTTCGGTGATTCAATTAAGAGTAATAATGATTCTGTTAGAGTCTTAGGAATGTTGGTTAGGGATAATTTAGATTGGAAACATCATTGCGACGAAGTCGTAAGCAAGCTTAACTCTATATGTTATCAAATTAGGTATTTAAAAGAATATTTAACTTTGAATCAACTAAAAATGTTTTATTTCGCTTGTGTGGAGTCTAGATTAAGATACGGAATTTGCTTCTGGGGCTCTTCGAGTGTTTCACACAATGTCTTTGTATGCCAAAAGAGAATTGTCCGTTGTATGATTGGTGCTAAATATAACGAGTCTTGCAGAGTTTTTTTCAAACAACACAACATGCTTACACTAACTTGCATTTACATTTATGAAATATGTCTTCTAATTTATAAGAATAGACAATCTTTTCCTTTAATACAAGACATGCATGACCACAACACCAGAAATAAAGACAATTTTTATATTCCTACTTCCAAGTTAAAAGTCGTTAAGAACTCTCCCGATAGAGTTGGTTTAGTGATTTTTAATAAACTTGATGTATCAATTAAATTAGCTAATACTGAAAAAAAAATTTAAAAAGATTTAAAATTATTTCTCTTACAGCATTGTTTCTATACATTAGACGAATTTTTGTCGATATAATATAAACATGTTTTTTTTATTTTCTGTCTATTGTATTTCTCTTTGACGTTTTCTATATACTTATTGTATCTACAGAATGAAATAAATTATTATTATTATTATTATTAATACCAGGATGACACAATGAATAATGTAGTTTACTCAGACCGTTTTCATTTTTACCATCGATCGCTGAGCATACTCGAGAAAAGGCATCAGCCACAGTATTTTCTTTTCCAGGACGATAAATGATGTCATATTTATAGCATGATAGTTCTAATCTCCATCTTAAAATCTATTCATTCTTTATCTTATTACTAATATTGTTGCTTGTACTTGTACGTACTGTTCTACTGATTCTCCAGATTGTTGTCGTCTAGCAGCAAGATTGTACCTAGCAAAAATTTCACATTTTGGTTTTACATACAGAGCTCGTAAAATTTTTATGGCATCTTTATAAGATTTTGAATCACTTATATATTCATAGACTGAAGATGAAATATGATTGATAAGAAGATCAAGTTTCTGAGTTTCATTAGCATTAGAAGTTCGTATGAAGTTATTGAAAGTCTTGTACCAATGAGTCCAAAGTTGAGTAGAAGAAGTAGAATTGGGATCTACGTCGAATCTATTGGGTCTAAGTAGCTTATCCATTTAATTTAATTGTGTTATTTAAATTGTGATGATTGAGACCTTTATTTGGCTTTAAATAACACAATTCACGTACATAAATAATTACAAACAACTGCTTATCAAGGAGCTGCTTATTGACTTTTACTAAAAAGAAACAGTTGTTATTGTTAAAAATGAAATAACTAGTGTTAACGGATGTATCTTGAACATTAATTTTTGTCCGGGTTGCAGTATTGGATTCCTTAGACATTTTTATGTAAGATACATTCTACTATTTTTTTAAAGGTCTCTCTAATAATCCGAAATTTAATTATTTTCTCCGAGAGAAAATTGTAAATTTTTAGAATTTTAAAAGTTTCTTGTGTTTTATTGGAGGCCTTTAAAAAAATAGTACAATATATCTTACATAAAAATATCTGAGGAATCCAATGCCGCAAATCGGAAGTCGATATCTTTATCCGTTCAGAAAATAGAATTGATGAAACACAAGAAACTATTAGTCCAGTCAGTGGAGATTAAAAAAGGTCGTTGCCTTATAAAAGGTGGGGTAGTAATGATTTTTTAATATGTTGTTTGACTAGTGACTCTGGTGAAAAATACAAGTTTTCGACCTTGAGGAGGGTGAGCGCGAGCCGCCATCTTGAATGGAAGGTGCAAAAAACACGTTTTGAAAGAATAACTCGGTAACGGTTCGTTATATGAGAATAGTGTTCAAATAAAGTGGCAAAGGATAAAATTTCGAAACTTTTTTGTATTTATACTTTTTTTGTAAGTTTAACAGGGACTGAGATACAGTCGAGGAAAGATGAAATTTAGCGAAATTTTTACTCAACAAAACCTCTCAAAAAAAAATAAAGCCACCCTCGGAGGCCGCACAGGGGCTGTGTATTGCGTGTTGCATATCAATTTTTTGGTTTTTTGCATTTATCTTGTAAATGGTTAATAATACGAGGAAAACTGTTATATTAAATAATTATACAGTACTAAAATTCCTATAGAGAAGGTTATTAGCAATATTCTTGTAAGGGGCACAGTTTTCGAGAAAATCTTGAAAATGTATTTCGAACATTTCAGTCATTTAAAAATATGTCGAAATTTTGTCTACTCACAAAAACTGCTGTTAATTATTAACGGATAAAAATATCAAGCCCACGGTTTCTTGCACTGAATTCTATGAACATTTTTCTACAAGGTACATTATTTTAAAAACCTTTTAGAGCATCAGTTAAGCTAAAATTTTAATATTTTTTCAAGAGAAAGTTAAGAAAATCTGGCCTTTTTCGTATTTTTTGTGTTTAATAAACTGTAACTTCTGAACGGATACAAATATCGACATTAAATTCTACAAACACTTCTCTATTGGATACATTATATTTATAAAACTTGACAGGGACGTACGCAGTATAGATCGCGAAGGAAAACATTTGTGTACAATAGATATCGCGACCGTTGCTATTAATAATGGGGGAAATCTTAAAACTGAGGTCTTCGAAATTTTTAAATAAAATGTATCTTATAGAAAAACGTTTGTAGAATTTAATGCAAGAAACCGGAAGTCGATGTTATTATCTGTTCAGAAGTTACAGTTCATTAAACACAATGAATTCGAAATTTTTTTAAATTTCACAGTTTTCCTTCGGAGAAAATCTTAAAATTTTAGCTACCCTAAGGCCCTAGTAAAATTTAAGTATAATGTATCTTATAGAAAAATGTACGTAGAATTGAATGCAAGAAACCGGAAGTCGATATCATTATGCGTTTAGAAGATACATTTCATTAAACACAAAGTATACGAAAATTTTAAAAATTTCACAGTTTTCTTTCGGAGAAAATCTTAAAATTTTAGCTAGAATTGAATGCAAGAAACCGGAAGTAGACATCATTATCCGCTTGGAAATTACAGTTCATTAAACACAATGTATACAAAAAATTCATAGTTTTCTGTCCGAGAAAATCTTAAAATTTTAACTACACTAAGGCCCTATTAAATTTTTAATTTAATGTATCTTATAGAAAAATTTACGTAGAATTAAATGCAAGAAACCGGAAGTCGATATCATTATCCATTTGGAAGTTACAGTTCATTAAACACAAACAATACGAAAAAAAGCTAGAATTTCTCTCTTATCTCTCGAAGAAAATCTTAAAATTTAGGTACACTAAGGCCCTAGTGAATTTTTAATATAATGTATCTTATAGAAAAATGTACGTAGAATTGAATGCAAGAAACCGGAAGTGGATATCATTATCTGTTTGGAAGTTACAGGACATTAA
Organism: Agonum fuliginosum; assembly: GCA_947534325.1. Taxonomy (NCBI): domain Eukaryota; kingdom Metazoa; phylum Arthropoda; class Insecta; order Coleoptera; family Carabidae; genus Agonum; species Agonum fuliginosum. Next base: position 19,998,302 of record OX384040.1, read on the forward strand.
ACATAATGAACACGAAATTTTTAAAATTTCACAGTTTTTCCTTTTAAAATTTTAGTTAATTTGAAGCCTTCATAAATTTTTAATATAATGTATCTTATAGATAAATGTACGTAGAATTGAATGCAAGAAACCGGAAGTCGCTATCATTATTCGTTTAGAAGTTACAGTTCATTAAACACAAAAAATACGAAAAAAAGCAAGAATTTCTCAACTTTCTCTTGGAAAAAATATGATGTGCAACACAGCCTCTGCAGGACCTCCGGGGGTGGCTCCGCTATATTTTTTTTAAAAAATGGGGTCTCATGTATATGTTTACCGACTTTCATGTTTCTAACACAATACGCAAGGTTCAAGCCTTCAACGTCCACACTATAATACATATAGCGGAAGACGCCATCTTGAATAAAACAAGATGCCCAAAGGTACCAAAAAGGTACCCGGTATTTTTCGATTCCTTATACCTAGAGCAAATAATTTCAACAATAAAAAAAAACTTAACAAAACAAAACAAGGTTCGGCTTACGGCTGCCGGACTAATTCTTCATACCATGGTTACGAATTTGACAGCAATGTATTAGAGCGTTCTTTTTAAAATCGAACATAGGGAATCAATTTAAGGAGGTTGGGGCATGACCTGCTTCATGATAAGACATTTTTGAAAAATATATATTTTGTAGAGCATCATTTCCCAATCCATTTCCCAAAATTTCAATCAAATCGACCCGCTAGTTCACAAGAAAATAAATTACAAAGTTAACAAAAAATGTATGGAGTTAAATGGAACGTAACTAAATTTAGCAGGTTAAAGTTATTTATAGAGATGTTCCCATGATAGGAATCTAATGAAAATTTAATATAATGTGGAGAAACATCTATTGATAATTGTCTCGAAATTTGAACAAGTTTTGCCCGCTATATTCATTACAATTGATTTTAATAAGTAGGAAAACCGTGAAATAAAGTTGTTCTTGAAATAAACGTGACAACGCCGAAGCTACCGCTACCTAGATCGTGCTCGTGCACGATCAGTCACGATGACAAGGAGCGAATTTTAAAATACTAATTGGAAGAGATTTTTTATAATATAAGCAAATATTAAAAGAATACTTTGTTGGAATATTTCAAGTGACCAAAAAATACTTTATCGGATGAAATTGCGCCACTCATATTTCCGCGGTTGTCAAAAAGGTTATGTTTGCTTTGACATTTCTACTTTCTTGTCACTAATCCAAGACTACCAACTGTTTGCAACGTTGTCAAGTCGGTTCACCTTTTTGGGAAATTAAACAACATATTTAATAATGAAGCAATAATTATACCTGAATGTATATATGTAACAATGAAAATTTATTGCTAAAAAATTATCTTTATCTCTGTATTATGGCTATAAAATCGAAAATATATGCTCTCATATATTTTTTTTAAAAGTTGGTAATTGATTTATTTCCCAATGCTTTAGCATAGGCATAGACCCCTTGCCTTTCGTCCCGCAAACTCATGCCCCAACCTCCTTAACTGTATTATTTTTGACCAATATAACATATTTGGGCAGCTGTAATAGTTCCAAGAGACGCTTTCAACATAAACTTTTATGGCCATTTGCACCACTTCGGTTTAGCGCTAACTTGTAGTTAAAGTGTTGGTTATGTTGTAAACTTCGTTGCACAGGTTCTTAACTAGTGGTTAAACAGACTAATTTTTAGTTAATTTTAACTAGTGGATTCTGTAGGGTTTAAGTGAATAACTAGAAGTTAACCTACAAATTTCGACGATAATGTCGAGATATTTGAAATTTTTACTTATATTGCGCAGATTACCAGAACCAGGACGAATATTATATCATATTTACGATTTTATTTACTAGATTACACGTATAACAAATTTGTTTTAGACTGAACTGAAATATCTTATATATTGGTACACACAATAATGATAACAAAATAATGTTATACACATTAAATATGTTCAAATTAAATGTCCATCGCTATTTTGTCCTTTCTGCTCATCGATGAAATAAAATGTCACTTTATAGGAATTTTGTGCCAAATTTTACACCATTTATTTATAACTTCTTTTTCTCTAAAGTAGCACCATAATCAATCAATTATAGAATATTTCTATAACATCATATAACATTGAAGATAAATTATTGCAATTATATAAACTCATAAACTTACTTGTTATAGAAATGTCATTTTCACCTGTCAATAATTATATGTCAAACCAAACTGAATTATATTTAAAATTGATAACAGTTTCTATTTGTATACAGAATTCCGACAGAATAAAACGATTCTAACAGCTACACATAAAAATTATTGCAAAATTCACTAGATTTCTTTAAAACATCACTAGAATATCATTCATTTTTTGGTCTAAAATTAATAGTTCTAATATTTATAGATTAACTTAACTATGACCTAAAATTATACTGTGCAATGCAAATAAAATTTAACCAGTAGTTAAGGTTAACCTATTGTCAGCTAACCATCAGTTTTAACCCGAACTCGTGCAAATGGCCATTAATTGTTTAAACTATACCTACATCGTATTTCCAGGTAGCATCAGTTTGACTCCAATTAACAAATTCAAATGTAGCTATCTGGAAATACGATATAGGTATAGTTTAAATAATTAAAAGTTTATGTTGAAGGCTTCTCTTGGAACTATTACAGCTGCCCAAATATGTTATATTAGTCAAGAATAATACAGTTAAATTGATTCCCTATGTTCGATTTTAAAAAGAACGCTCTAATCACGGTATAAGAAGAATAGGTAGTTCCACTTCATTGTTTTTCGCGGTCAGAATGAATACACTTTAGTTCCGCGTAATTCTAGATGGCACTACTGCAAGTGGACCCTTGGCTGTCAGTCGTCTGTCAGTGCTTATGTCAGTTTTTGTTGTATTTCAAAATACATTTAAATTTGAGGTAAGTGCAAATCTTACTCATTATTTGTTATTTTAACAATAAAAAGAAGTTTAAAAGAAATTAAAACTTTAATACACGAGTATGGAGATTTATTTCTAGAAATTTCAAACACAAGGTGTTCATTCAAGCTAAAAGCAAATTCAACGCCTATTTTTAAATAACGTGGACCAGTACCTTTTGCTATTAGAAATAAAGTAGAACAAGAACTACTAAATATGGAAAAAAGAAGGCATCATAGAGAAGGTACAAATACTAATTGGGATACATCAATAGTAAAAAGGGAAAAATAGGGATTTGCACTGCTTACAAGGTAAGACTAAACAAATATTTATCAAATTAAACAGATAATAAACCACTTGCTATGATACTTAAATCCAGACAAGAGACTGCCACCATCATCTGCAGCACGTAAAAACATGATAACGCAGATTTCCATCTAAACAAAGAAACACAAACTATTGAAGGAAAGGAAAATGTTGTATCAGTAATTTATATGAATCAAATCGACGTACTACCAGTCAACACAGAAGAAATCAAGAAAGCAACAATGAAAGATCCTGAACTTAAGTATAAAATTTAAATTGACAGAAACGTATCATCCAAAGACCAACGGACAAAAAAAGCAGCATCCAATGAACCAGGAGATATGAATATCAAATTAAGTCGAATTTTGGTGCAACTGAGAAAAGAACCAAACTGTACAAACTCAAATAAGCAGAAATAATAATAGAAATGCCTAATATCATATCAATTTTACTAGTTTCATATAGATCCAGAATGTAAACTATGCGAACTGTCACTGTCATAATAATTAAAATTGTATGTAGGCGATGGTATTGACATTTGTCAGAACAATCGCACAGGGTCCAGTACATGCAGCGCCCCACGGTATAACCATAGAAACGGAGAACTAAAGTGTACCTAGCCTGACCGCGTTTACAGTACGCGAGACATAGCGAGTGGAACTACCTATTCTTCTTAAGCTAAGTTTCCATGCATGCGTTTCATCCGTCGAAAGATCTGATTCGCTAAATTTAAATTCGTGAAAATCAAGACAGTAGCGGATCAACGACGGACCGAGTTCGTCTACTTTCTACTTGATCCGTAGAACGGATACGTTTCAATACCACGTCGTTTTATTTTGACTGTTTAGTGTAGGTATGTATATTCTACATATAAAACTCCGTGTTTAGAAGGTATTTTATGGTTTGTTATATTATAAATCTGATAAAATTAATTAATTTAGTTGACATTAAACGTCAAAACGGATGAAACGTTCAGGTATGCATAGGAACGTCCGTTTTTACATACGTCATTACGCGTGCGATTGTGTCCGCGCAGTTACGGATGAAACGCATGCATGCAAACTTAGCTTCATACCGTGGCTCTAATACATTGCTGTCAAATTCGTAACCATGGATATGAAAAGTCCTATGTTTCATGTTAAAATAAATTCACGGTATATATATATATATATATATATATATATATATATATATATACAGAGAGTTTTTTTTATAAGTAAACATAAGGCATGTCATTACCATAGTTACAGTGTTACAGAATGACAGCAATGCATTAGAGCGTTTTTTTTATCAGTAAACATAGGGATAATTAACATACGAAAATAAATATGAAATATAAATTAAAGAAATGATAAATTATTTATTTATGTTTTCTACACTTAAGAACTAGGTAGATACATTAAACTAATGAGAATTTAAGAACTAGGTAGACACTTAAAAAATAATGTGTACAATGGTGACAGAATGAATGTTGAACAATTAAAAAATCGAATTAGTGCTGCTTCCAAAATATTACTCCCCAGCAAATACTATAAATTATTTTTATAATCGTTTAGGATATTGTTTAGAAATTAATGGTTCCAATTTTGAGCATTTAATTCGTTTAAAAAAATTCTCATTAGCTTAATGTAGGTTTCTACCTAGTTTTTAAGTATAGAAAATATGAATAAATAATTTATCATTTCTTTAATTTATATTTATTTTAGTATGTAATTATCCCTATGTTTACTGATAAAAAAGACGCTCCAATACATTGCTGTCATTCTGTAACACTGTAACTATGGTAATGACCTGCCCTATGTTTACTAATAAAAAAACTCCCGGTATATATATATATATACAGAGAGTTTTTTTTATAAGTAAACATAGGGCATGTCATTACCATAGTTACAGTGTTACAGGATGACAGCAATGCATTAGAGCGTTTTTTTTATCAGTAAACATAGGGATAATTAACATACGAAAATAAATATGAAATATAAATTAAAGAAATGATAAATTATTTATTTATGTTTTCTACACTTAAGAACTAGGTATATACATTAAACTAATGAGAATTTAAGAACTAGGTAGACACTTAAAAAATAATGTGTACAATGGTGACAGAATGAATGTTGAACATTTAAAAAATTGAATTAGTGCTGCTTCCCAAAATATTACTCCCCAGAAAATGCTATAAATTATTTTTATAATCGTTTAGGATATTGTTTAGAAGTTCATGGTTCCAATTTTGAGCATTTAATTCGATTAAAAAAATTCTCATTATATATATTATAGTTTAATGTAGGTATCTACCTAGTTTTTAAGGGTAGAACATATAAATAAATAATTTATCATTTCTTTAATTTATATTTCATATTTATTTTAGTATGTAATTATCCCTATGTTTACTGATAAAAAAGACGCTCCAATACATTGCTGTCATTCTGTAACACTGTAACTATGGTAATGACATGCCCTATGTTTACTAATAAAAAAAACTCCCGGTATATATATATATATATATATATATATATATATACAGGATGAGTCATCGAAATGCCCTTCGTCGATATCTCCCTTGTCGTTAAAAATACAGCATATAGTATATTACTTTACTAGTGGGAGAAGTAAAATACTTCTGTCAAAAGTGTCTGATTGGCCACGAGCAAAGCGAGTGGCCAATCAGGACACGAGTTACAGGAGCATTTTACTTCTCCCACGTGTGAAGTACGCTATTTTTCCTCACAGTGAGGAAAAATTTATTAACAGAATTTTTCGTCTACTCAAGGAGCATATCTTAAAATTATTTTCACATATACAGGGTGTTGCATAACGACTTGGCGATAATTGTCCGTCGTTTTTTAAATGGAACACCCTATATATTTTTATATTTTTTGAATTGTATTTTATTTACCTATACGAACATATAAATTTCATTTTAGTTTTCCGCAGCGTTGCCAAGTTATTCAATTTTTTCTCTAAAAAAAAGCCGAATACACGTATTGTTTTATAAAGGCGTACTGAAGTTATTTTAATAGTAAAAATTATGAATTTTTTTTTCAGTACAACTGTAACTATACTCTTTGTTGTGACATAACTTTTTTTAAATGTTATTATACAGGGTGTTCAATACAGAGAATCAAATTTACTCAATTTCAAATGGCTATAACTCGTCATTTTCAAATGGAACACCCTATATTTTATTATTCTGTTGTGTGTATTTTTGCATCTTCTTATGTTATAAAAGGTGTCCTATGCCTAAAAACATTAATTTCGAAATTAATTAAATAAATGTTTTTAGGCATAGGACATCTTTTATAACATAAGAAGATGCAAAAATACACACAACAGAATAATAAAATATAGGGTGTTCCATTTGAAAATGACGAGTTATAGCCATTTGAAATTGAGTAAATTTGATTCTCTGTATTGAACACCCTGTATAATAACATTCAAAAAAAGTTATGTCAGAACAAAGAGTATAGTTACAGTTGTACAGAAAAAATAATTTGGAATTTTTACTGTTAAAATAACTTCAGTACGCTTTTATAAAACAATACGTGTATTCGGCTTTTTTTAGAGAAAAAATTGAATAACTTGGCAACGCCGCGGAAAACTAAAATGAAACTTATATGTTCGTATAGGTAAATAAAATACAATTCAAAATATATAAAAATATATAGGGTGTTTCATTTAAAAAAAGACGAACAATTATTGCCAAGTCGTTCTGCAACACCCTGTATATGTGAAAATAATTTTAAGATATGCTCCTTGAGTAGACGAAAAATTCTGTTAATAAATTTGTGCTGTATTTTTAACGACAAGGGAGATATCGACGACGGGCATTTCGATGACTCACCCTGTATATATATATATATATATATATATATATATATATATATATATATATATATATATATATATACCGTGAGTTTTATTTAACGTGAAACATGGGATCTTTCATATCCATGGTTACGAATTTGACAGCAATGTATTAGAGCGTTTCATTTAAAATAGAACATAGCAAATGAAATATGTATGTATTTTTAATCATTTTAGATATGAAAAAAATTGCAAGAAATATAAACATTTAATAGATATTTTTCAGAATACAATTTATCTGTCTGAGGGTAACATCTGCATTATACCAATGTATCATTTGCACCTTTTCTTCAGTTGTATACCTTATTTCCAACCACACAACCCTAATTGGCAGGTAATAACGCTCTAATACATTGCTGTCACATTCGTAACCATGGATATGAAAGATCCCATGTTTGACGTTAAATAAATCTCACGGTATATACCGTGAATTTATTATTATTATACCGGGTGTAGAATTTTTACCTCTCGCCACTCATATCTGTAAGAGAGGTATTGTAATCATGCTAAAATCATGATACAATACAGTGGCGCAGCCAAGGGGGGGGGGCTATACCCCCCCCCTTCCTTGGCACATGAAATGCATTTATGTTTACATTATATTATTTACTTATAATAAAATGCAATACCTATGTAAATTATAATTATATCGGAACAAGAATTTTTGCTGTTAGATTCAATAATTTTTATGTAGTGTTTACTTCGTGTAATACTGTAAAATTTGTAATTGATTGTGTTTGAGTTATATTTTTGTTTTGGATCAAAACGATGAAAGTGACAATACGACAAAAATTTCACCTAATACATCTTTTGTAAAACGGACAGTATTTGACAGGCTCCGCGCCTTCTCGCGTAGCCCAGGGTCCTAGATAACTGAATACATCTCTATCTCTAGTAAGTACGTTAGCAGGCGGAGCGTAGCGCTACGGCTAGATAGCTGGGGAACGTCTTCAACACTGCAATATTATAAACTAGAAAATTCAAGAAGAGAATATTCTTGACAGGAATCATAAAAATCACGAAATCCCAAGCTAAGGAAAATTTATTCGCTAAAAAAACATTAATAGAAAAGACATATCTGGAATCAAGTAAACACAGAAACTTTACTTGGCGGCCAAACCTGAAGTTGTCTGCAAGCCCTGCAAGCTGTCAGCTGAACAACGCGTTGTGGCCGTTTAAAAAACGAGTTCTGTTGGACTCAAGAAGGGTTTTGTTAGCATATATTAGTTTATATAAAAAACGGAGTTCTGTTGGACTCAAGAAGGGTTTTGTTAGCATAGATTAGTTTATATATTAGCCAGAATCCGATTTTTTCCGCAGCCATATTTTTTCCAGTTTTGAATATTCCTTTACATGCATTTTCTGCATCAATCAGATTCCAAATTTGAATTTTCTATGATGCATTTTATGCAAGCATTTTCTTGTCTCTGAATTTTCGTTTGTTTTATGATTCCGGGCAAGAATTTTCTTATACTTGAATTTTCTAGCTCTGAGTTTTTTAGATTTGAGTAGGCACCCGATAGCTGCGCCTTTAATATACAGCCTCGGCGACTTTTACTGTGAGTCAAGGAGCCAAAAAGAATTTATTTTTTGTGAATACCTTTACTTTTGTTTTATATATACCTGTGATTTTATTTAAGGTTTAAGAATAATTTTTGAGTTACATGAATGATAATAATAATAAATCATTATACTAAGGCCCAGTTGCACAGTTACCACTTAAGTATTTTTTAAGGCTTAAGTTTTAGTTTATGGTTTAGCTGTTGCACAGTATTGATTTTCAGTTTAAGTGTCACTTAAATGTCAAATTACTTAAGCGGTAGATGCGGTGTCACTTAAGCCAAAGTTTAACATGTTTTTGTGATTATTACTGTTATTATCCATTTTTCATATATTTTAAAAATGAATCTTAGAAATATTATTGACATTGATCACGATGCGGATGAAGATATCTTATATATTGACATTTTCATGATAGTTCGCCCCCACGCCGGTCGCCGTTATTCAGGACAGGGACAATAAAATCACAAAATTTCAATCAACAGAAAATAATTTTATAATAGATATCATTTATTCAAGTAAAGAAAGTTATAATTTATCAGAAAAAAATTAGATACCAGGTAGTAATATTTCTTCACGTTTATTAGAAAATTTTATTGGTCTAATTAATTATTATGGGAATAAAATTGCAGGACAAATGTTTACTTTTCTAATTTATTGTAATCCAATTACATATATTATAATAAATCAATTTGTATTGTCTCTTGCAGATTTTATTTATATTTTCGAACTTTTTTCTTAAACAATATGTCCTACTGCTCTTAGTACCAATATGGATTTCACTATTGAATTCAGTGATTGAATTAATGGTGCACTGTTTTTCAAATAGTAGTTTTGTGCTTCCATAATAACGTGTTCGATTTTTTTCACTCTACAATATGTTTAGATTTTCTTACAACATTTAGTAAAAATGGTACGTCATACTTCATCCTTCATAAAATTCGAAGCGCTTTTTATTTTATTTCTTTCTGAATTGTCCACGTTTAAGATTTATATTCAATAATTACACAAAACACTGTTTTAAAATTCATTTGAATTATGACAGTTGGTCATATTTTGTTTGTTTTTATGTCAAATTAGTTATAAACTGATATTCATGTTTACCAACATTGATCTTTTTTCGCTTAGGTAAGTATTTTCTTATTGAGAACTGTACAACACGTACGGCTTAAGTATTTCGTTTAAGTGACAGTTTAAGGATTAACTAAACTTTTACTTAAGTGGTAACTGTGCAACTGGCCCTTAGTATTAAGTAATTTTGATTTTGTTAGCCCCCTCCTTGGCAAAATCCTGGCTGCGCCACTGATACAATACCTCTCTTACAGATATGAGTGGCGAGAGGTAAAAATAAACACTTCAATTAATTACGATAAAAGAAGGAAAATAAAATAATTATTAATTTATTGGTTAGTGAATCCTTTTTATGGTCCAATAAATCAATTAGAACAACTATTTCAAATCTGTCAACTGTCAGAGTGACGGAATAAATATTTTTGCTTTGTTTAATTTTACATGGCAGTCTGAAACTAGCCTAAATTGTTAATTTTTATTTGATATTTATTTCGTGAAAGAAATCGATTTGAACAAAAAATTTAAGCTTATTCGATGCATTTTTTTTCTGAAAATCTGTATTTACACTTTTACTCTAAAATCAATAGGTAAAAACTTAAAGCGAAATTAAAATTTTAACATTGTATTTTCTATAAGTCAGAAAAAAATCCGATGTGGCCAACACATAACCTCTCGCCATACTCTACTATTTTTATTTTTCTAATACAGTGTAATCAAAACCAAGTGATAATCAAGTGACCTGGGTAGTACTCAATTTTTAGTCCACGGAAAAAATTATTAGCATTAGCAGTCAATCCAGTGGCATGTATTTTCATGTTAAAATGTCATTTTATTTGTAAGTTGTAAATGTGTTTATATTAAGTTTATCACCCGAAATGGTTTTAACAGGTGAACACTATAAGTTTATTATCGAAGCATATATTCGATCAGAGGTACTTAAATACTTACTAAAATAAAATTATTATTATCCTAAGTCGCACGCCCATGAACTTGGATATCAAACTTTTCTTCCTTGAAATCAAATTTTGATGTCATTTAGGAAAATTGCGGGTCACGTGACTATCAGATTGTTTTGATCACTCTGTATAAGTATACAGGTTGGTGGATGTGAAATGCGAACATAGGGAACATACATGACAATCGAACTTTCATGCCAGGTATCTTGATATATTTTGTAGTAGTGTCACAAAACGAAGAAATATGAATTTGTCTGACAAAAAGAGTAATGAATATCAGAAAATAATAAAATCTAAAAGTGCATGTTGCATGTTAGTATAGTAAAAGTAATTATTATGAAAATAAAGCAGGAACAGTAGCCTAAACGATTGTAAAATCCAGTTCTAACATTATTTAACATTTGTGGCGTAATTCTTGCAAATGCATCTAAAATTTTAATTTGCAGTTCATCCAGGGTTGTCAATCTTTCTTCTTGACAACAATAAATTTTAGATTTATTAACACCACAAGAAAATTTTTGGGGAGCTAATTCCGGAGACCTATCTGACCAAGGAAATATTCCACGAGTAAAATAAAAATTTAAATAATATGACAGCTACTTTGACATTGACAGTATTTCACGTATATCAAGATGCCTAGCATAATAACTCAATTGTCATTTAATTCCCTATGTTCGCATTTCATCTCCACCAACCTGTATATTATGTAGTACTTACTCACAAATATCGACGGATTTATTGCAAAAGGACTTAAGCGCCAAAAATTGAAAATTTAAGATATTGGTATCGTTGAAAAGCTCTTAAAATTGCGCATGCGATGGTATAGCAGCCGAAACGCCAAAAAAATTGGTTAACTGGCAAATTACGTTTAAGGGCCGGTTTTTCAATCGCTGGTTAAGGTCTTGGTTAGCTGTTACCATGGAAATTGAGTTTTTTGAATTTGTGTTTTTCAATCTGTAGTTACTACTTAAAATTCCACTCGAAAAAAAGACTATTTTTCTGGAACAAATCCTGATTGCATGGTACAACATATAGTATTAATTTTTTTACTATTATATGCATAAGAGATGAAAATAGTCCGCTAACTCCAAATTATTCATTTCAATGTTGGCAAAATGTTTAATTGCCTTAAAAAATACACCAATTTTTGACAATAAATTAAGGGCCGGTTTTTCAATCGCTGGTTAAGGTCTTAGTTAGCTGTTACCATGGATATTTCATTAAGTTTTTTGAATTTGTGTTTTTCAATCTGTAGTTACTACTTAACTTGTAGTTAACTTTTACTACAGGTTTGGGGTATGGTTAACTTGGAAGTAGTAGTTAATTTGAATTTGTCATTTTTTCCTTTTGCTATACTGTCAGTATATTTTAATTAAAAATAAATTACGATATTGCTAATGTATAAAACAGTGATGCAGAACAGTGGTTTATAAAAATTTATAAAAGAAGGATAAAAAAAATAACAGTATTTAACCTACGATGGATTCGATTTTAAAAAATAAGATTTGGTACCTATCTAAAACGGCAATCCTAAATTTTGAAGAAAAGTATTCCAAGAGACATTAGTGCACCCGTGTACCCCGTAATAATAGCTTAATTAATGCATAATCAGTTTAAACAGAATATTTAAACGTATTTTGCAACTGGTAGTTTTTTGAGTATTGTTGGAGATTTTAGTTGCGTCTCAAAACACTCACAAAAACAGTGCGACGTGCCAGTTGCCAGTGTTGTCTTAACAAAGTCCACTTTTTAATTTTTAGTAATGGTTTTATATTTCCTTATAATGGATAATATGCTTGTGAAAAATTAAATGTTCTCTTTCTCTTTCGTTTTTTATATTATTTTTTAATTTTAAAAATAAACAAATTAAATGTATAGAAATAGATCTATAAACGGTAAAAATCATATGACGACTAATAATTACTACTTACGAAGTACTATTACAAAAATATTACAATAACTAGACACGCTGACACGAATGTATTAAAATTGTCAACATTTTTTTGACATAAATCAATTGCACTTTCAAATATTATACTACCAACTTAAAATAGTAATTAACGTTACAAGTCCGGGAATTCATATTTAACAGTACGAGTGAGACGTTTGAAGACGAGGCGACGAAGGAGCCGAGTCTTGAAACTCGAAACGAGTATTGTTAAAAGAATTCACGGACGAATGTCGTTATGTATTTTATTTCATCCTGTGTCAAATTCCGTTTTAAAGAAACAGTAATATTAATTTCAAAATAATTTACCTAATGCTCCAAATCTAGTAACATTTTCGAAACATAATTAACAACTGCAATTTGGCGATTGTTTAATTGTTATTGCGTTGATTAATTTCTATACCAACACTTTACCGGACAAAGGCCGTTATTTGCGTTTTCCCGGACTCAAACTGGTGACGTAAAGTATTTGAATTTGACACAGGATGAAATAAAATAAATATGCTTAACTACGGGTTAACAAACTATAACTCAAAATTGTTTTGAAAAACGATATTGTTTCTAACCATAAGTTAACTTACAAGTTAGAGTTAAGTAACTTTGAGTTTAACTATACATTGAAAAACCGGCCCTTAGTGTAGTAAATACCAAAACCGAGTTTGTGGGGCTCTAGTACGGTTTTGTTAGCTATGTTAGTGTAGTAAAAACAAAAACCAAGTTTGTGGGGCTCTAGTACGGTTTTGTTAGCTTTGTTAGTGTAGTAAATACCAAAACCGACTTTGTGGGGCTTTATTTTAAGCCATTTTGACACATTCAGGTTAACATACAAAAACGTCGTTTTATTCAATTTTTTGCAATTTTGACACATTGAGGTTAACCAAAAAAAATTCATTTTCTTCAAAAAATCATGTTAAAAACACTCTTCCGCGGTCTAATTTTGCTTGTTTAGGTCATATTTAAGCATAATAAACGCATTTTCTCTTAAACACCTATTCTACATTTCAGCCAAGTTTTTATTGATTATCTCCAAATGATTCAAATGGCGGTTACGTCCTTTTCAAATAAACCCGTCGATATACCATTGTACTAATAGGGAATTCGGGAATTGTAGTTTTTATACTTACTTACTTAATCCCGAGCCTTTCTACCTTTTCAGGTGTAAGGCTGTTGGAGTTGGGTGTTCTATTGTCCTGTGGGTTTCTTCCTCCATTGCTCCCTCCATGATTTTCTATCTTGAGCCAGCCCTCTACACTGACTCCAGCTGATTCCTCTCTGCTCTGCTGCTTCTTTAACCTCTTCGCTCCACGTTTTGTTTGGTCGGCCTCTTCTTCTTTTTCCTTTCGGTTTCGCTTCATACACTTTTGTAGGTAACCTGTTTTCTGTCATTCTGTGTAAGTGTCCTAACCATCTCAGCTGTCCCTCCTGTATAAGTTCTTCTACAGGTTTTGTTCCGAGGTTTGTCCTGAAGGTTTCATTCCTTATCCGGTCCTTTCGTGTCTTGCCTTCTACCTTTCTTAGGAATCGCATTTCTAGGCTCCTAACTTTACTTCTGCTGTTTTGTGGTTGTCCATGATTCGCTCGCATATGTAAGCACGGGCAGAGCAACTTTTTTCACGACTTCTACTTTTGTTTCCGTCGGTATTTCCTTCTTTCCCAAAAATGTATTCCTTATTGCATTGAATAGTCTCCCCGTTTTTCCTGTTCTTTCCAGTATTTCTGCTTCTAGTTTTCCTGTCTTGCTTATGACAACGCCAATGTATTTATATGAGTCCATTTGTTCTAGTTCCGTATTGTCTACTTTTATTCTGTGTTGTTCTTCCTTTCCGTTTATGATCATTGTTTTTGTCTTTTCTCTGTTAATAACTAAGTTTTTCTTTCTCATTTCTCTGTTATAAACGTTGATGTTTTGCTGAAGGTCTTTTTCGTTTTATGCCGCTATAAACATGTCATCTGCATAACAGAGTTCACTGATGTTCACTTTCTCGATTTTCCAGTGTCCTACCTAGTATGGTTTTATTTTCTCTTTGCAGCATTTTATGACGTCGTCCATGATTAATGAGAAAAGTATGGGGCTTAAGACACATCCTTGTCTAAGGCCTTGCTTCACCTCGAACATATCTGTTGTTTGGTTTTTCATTCGCACATACACTTTGGTGCTTTTATACAGGCTCTTTATTTGTTGTATTGTTTCTTTGTCCACTCCTCTTTTCTCTAGGCTCTTCCAGGCGTCTTCCCTCCTTATTCTGTCAAACGCCTTCTCTAGGTCTACAAAGCATGCGTGTATTTTCCTTCCCGTTTGTTTTGCTTTTTCACAAATTTGTCTCAGTACAAATATATGATCTTGAACCCCTCTGTTCGTTCGGAATCCGCACTGCGTTTCTTCAATTGTCTGTTCTACTTTTTCCCTTACCCTTTTCTCTAATACTCTTGCAAAGAGCTTTCCTGCTACACTCAACAGCGTGATACCTCGGTAGTTTTTGCAGTCCTTACTGTCTCCTTTCTTGTATAGTGGAATAATGACCCCGATTTGCCATTCTTCTGGTGCTTCCTTTGTTTTTAGTGTGTGTGTCATTATTTCTCTGAGTCTTTCATGTCCGCTGTATTTTATCATTTCTGGTGTTACATTATCGTGTCCTGCCGCTTTTCCTATCTTTATTTTTGCTAGTGCTTGTTTTAATTCTTCTTCGCTTACTTCGTTGTTTTGGTTTGTGGCTTCTGTCATCTGCTGATCTTCTTCGTTATCTTGCGGCGTTCTTCTACTTTCCTCCTGTCGTTTAGTTGCGTCTTCATTTAATAGCTCTTCGAAATATTGTTTCCATCTGCTCAAAATTTCTTTCTCTTGGTAGATGATTTTATTTTCTTTGTCTTTGATGTTTGGCAAGGTGGGCTGTTTCTTATTTCTCATCTGTTTTAAGGCTCCATAGAATAGTTTTTGATTCTCTGTAAATGTTTCTTTTAGTTTGTTTCCAAATTGTATCCAAGAATCTTTCTTAGCTTCCATTATCATATTTTTTTGAATTAATAGGAATTTTTTTAATAACATTGTATACTAAATGTTACTATCTACAATATGTATTCAAAACATTATTTCTATCTAGCACCATTTTCCAATTACAAGAAGTTAAAAATTCTGCAAATTTGTTACAATTTTTATTTATCTGCCTACCTATGGAAACAAAAAATAAAAAATTTGAGTGTTAATGTCATATGAATTTTTGACTTTTTGGCAAATTGAAATGGAAAATATGAAATGTCATTTAGTATTTATAAGGTCATAATAAACTTTAATAATATTATAAAAACTACAATTCCCGAATTCAATTCTATTACAATGGTATATTTGTGAGTAAGTACTTTCATACACACTTAGGCCCGGTTTTACCATTGATAGTTAAATTTGAACTAATAGTTAACTAATAGTTATATATTTTTTCCGTTTTACAAGTGGTAGTTAACCACCAAACTGATGGTAAACTGTGAATTACTGTAACTACTACCTATTCTGTTAGTTAAGTTGTAGTTATTCAATCTGACATAAAACAAAAAAATATTAATTTTTTTGACACATTGTATTACGAAGCGTCAATTTTCTGAAATGTTTAATTGGGATTTTGATGATTATGATGATCATGACGACATTTTATTGAGACGTCCAAAAAAGATGAGATCGGCAAGATTTTTTTATGCGCTTTCGTCTTTCTCCAAGAACTGTGGAAAACATATTATTAGAAGTGGAAGATGCAATAGCGCATCCAAACAATAGGTTTTTCATTTAAATCCCTTATTTCAAATAATATTTGACGATTGTCACGCTCTTTATAGGAACAATGCTTTTGTCGGCAGAAGACAAACTTTTACTTACATTACGATTTTACGCTGCAGGATCTTTTTTTAGTATAGCTGGTGATTTTATTGGTGTCAGTAAGTCCACAGCGACCACAACAGTGGCTCGAGTTACCTCAGCCATAGCTTCTTTACGACCAAGAATTATAAATATGCCTGAAACCCCTGAAGACGTAGCGTTGTGCCGACAGAAATTTTATAATATTGCCAGACTTCCGCGCTGCATAGGTGCTATCGACTGCAGCCCTGTTAAAATACAGTCACCGGGCGAAAATAATGCTGAAATTTTTCGTAATAGGAAACAGTTTTTCTCGTTAAATGTGCAAACTGTAGCAGACGCTGATTATAAAATAAGAAATATTGTGGCACGGTGGCGAGGATCATCACACGATGCACATATATTTAGAAATTCTCGGTTGATGCATTCATTGGAAGCTGGCCGCTATCATGATTCGGTTATCCAGGGTGATAGCGAATATCCTATTAAAAATTATTTAATTACCCCTCTTAGACGAACTCAAAATGAAGCAAAAAAATTGTTCAATGAATCTCAAATTCGAACTAGAAATTCAGTTGAAAAATCTTATGGCATTTGGAAGAGGAGATTTCCAGGCCTAGCATTAGGATTAAGATTAAAAATTCAAATAATTCAATCGGTAATAGTAGCCACTGCAGTGCTTCATAATATTGCTTGCGATGAAAATGAACGAGTTCCGCAAGTTAATGAAGAAGAAGCAGCTGCAATCCAATTAGTCAATAATATTAACAACAATAATAAATAATATAGTCTTTTTTCATATTTCGGAATTTAGTTTTAAGTGATTCTGCGTCACGAAAAACTCCCATTTTATTTTGCTGTTAAATTCTTTTTCAATTTTAGACCACACGTTTTTCTTCTGATCCCAAGTCGTTTGGTCACTTTTTTATTTTCAATAATATGTTCATATTTTGTTACAAGTTGCATAAGCAATTCTTGTTCTTCCCCCGAAAAATTATTGCTTTTTTTGGGTCCATTTTAACACAATTTAGTTATATTAATTAGAAAATTTAACGAAAACAAAGGTGATTTTTTCACCAGAAGCAATGTACTCTATTCAAAATAACTACCAACATTGCAAATTTAATACAAAACTTCTGATTACGTAATCAACAGTTTGAAATGTATTGTCAAACATAATAAAATATAACTAGTAGTTAACCACTACTTATATATAACTAATAGTTACCGAACTACAAATTAAACATCAGATTGAAAAACCGGCCCTTAGTAAAATAGTAGAGTATATGGCGAGAGGTCATGTGTTGGCCACATCGTATTTTTTTTTTCATGTCTAGTTCATTTTATTTTTCATGGCACTCTGTAAACAGCTCAAATTTATCAAATTTAATTTACGTTTATCTCGTGACAGGAACGTTTTATTTCAATAAATAAGGGAACGTTGGATGCAGTTTTTTATTCTGAACATCTTTTGTATTTACAGTTTGGCTCTAAAAGCAATATGTAAAAACTTAGAGCAAAATTAAAATTTCAACATTGTATTTCCTATAGGTCTGAAAAAAATTCTACACCTGTGATCTGTGGCCGAGCGCCTGCAATATAAGTTTCCAAAGGCTAATTTGCATTGTTCAGTACGAATTCACGATGTTTGTAAAATCGAATATGATGGGGTTATGGTCAGAAAAATGTTAGGCAAGAATATGTACTAGTTTTATTGTTTTTTACTCAATTTTTAGCAATTTTGACACTTTGAGGTTAACATACAAAAACTTCATTGTATTCAAAAATTTTTGTTAAAACCCCCCTCTTCCGCGCTCTAATTGTTTTTTTGGGTCATATTTTAGCATAAAAAACCATCTTCTAAAAAAAAGAAACGCATTTTAAGTATGTCCCCTATTCTACATTCCGTCCTTTTCTTGAAGACAATACTTGAATTAATACAAAAAGTCATTTCTGCCAAGTGGTAAAATCAGGCACGATTTTATATTACGGCTCTCTAACATGTAAAAAGAATAAATTGAATATTCCTACCTCCAGCTGTAGCAGATTTAGTTTCACTTCTTCCTTTGTCGCTCTGAATGGAACCCGAACTATTTTCCTGTTTCAGGGGCCTTTTCTGGTTACTAGACTTAAGTGGCAGCACAACAGCAACAGTTAGAGTAGTCAACATGCCCTGGTTTTCAAGAATGAGGTTATGTGCACAATTCAAAGCCCTTAGAAGAGACACAAACACTTCCGTAGTGTTGCTAATACGGTTTTCATTTGATCTAGTCGGCGAGTCTGGTGTACTGGCGTCTAACAGACTAGACGGGGGAGTAAAAGATGTGTTTATTGGCGAGTTTTCGGTAGGGGAGGTGAAAGAAGGATGGGAAAATTCAAACAGGGTTGTGTCATCGAATATTGTTTTGTTGAGGTAGTAGAGACAGCCGTGGATTGCTGATTTTGCTGCTATGCACGCCTTTTCGCCTATAATAAATAAAATACATACAACATATAATTACTTTCTATACAAGACGATAAAATTATATGTAATCGATGAAAAAAAAAGAAGAAGAGCGAGTTAATATTTTTCTCGAGTCTATAAAATTATATTTTTTATAGGTGATGTTAAAGAAAAAATATAATAAAACCAATTTTAAATTAAATTATTATTAAAACACAATTTCAAGCTTTATTATTTGAAATGTTTTTCATCCTACTTCTTTCACAAAGTGAATGAAAATATGTGAGAAAACGAATTTGAAGAAAACATGTAAAAAGATTTAAATACTTGATCTATCCTTGCGGTTAAGGTTAAATGTTATTATACAGGTTGGTGGAGGTCACGGTTACTAGACAGCTAGGTTGGGACACTTGAGCTATCGGCGTGGCAAAAAACAGTCACTCTCTAGTGTGCTATGAGAAGAGGGATGATGCAGTAGATACATCTATTGATAACCTCATTAATTACAACTGACAATAAAAATGTCAAACTTTTGACAAATTTCTTAAACATGACTAAATTGGTATTAGTATCATTATTTGTATCAATAATAGCTGCGACTGGCACTATCGGAGGATTTTGATCAGTACATATAAGATTACTGAACCGTAGATTACTGTTAGTACTTTTGGGCAATTTTGAATTTCTCTCATAGCAAATAACAGATTTTCTTTTCAATCATAAATTTTGATTGTGTCTCTAAATTATCACCATCTGATATCTACGTGACAAACGAGGAATTTTATACTCGAAACAAATCTGCATAATAAAAAGTACATTATTTAATATTTTCAAATACAAATGTATAGATGTAAAATATACTAACATTTCCAGTGTTTTAATATATCATTTTCTGCGAAGTGTTTTGCACATTTGCGTGTTTAGGTGTTAAAATTTTATTTGTTATCAGTGATACAGCTTGCCTCCACTGTTCCAACCTTTCACTGCATTTTGGTATACAAAATAGTGGGAATTTTTCGTACCCACAGGTACGGGAATGCATGCAAACCCCGAACTTACAAACTCAACTTATTTTTCGTTAACTTTTTCGTGTCCCTAATAATAAATGTATGAACACAGCTTTATATTTTATCCGAATTTACAAATCCCGAATGTATAAAACCTGTCTTTTAACGCGTTAACTTATAATAATAATAATAATAATAATATAATAAACCTATAAACACAGCCTTATATTTTATCCGAATATGCAATACACGAATTTATAAACACAACTTTACTATGAACAGATTTTACAAACCCCGAATACCCGGCATCTCGAACTTGACATTCACAGAAATTACCTACACAGACTTTTATTCGAGCCGAAACGGCGGCAATTCAAATAGTACATGTATGTTGTCTATGGTTTTGTGATGCGTTTGTGGAGTACCGAATCAACTTAGGGTTATTACTTGAAGTTTTGTTTTATTTATATTTCATATGATTTCATATAAGTAGCACTAGTATACCAGTAATTAACATAAACAAGAATATTTATATAATTAAAGAGGAATTTTCAGGAATTTAAAAATCAGATACCTACGCATATCTATATTCTACATAACCTTTACAATGAGATAATAATAATTATACTTATGTTATAGATTTTGGCTAATAGAACTTATTATGATAATGACATAATTTTAAAATATCGCTGACAGCTAACATTTTAAAACCAGACCAGAGACACTGCTCGCTTAGGTGGTGCCTAATTTGCGGACCAGCAAAAAAGCTGCAGACTGGCTATTTCTACAAGTCAGACAGGGTTCTTATTTTAAATTTGTGTTGTTATATTAATACAAAATACATCTATAATCTAGCGACGGAGATCATCTTCAAAGAGGGGCTTTACTCCTCTTGGTAAATTTTTCGGACTAGCTATTTCTACATGTCAGACAGGGTTCTTATTTTAAATTAGTGTTGCTATAGTAATACAAAAAGTCAGTTACTGTTTCAAAGTTGTGTTTACCCATTTTAATAGAATTGCGATTTATTTTTCTTGAGACTAGCATAAATTTAGTTTAATTTTCATTAACTGCTAATCCAACTTGCTTCGTTTCTATTTCGAGCTCTGAAAATACGTCTCGTACTGCATTATCTCTTGTACCAAGAATTACAATGTCATCAGCATATGCTGCGATTTGTCTACTTTTGGTGCATAGAGTTCCTGTCGTGTGTATTTTCACAATTGCGAAATGTAATATTAGGTTGAATAGCAGTGCAGATAACGCATCCCTTTGTCTGACACCTCTGTTAATACTAAACAGCTCGCTTTTCTAATTTTGAAATACGGCTGCCTCTTTTGTATTATCAAGGGTTAATTGCACTAGTGTCACCAGTCACCAGTGTCTTTGAAATACCTAAAAAGATTAACTTCTGATACAGTATTTCTCTGTTTACCGTATCAAATGCTTGACGAAAGACTATGAATAGAATATTTACATCTATTTTGTGTTCATATCCCCTTTCTAGAATTTGCCTCATCAATTATTTCTTCTGCATAAAGGTTTATTCTTTGGTACAATAAACAAGATAACATTTTATAGACAACATTTAAAAACGTGTTTCCGCGGTAATTTCCGCAATCTTTTTTGTCGCCTTTTTGTGGGATGTACAGGATGGGCCATAAGTATCTGAACATTGTATTTTTGATATAATTTTATTTATTTTTTATTGAAAATGAATACTTTTGATTACAAAAGATTGTTTTAATCATGAAAAGTTTCAAAAAAATTAAATTTTAAAAATAATATCTTTTAGATGCCTGCCATCAGCCTTTTCGCAAGCTGCTGCTCTTTGCTGTACCTGTCCATAACTGAAGCCAAAACTGGTTGATCAATCGCAATAATTTTATCTCCAAATCGTGAAACGATACGGTTACCAAAAACCGTTCGCAGCAAATTCATTGTTTCCCTTGCAGTACGGGACGTAGCTCCGTGTTGTTGAAACCACATTTCATCAGTTATGGGCCAGGTAAAGTAAAGAGCAGCAGCTTGCGAACAGTTTTGATAAAAAAACTGACTTTTCCAAGTCCCGTGACGGTTAATCATTTATTATAACTCTGTATAATTTATGCTCGTATATAATTAACTAATTAACTTCTAAATACAATTAATTCTTTCGCTAATATATAAACAGTTGATTCGGTACAACACAGCTCCATCTATTGATACTGTTATGTACTATGAAACGCATCACGAAACCATGGACTACATACAGTTTATTTTTCTTGTGGTAGGCTTCACGTCATCATTCAAATTCGTACGAATCAAATCAACAGTAGTGGGAGAAAATTTGGGTGTCACGTTTCTGTTCAGCCATACAGATGAAGCGATGTTGCTCTATCGCATTTTATGTCTTTAGTGAGAAAGAGATGCAGTAATTAGACAAACGTTGAATTTTAAGATAAGTGGGGTAGGCACGTGTAGGACGAAGACAGGAGATATGATGTTCGTTAATTCTTAGTTCGGAAAATAATGACGTGAAGCCTACCACAAGAAAAATAAACTGTACATGTAAAATTTGAATTGCCGCCGTTTCGGCTTGAATCAAAGTCTGTAATTTCTGTGAATGTCAAGTTCGAGATGACGGGTATTCGGGGTTTGTAAAATCTGTTCAAAGTAAAGTTGTGTTGTAAATTCGGATAAAATATAAAGCTGTGTTCATACATTTCGGGACACGGAAAAGTTAACGAAAAATAAGTTGAGTTTGTAAGTTCGAGATTTTAGCTGCTACCCAGAGGTACATTGGGCCACGAAACATTTATTCATTTTATTAACTATTTATTCAAATTGTGACATTAAATGTCAAAATATGAAAATTTTTCATTCAATTTTTATAAAAATCAAATTTGAGCATAGATATCTTTGATAAACGCTGATAAGTCGAGAGGAGTAATGCACTAGTGACATCTATTGAGCTAATTTCAGGAGGAAAATTTTTGACCGCAGTTTATAATGGTAACTATAGGGAAGTGTCCCAACCTACTTCTCTTTTACCGTGGTGGAGGTGAAATGCGAACATAGGGAACATACATGACAATCGAACTTTCATGCCAGGTATCTTGATTTGTAGTGTGTCACAAAACGAAGTTGAATTTGTGTGGCAAAAAGAGTAATCAATAACAGAAATAATAATAAAATTTAAAAGTGCATGTAAACTTTCTCGTTCTGCTCGTACATATACATTATTATGCAAAGAAAATATTTTGATGAAAATAAAAATTTCAATAATATGACAGTTACTTTGACATTGACAGTACTTATTCCACGTATATCAAGATGCCTAGCATGAAAACTCCATTGTCATATATTTCCCTATGTTCGCATTTCACCTGTAACAACCTGTATACCGGGGGGTGTGTTCCAAAACCCTACTCAGGATCCGTCTATCCGTCTAGCTAATCAAATGCTTTGTAATATTCAAAGCAGTCCGGTTCCGCAAAAAAGTCGGATCGTGCTCAACTTTTGTCCGGCGAGCGGACATTTCTCTTTCTGTCTTTCTCCATATCGTTGTCTTTATTGTATTCTTTGGTTAGGATCATCGTTTGCATTTGCAGTCAGTTTACAGAAGTTTGTAGGTACTACAAGTCTCTTGGATAATTATTACTCATTTTTTAATAAAATAAATAACAAGTGTTTACCAGAAAACGTAATGTCACGTATTGTGCTTGTGATTACACATATTTTCTGTTTGCAATATAATATTTGCGACGTTATAACTATTACGTTATTAGGTAGCTAATTATAAATGTTAAAAATGTGTTAACAATTTGGATTATTTATATGAATTCTTAATTATTCATACAATGAGTAGGTAAATAATATATTACAAATTGTAATAATGCACACCTGTAATTGTAGAATAAATCGATTTGATAATATAATTCATAGTTTAGATAAAGCTCGCGCACTGACTGAAGATGCAATTTGCGTCATCAATAATGCGAGAACTTGATGACATAAGCATCGAATCTCTCTCCTAACCTGTGACCCTGACCAGTGGCGTACCACATTATTTTATAATGAATTCATGCAGTATTTACAATTTAAAAATGTATGATTACACCCTGTACACCCACTTTTTTGACATCGTACCAAAATATAAACAAAAATAAACTAAACCAAACAACTGCGAACCGCACAAATGCCATAAAGAAAAAATTACACTCTAGCACGAACTACACTGACTTCGGCGTACAAGGTCGGAGAGGTTGCTATGGCAACGACAAAAATGTGTTTTTGCGCATGTGACGTCGGTGGCATCATCTCTCAGTGCGCGAGCTCTACTACATAATTTCTTCTATTCATAATTATTATTATTATATAATATATACCGTGAGTTTATTTTAACGTGAAACATGGGATAATTCATATCCATGGTTACGAATTTGACAGCAATGTATTAGAGCGTTCTTTTTAAAATCGAACATAGGGAATCAATTTAACTGTACTATTCTTGACCAATATAACATATTTGGACAGCTGTAATAGTTCCAAGAGACGCTTTCAACATAAATTTTTAATTGTTTAAACTATACCTACATCGTAGCAGGTAGCATCAGTTTGACTCCAATTAACAAAGTCAAATGTTGCTATCTGGAAATACGATGTAGGTATAGTTTAAACAATTAAAAGTTTATGTTGAAGGCTTCTCTTGGAACTATTACAGCTGCCCAAATATGTTATATTAGTCAAGAATAATACAGTTAAATAATTGATTCCCTATGTTCGATTTTAAAAAGAACGCTCTAATACATTGCTGTCAAATTTGTAACCATGGATATGAAAAGTCCTATGTTTCATGTTAAAATAAATTCACGGTATATACAGGGTGAGTCATCGAAATGCCCGTCGTCGATATCTCCCTTGTCGTTAAAAATACAGCATAAATTTATTAACAGAATTTTTCGTCTACTCAAGGAGCATAACTTAAAATTATTTTCACATATACAGGGTGTTGCATAACGACTTGGCAATAATTGTTCGTCTTTTTTTAAATGAAACACCCTATATATTTTTATATATTGGGTATATTAAGAAAGTTATTAAGAAAAAACCGAAAAATGCACGGAACGCAAATGGGAGTATGCTATGGAATTTTTGTTTTCATTTTATTAAAATAATTTTTTAGTCTAGTGTCAGATTTGACGTTTCCAATTTAAAATTTTATTTGGATTTATCTTACATATTTGATAAGGTAGAAGTATTTTGAAAATTTTATTGAGTATTTAAAGATGGAGCACGCATTATGTTTACATGCTTTTGTATAAATTTGAAATATATTTTTTGAAAATTTTTATTCAATTTAATAATGCATTGTGAAGTTGCATCATGTTGTTATTTATTACTGTACTGTTTATAGTATATTTTGACCCAAATGTAAATGTTCAATTAAAATTATACCTATCAAATTTCCGTTGATACTTGATAATACTATGTATAATGCCCAGTATTTTTAATTTAACAAGCATGTTAAAAATGGATAATCGGGATTTGTACTTGAGTTTGGGTTAAATTTGAATTTGCCTTGCTCAAGCCGCCCTACTGGGAATTGTATCCTAGATACGCCAGGCCCACCCGGGCAGAGGTTCAGGGGACAGCACACTAACAACCAGACAAGCACGAGACACTGCGCGGATCTAGATTGTAATTGCTCTTGTATAAATCTGTTTTTACATAACTATGTATGGTATTAATTAGCACCGAGGGATACAAAATTGATCGGCATTTGTTTTAAATTTAACAACTAGGTGAGCACTAACTTTATAAAACTATTGAAAATGGCGGCCAACGATGGTCAATTGTTTTTATCAAAAAATTATATAATCATATCGAGTTTGATATCAAATTCTAGGGCTGGATAAGGGCTATCTAATTAATAAAATTATTTAAAATGGTGGCCGAAGATTAGAATTTGTTTTTACCAAAAACAATGTAGAATTATATTGAGTTTGTATCAGATTAAGTAATCTAAAACGGTCAGAGGTGAGCACTACTTTTCAAAATTGTTGAAAATGGCAGCAAACGATTTTCCTTTGTTTTTACAAAAAATTATTGAATCAAATCGAATTTGATATCAAATCAAAGGCTAAATAGAGGCTACTTAATTAATAAAATTACTTAAAATGGTGACCGGCAATTGGCATTATTTGTTTTGATCAAAAACAATATAAAATTATATCGGGTTTGATGTCAAATAAAAGAGCTAGATAAGGGTTAATTAATTAATAAAATTATTTAAAATGGTGACGGTGACGACTGCCATTTGTTTCTATAAAAAATGTCAGAATCCTATTGAGTATGATATCAAATGAAATGTCTTGATGAGGGCCGATATAAGATTGTTCAAAATGGAGACCGACGATCGTCTTTTGTTTATATTATTATATTGATTTTGATATCAAAGTAAAGGTCTTCATGTTGAGGACTGATATACACAATAAGTGACAAATATGAGAGTGGGTGATTAGCTTCTGTTTTTTGTCCATTCAAAAAAATAGAATAATTTCAAGTTTGATATCAAATTAAAGGTTTTGAAAAGATACAATATTGTTCAAGATGACGTTCGAAAATCGTTTGTGTTTTTAGTTGGATAACCAGGATATTTATTTTATGACACATATTATGTTATTTTGGAATATTTATTTATATTATTATTATTTATTTCTAAACTGGACTCTTGAGGTGTACACCTCAATAGCAATTTTTAATGTTTGTTAGTTAGTTATATAATATAATCAAGGTCGAAACGTCGCAATTGTTTTAATAAATAATTAAAGCCTGAAATCCAACAAAATAGGAAATTATTTTCACAACTATCTATTATGTTATTTTCTTTTAAAATTTTAATGGCTTAAATAAAAATTTTATATTGAAGAAGGAAGATGAATAATTTGAAGTTGTAATTAAATAATTATAATTTCACCATACAATTTTTTTCGGTAAATTCTAAATGTTAAAATCGTTATAATTGAGGCACGAAGTGCCGAATCGTTACACATTCAGGGTCCGCGGAGCTTGAGCCCGCGAAGCGGGCGAAGCCCACTTGTCGCGCGGCAGCGCGACCTAGCCGAAGGCCCGCGTAGCGGGGCCTGACGCTAGTCTTATATACTAAAAGGCTTAGAGTTGTTGATTTTTTCGTCAAACTAGCAACGCATTTACAACTGCACAACGTTATGAACGAATTATCCGATTTTCATGATTTTTTTACGAGGTGATAGAGGGTGTCGAGACGCAAAAACCTTTGTATAGTTCAATTGTTTTTGATTTTCTTTTGTTTGAGAAAAATGCGAAAAACTGACTTTTTGATTTTCGTTAATAACAAATGAATGGTTTAATCTATCGATTTAAAAATTCGTATACATAGTAAGGGATTAATAGGGAGTCCATGCGACCAGGTCTCAATGTTCCAGATAGAATAGTTTTTTAGTTATTAATGAAAAACTGAGATTTCATCAGTGAATCAGAGTTTTGAATGCTCAAATGTTCAACAACTGACTGTTGAATAAAAAACAATGCTACATTGTGTCAAACTGACGTTTACAATTCGAGATTTCAAATGCACTTTTCTTAATTAATATAATTAATAGAAGAAATTTGTTAATTTTATTGAGTTATAATAGAAGGAGCGTAAATATTTTTAATATTTTCATCAATTTTAGTACTACTTTTAAAAAAATTATTTTATTTTGACAATCATTACAAAGTACAGTCACAGAAAAAGACATCAGAAGTTTTAGTACATTCAGGGTAAAAATTGTTAACATATTTGGGAAAAAACAATGCTATGTTCTGTCAAACTGACGTTTACAGTTTACAATTCGATATTTCAGATGCATATGTATCTTATTACGTTATATTAGTAATAGAAGCAATTTGTAAATTATGTAATAATCGAAAGAATCATTTTTTTGTATTTTGATCAATATTCGTATTTTTTTAAATATTTATTTTATTTTGACAGTCGTATCAAGTACAGTCCCAACAAAAGAAGTGAGCACTAACTTTATAAAATTGGCATTTGTTTTTATTAAAAAATCATATCGAGTATGATATCAAATTCAGGGGCTGGATAAGGGCTACCTAATTAATAAAATTATTTAAAATGGTGGCCGACGATTGTCATTTATTTTTTTAAAAACAATATAGAATTTTATCAAGTTAGATATCAAATAAAGGGCTGAAAATGGGCTACCTAATTAATAAAATAATTTAAATCGGTCAGGTGAGCACTACTTTATAAAATTGTTGAAAATGGCGACCAAGGATTGTCATTTGTTTTTAACAAAAAATCATATCGAGTTTTATATCAAATTCAAGGGCTAGATAAGGGCTACCTAATTAATAAAATTATTTAAAATGGTGGCCGACATTTGTCTTTTTTTTTTAAACAATATAGAATTATATCAAGTTTGATATCAAATTAACGGGTTGAAAATGGGCTACCTAATTAATAAAATAATATAAATCGATCAGGTGAGCACTACTTTATAAAATTGTTGAAAATGGCGACCAACGATTGTCAATTGTTTTTATAAAAAATCATGTCGTTTGATATCAAATTCAAGGCTACCTATTTAATAAAATTATTTAAAATGGTGGCCGACGATCGTCATTTATTTTTATCAAAAACAATATAGAATTATATCAGTTTGATATCAAATTAAAGGGCTGGCCATGGGCTACCTAATTAATAAAGCGAAGCGGAAGAAGCTCCCTTTTCGCGCGGCAGCGCGACCTAGCTGAAGGCCCGCGTAGCGGGGCCTGACGCTAGTCTTATATACTAAAAGGCTTAATTAATATTTTCGTCTACCTAACAACGGGTTTGCGTCGGGCCAACGTTATAAACGGATTATCCGATTTTAATGATTTTTTCACTAGATGATAGAGGTCATCGAGACGCAAATTTCTGTGTATCATTCAATTGTTTTTGATTTTCTTTTGTTTGAGAAAAATGCGAAAAACGGACTTTTTGTTTTTCGTTAATAACAAATGTATAGTTTAATCTATTGATTTAAAAATTGGTATATATTGTAAGCAACTAATAAGGAGTTCATGCGACCAGGTTTCAATGTTCTACATACTATAGTTTTTGACTTATTAATCAAAAACTATACTTCAACAGTGGATCAGAGATTGTATAAACAAAAGTTCAACAAATGACTATTGGCGTTTGAATAACGATACTATGTCAAACTGACGTTTACAATTCGAGATTTAAAATGCATTTATCTTAAGTAATATAATTAATAGGAGCAATTTGTTAATTATATTGAGTTATGATAGAAGGAGCGTAAATATTTTTAATATTTTCATCAATTTTAGTACTACTTTTAAAAAATTTATTTTATTTTGACAATCATTACAAAGTACAGTCACAGAAAAAGATGTCAGAAGTTTTAGTACATTCAGGGTAAAAATTGTTAACATATTTGGGAAAACAACAATGCTATGTTCTGTCAAACTGACGTTTACAGTTTACAATTCGATATTTCAGATGCATGTATCTTAAGTTATATTAGTACCTAATAGAAGCAATTTGTAAATTATATTAAGTAATAATCGAAAGAATCATTTTTTTGTATTTTTATCAATATTAGTATTTTTTTAAATTTTATTTTATTTGACAGCCATTTCAAGTACAGTCCCAACAAAAGATGTCAGAAGTTTAGGTACATTCAAAGAAAAAATTATTAACATTATTTGAAAATAAAAAAGCAAAAAAGGAACTTTTTCACCGAAAAGTATCACAAATTCATGGAGTTTGATGCTAAAGTAAAGGGTTACAGGAACACTAGGTACTTTATAAAACTGTTAAAATTGAAGGTCGAAGTGAGCACTAACTTTATAAAATTGTTGAAAATGGCGACCAACAATAATTGTCATTTGTTTTTATTAAAAAATCATATCGAGTTTGATATCAAATTCAGGGGCTGGATAAGGGCTACCTAATTAATAAAAAAATTTTAAATGGTGACCGACGATTGTCATTTATTTAAAAAAAACAATATAGAATTATATCAAGTTAGATACCAAATTAAAGGGTTAAAAATGAGCTACCTAATTAATAAAATAATTTAAATCGGTCAGGTGAGCACTACTTTATAAAATTGTTGAAAATGGCGACCAAGGATTGTCATTTGTTTTTATCAAAAAATCATATCGAGTTTGATATCAAATTCAAGGGCTGGATAAGGGCTACCTAATTAATAAAATTATTTAAATGGTGGCCGACGTTTGTCATTTTTTTTTTAAACAATATAGAATTATATCAAGTTTGATATCAAATTAAAGGGTTGAAAATGGGCTACCTAATTAATAAAATAATATAAATCGGTCAGGTGAGCACTAGGCTACTTTATAAAAATGTTAAAAATGGCGACCAACGATTGTCATTTGTTTCTATCAAAAAATCATATGGAGTTTGATATCAAATTCAAGGGCTGGATATGGGCTACCTAATTAATAAAATTATTTAAAATGGTGGCCGACGATTGTCATTTATTTTTATCAAAAACAATATAGAATTATATCAGTTTGATATAAAATTAAAGGGCTGGACATGGTCTACCTAATTAATAAAATAATTTAAATCGGTCAGGTGAGCACTTACTTTATAAAATTGTTGAAAATTTCGACCGATTGTCATTTGTTTTTATCAAATAATTATTAAATCAAATCGAATTTGATTTAAAATTAAAGGGTTAAAAATAAAGGCTAGGTACCTTATTAATAAAATTATTTAAAATGTTGGCAGACGATTGACATTTGTTTTTATTTAAATATATATATATATATATATATATATATATATATATATATATATATATATATATATATATATATATATATCGAGTTTGATGTCAAATTAAAGAGCTAGATGAGGGCTAATTAATAAAATTATTTAAAATGGTGGCCGACGATTGTCTTTTGTTTTAAAAAAAATATGTTAGAATCATACCTATTGAATATGATATCTTAAATATCTTGATAAAAGAGCTGATACAAGATTGTTCAAAATGAAGACCGACGATCGTCATTTGTTTATATCTTAAAATTGTTAATATCATATTGATTTTAATATCAAAGTAAAGGTCTTGTCGCGCGGCAGCGCGACCTAGCCGAAGGCCCGCGTAGCGGGGCCTGACGCTAGTAACATACTAAAATAAATATGAAATATAAATTAAAGAAATGATAAATTATTTATTTATATTTTCTACACTTAAGAACTAGGTAGATAACTACATTAAACTAATGAGAATTTTTTTAATCAAATTAAATGCTCAAAATTGGTACCATTAACTTCTAAACAATATCCTAAACGATTATAAAAATAATTTATAGCATTTGCTGGGGAGTAATATTTTGGTACCACTAATTCGATTTTTTAATTATTGTTCAACATTCATTCTGTCACCATTGTACACATTATTTTTTAAATGTCTACCTAGTTCTTAAATTCTCATTAGTTTAATGTATCTATCTAGTTCTTAAGTGTAGAAAACATAAATAAATAATTTATCATTTCTTGAATTTATATTTCATATTTATTTTCGTATGTTAATTATCCCTATAGTCCAGGAAAATTGCATAAAATAAACAAAAAAAGTAGGAGACTTCTGAAAATTTGCAGAGTTATAAAAAAATATGTAATATTCAAGATTCCGATGAGTCCCCATCAGCAGAAAGTGTGCCGCCATATTGGAAAACAAAATATTTTGCAAAAAAACTCGGTAACTTTAAATTTTACGGTAAATATTGATATTATAATATTGTAGCTTATAAAATTTCCTACAAAAAGATGCTATCACTTTTTTACATAGAACTAATAGTTTACGAGAAAAACGAGAAAATATATTTTGGTAGAACGAAGATAATTAAATCATGCCTTAACTTTGTTTCCTGACACAAAAACGGCTGTAACTTTCAAACAGATAGAAAAAACGACTTCCGGTTTGTAGCATTCGATTCTATAGACATTTTTCTATGAAATATATTATTTTCAATTTTTCAGAAGGGCCTGGTTTGGCCACAATTTAATATACAAATTTAAAAAATGTTAGTTTATTTTTAAAATTTTTTGTGTCAACATTAAATTGCGGCTTAACTAAGGACTTTTAAAGATTTAAAAATAATGTATGTTATAGAAAAATGTCCAAGAAATCTAATACCGGAAACCGAAAGTCGATATCTTAATTTGTTCAGAAATTAGAGTTGATTAAACACAGGAAACAAAAGAAAATTACTAAAATGTCACTATTTTCTCTACGCGTAAAACAATTAATTGTGGCTTAATTAAAGTCCTTAAAAGTAATTTAAACTAATGCATCTTATAGAAAAATGACCTACAAATTCAATTCTGGAAACCGGAAGTCGATATCGTAATCCGGTCAGAAATTAGAGTTGATTAAACACAGTTAACCGAAAAAAATACTAAAACTCCACTTGTCTGTCTCGCACAAAAACTGTGAATATCAGCTCAACCGAGATGCCTTTAAAAGTTTTAAAAATAATGTGTCTTAAAGAAAAATGTTCAAGGAATCCAATACCGGAAACCGGAAGTCCATATCTTAATTTGTTCAGAAATTAGAGTTGATTAAACACAAAAAATG
The DNA here is from genome assembly GCA_947534325.1 of Agonum fuliginosum. Taxonomy (NCBI): domain Eukaryota; kingdom Metazoa; phylum Arthropoda; class Insecta; order Coleoptera; family Carabidae; genus Agonum; species Agonum fuliginosum. Next base: position 20,030,874 of record OX384040.1, read on the forward strand.
AAAAAAAAAACAAATTTTCTGAATTTTCTATGTTAAAATCGAGGCTAAACCAGGCCCTTCTGAAAAATTGAAAACAATATATTTGATAGAAAAATGTCTGTAGAATTGAATGCTTCAAACCGGAAGTCGTTTTTTCTATCCGTTCGTAAGTTACAGCCGTTTTTGTGTCAGGAAACAAAGTTAAGGCATGATTTAATTAGCTTCGTTCTACCAAAATATATTTTCTCGTTTTTCTCGCAAACTATCAGTTCTATGTAAAAAAGTGATAGTATCATTTTGTGGGAAATTTCATAAGCTACAATATTATAATATCAATATTTACCGTAAAATTTAAACTTACCGAGTTTTTTTGCAAAATTTTTTTTTTCCAATATGGCGGCTCGAGCACACTTTCTGCTGATGGGGACTCATCGGAATCTTGAACGTTACATATTTTTTTATAACTCTGCAAATTTTCAGAAGTCTCCTACTTTTTTTGTTTATTTGACGAATTTTGTAGCATTTTGCCTGGACTACTATGTTTACTGATAAAAAAAACGCTCTAATGCATTGCTGTCATCCTGTAACACTGTAACTATGGTAATGACATGCCCTATGTTTACTTATAAAAAAAACTCTCTGTATATATACCGTGAGTTTTATTTAACGTGAAACATGGGATCATTCATATCCATGGTTACGAATTTGACAGCAATGTATTAGAGCGATTCATTTAAAATAGAACATAGGCTGTCATTATCAAGTAAATATTACCTGTCAATTAGGGTTGTGTTGTTGAAAATAAGGTATACAATTATTGAAAAAGGTGCAAATGATACGTTGGTATAATGCAGATGTTAGCCTCAGTACCTATCTGATTTATTTCGTGTATTTAAAATTTTTTTATAAATTGTATTCTGAAAAATATCTATTAAATGTTTATATTTCTTGCAAGTTTTTTCATATCTAAAATGATTAGAAATACATACATATTTCATTGGCTATGTTCTATTTTAAATGAAACGCTCTAATACATTGCTGTCAAATTCGTAACCATGGATATGAAAGATCCCATGTTTCACGTTAAATAAATCTCACGGTATATATATATATATATATATATATATATATATATATATATATATATATATATATATATATATATATATATATATATATATACAGGGTGAGTCATCGAAATGCCCGTCATCGATATCTCCCTTGTCGTTAAAAATACAGCATAAATTTATTAACAGAATTTTTCGTCTACTCAAGGAGCATAACTTAAAATTATTTTCACATATACAGGGTGTTGCATAACGACTTGGCAATAATTGTTCGTGTTTTTTTAAATGAAACACCCCATTTATTTTATATATTTTGAATTGTATCTTATTTACCTATACGAACATATAAATTTCATTTTAGTTTTCCGCGGCGTTGCCAAGTTATTCAATTTTTTCTCTAAAAAAAGCCGAATACACGTATTGTTTTATAAAGGCGTACTGAAGTTATTTTAATAGTAAAAATTAAGAAATTTTTTTTCTTTACAACTGTAACTATACTCTTTGTTCTGACATAACTTTTTTTAAATATTATTATACAGGGTGTTCAGTACAGAGATTCAAATTTACTCAATTTCAAATGGCTATAACTCGTCATTTTCAAATGGAACAACCTATATTTTATTATTCTCTTGTGTGTATTTTTGCATCTTCTTATGTTATGAAAGGTGTCCTATGCCTAAAAACATTAATTTAATTAATTTCGAAATTAATGTTTTTAGGCATAGGACTTCGATTTGAACAAAACATTTAAGCTTATTCGATGCAGTTTTTTATTCTGAACATCTTTTGTATTTACGCTTTTGCTCTAAAGTGAATAGGTAAAGAGATACAGCAATATTTAAAAAATAACATTGAAATCCCTATACGCCACATTTCAATTCTACACCCGGTATATATATATATATATATATATATATATATATATATATATATATATATATATATATATATATATATATATATATATATATATATATATATATATATATATATATATTTAGAAATAACCGATAGTTGGGTTATGTTTATTTTGTTGCATGCCTTGAGACTACAGATATTTTAATCACGTGATTAAACTCTGATTGAAGGTTTACTCTACTCCGTACTTTGGTTTTGGAACGCACCCCGGGTATCTACTTTTTTTCCGAACATAGGAAATTCAATGTTAAAATTCATTCAGGTCCAGACAATTCATATTTTTAATAATAAATTAAATCATTTAAGTAGAAAAACAATATTTTAGTACGCAAGCCACAAACGAGTGTCATAATTATTTGAATACGGTATTGCTGTATAAACTAGAATAAAATACAATATTTATCCGTGAATATATTGAATTATGTATTTATTTTATAAAGCAAAGCTGGTAATTTTGTGCTGCCAGCGATTGCGTATTATATTTTTGAGATATACTTAATAACAGACTATGAAGCCCTGTTCACACAAGGATTCTTTCACACTTCTGAACTTTAAAAAAATCCTGGTAAGAACTATCTGTCAAATAACGACGGCGCTAAATTGAATTTTAACGAGTCTTGGAAAAGAAGAATTTCTAATTCATTGATAGCTTCAAACCAGTGGATTTTTCCAGGATTAGCAGCAGAGAAGAATCCGCAAAGAATTCTTGTGTGAACAGGACTTTAAATAAATCTATTGTAAATAATTACCCCAATTGACTCCATCAGCCAGCGCCAAAACAGCTGAATCACTTCGCGCTATGATGCCAAAACAATCTGCGATCGGGTTACCATTCTTACACTTGGTCACTTGGTTTACATCGTATAGTGAGTCGGATAAACCATAGACATAATCAGATTTGCGATTCCATTGTCCTGGTAAAGAAGAAGTATCATCTGCTTGAGTATTTGAGTTCTGAGTACCGTCTTGAGATCCTACAAACATATCAAATTAATAAATTTACCAAAAAACAAACACATTTTGGTATTTATATTTTACGTAATGTAGATCCTTAAGGCTGGTTTATAATGGATGTAACCGGTTGCTGTAGAAATAGAAATGCCCATCGACCTTACATAGTCTAGAACACAGAGTAAATAAATATACTATATGATACAGAGGGAATGTAAACTAGGTTGATGGGCAAGGGAGGTTGCGCCATGAGACGAAAGGGGTATACACGAAAAAACGTCCGATCGCCATCTTGGTTCACCCTACATTTAAAATTTGAATGCATACAAATACGTTACTTGCTGTCCTATTGACAAACCAAACGCTGCACATGGTCCCATTGTTTAAAATATTAATAAAAATTAATACTTTAGATTTTAATAAAACTTAAAACTCAAATGTCAAATCATATACAGGGCGAACCAAGATGGCGACTTCTAAACTAAAGTGGCTACGTGGCTACACGCCGATTTGACACATGCCCTCTGTAAGTTTATTTTCTCTGTGGTCTAGACACAGTATGTGGGTCAAAGTGTAGGCATGGAGATGAAGCCAACATCTTATTGACAAGGGGTGCGCGGGGGATTTGAGTTTCCCCCATCAATGGTTGCGGGTTGCATAAGATATAAGTTTTGTTAAGTGACTTTTAAATAATAGCTACTAAAATTGATGAAAATGTTATAAACATATAAACCAAGGATGTTATATAATAACGCTGGATTGCTAACTTCGTATATCGCTCCATTGGTAGCAGTGAAGCAATGAGACAGGAGACTAAGTCACGTGGTACTGTCGCCAGCTGTTTTATGTTATAACTTGGAATCTGTCATTTTATTGTACGGTTTTAATGCAATCTATGGAGTTCTGTGTTGTGTTTTTCATATGATTCTGATTGTTTTTTTAAAGATAATGTTAAACTATTGATAATTCGTGTTTATGTAATACATATTTTGAACAGGAATATATTCTGTAGACGAATTTCGTTGAATAATGTCTACGTCCTATGTGTAGGATTCAGTTGTACAAATCGTATTGCAAATAATAAAAGTAGAAGCCTGTTATGTATGTTATTTAAATTTGAATGTATTCCCGCCAGTGATCACACACTGTGCGCCTGCGTGTAACTTTCTTACTTCCGCCAGCATGATAATAAAGGGTAAATAAAGAACAGTTTAAAAGTTTAAATAAATACTTTTATTATTCAGCAACCCATGAAATGTAAAAAGCCCAAGAAATATTTGGTATAAAAGTTACTTTCCATAGGTAAGAATATTAAAATAATCAGCTGATTTCATTACTTTAAAATATATAATATTTATTTATAGATTTCCCAAAAACGAAGAAAGAAATAGATACAAGCAGTACGGAGCAAAACTTGAAATCCGTAAAAAAAACTAGCGTTATCTCTTAGCTCAGTCACCCTAGATCAAAACAAAGCCTGAGGTCATAATCGAACGAATAAAGATGAAAATTGGTATACATATTTGTTGAAGAGTCCTTTTTAATTTGGTAAAGTAAAAGTTGTAAGGACCATGAGGAACCGCCGCAATCTTGAAAAATATGTCCCTTTTCGCAGATTTTTTCTAATATATCGTAAACAACGAATAAAATCAAAATTCTGTCTTAAAAATGTTGTAGAGCTTGAAATTCTGAATACCCATACTTTACATTTTTATTGAAAATTAGGCTTACAACTCTATTTCAAAGTTTTGCCTTAATCGTTAATCAGGCGCTTGAAGCCAGGGGGTCTATTCTGTTTATTTTTAGCGACTTGATATCGTAGCGACTGTCGATATGCGACTTGTAGCCCTCTAGCGGAATAGTTTGTGTGACGTCATTACTTTGCGAGGTCGCTAATCCGTATCAAGACCGTGGTTCGTGTCGCTATGTAACATATCGACTCGATATATTTGCAGGTTATGAGTTTTTGACGTTTGTTCTAGAGTTGTGTATTTGCAGTAAGTATATTTATTTATTTTGATGTAATGTATTTTACCTACCTATATTTTTAATTGAAATTAATAAATAGATAAACTTGTAAAATGAATCAATTCGTATATATTTCAGATAACGGCTTTTTTATATACTCAATACCGAGTTATAGAGATGCTTGAAATAGAAGAGAAATGCATCCCGTATATTGAGAAGGATGATACGACATGCTCAAGACCCATTTCGTATCAGTTCGGCAGAAATTGTTGCAAATTTCCGATTAAGGCTTTTCGACCCTCAACAAAAATTTCGCATCTGGGTTTTCAAATAATCTCCTTTTGGTATACAACCAGAACAACACAGTCGGTATGTTCTTCATAGAAGGATCATAAATCATAACATTTACAACTTAATCCCTCTGGGTAGAATTCTAACATTCAATGTTTTGAAACGAAAACTCCTCAAGAATAAAATCTTTTACTTATGATATGAACAACGCGACTGACGAATATTGAATATGAATGTAAAATTAAAATAAGCCACCTATATGAAATTATTAAATATATTAATAAGGATAGTATATCTATACCATAACCTAGTCAAAAACACCAGTTATTTTTTGTTTATACTTATTTTAATAAATTGTGTGTTAGATATTTTATAACTATTTTGATAACACATAATATCAAATTTAAGATCATAATATATTTTTACTTCTCGTCATATACCTAGAAGGAACCCAAGTAGCATTTGTTGCTGTATTTTGAATATCACAACGTCATGAGAACAGTTTGAATATCTTTTTGGCAATAATTACCATAAATCAAGACCTTTCTAAAACAGTTTGAAAACGTTTTCTTTACGTAAATGGGGAATTATATTTTGGTTGTGAAAACGTTGTTGTGTCTTATTTTTTAGCCATTTTATAAATTATTTTGACAGAAATTTTACTACAATATTACCAAAAAGCATAAAGCTACAATTAAGTCTTAAACTGGTTATTACCAATAAATTGCCATATTTTGACTGTTTGGTTATTATTTGGATTGTAGTTAGCAATTTAGTTCTCTAATGTCCGTAATATAACTAAGTGAAAAATGGCTAGCAATACTTTTTACAGATAGTAATTATAAGAATATTATTTGCCGAAATATCAAATTAATCGATATAGAAATTTTACATGCCCAATCATATTTATTGCAGAACTTATAAAGATACTTTGAAAAATTATGTGCGCCGGTCCTATTTGCTTTACTTACATGGTTTAATTTATCAATTAAATATATTGTAAAAATATATTTTTAAAAATTTAATACCAGGTTGTATATAGATGCTAAAAAAGGATATGAGTAATGTTTAAATACTGATTTAAATAAGAAAATCTCTTTAAAAACCTTTTAATCTTCATTTTGTAGTATTTGTAAAACAATGGATGCCTTCACGTATAAAGGAAAAGATGGCGAAAACGCAGGAAAATTAAACAATTGCGATGACTATTTAAAAGCTAAAATGTGGCTAAAATATAACTATTGTTTTTCCAAATGGCTTTTAGAAACCAACAAGATAAAGGTCTAGTTAATTTTAAGTTCTTGTGACCAAATAATAGATCTGTTTTAAAATTTATTTATTTTAAAAATATTTTTATAAATTAGTAATTAAAATAATGTTTTAAACTATGCGACAAAGCAGAAAAACAGTAAAGAAAAACACGGTTTGAATTATAAAATGATATAGTAGAATTTCTAACAATTTTTAGCAAAGATGAAACATAATTGACAACATCCACTGAGCAATGGTCATGGTCATACGATGGTTGAAAATTGTCATTATTTTAGCATTTTTGACAAGAAAAAAACTAAACAGTTTTAGTTATTTTAGGGATGTATTTAGAGATTCAGAAACGCTTTTGTGGCTATGTAGGAATAAAAGAAATAACTAGAAGTCATTTGGATATATTTTAGCCATAGTAACCTATTGCTTGTTGATGATAATTGCCAATGAGTTTTAAACGTTTTCAAAACGTTTTAGTGACAAATGTTTCACACCATAATATAATTAATTTCGAATAACCAATTTATAACTAAAAGCTGGTGATGAAAACGTTTTAATAACTAGAAATAAGATTTTATAACAAACAAGTCAAAAAATGTTACTTGGGAAGGTATTTGAGAATTGCTAAAAATCAAGTTGTATAAAAAAATGTATATATTTAGCAGTATTTTTAATTAACAAAAAACACTTTTAACACAAATGGCTATCATCTTCGCAAAAATCATAGTCAAACAATAGTAATATCAAGCTTCAAAAATGTATAATATCAAGATTAACATAATTGTACAATTGGGCTTACGAAGCTTATATTTTTGTAACTGTAACCTAATACTTAATCCACAAATTTTTCCAAGTTCTAAGAATTGACTGTTAAATTCCTATAAATTGCAACTGTACTTTGGCAGTAATTACAGAGTTATACCTAATTACTTAATCCACAAATTTTTCCAAATTCTGAGAATTGACTGTTAAATTCGTATATATTCGTGCCCTAAGGTATTTTTTGTTACTCTATTGCTTGTCTTATTATAGTAAAGTGATATTGGTTGTCGTTCTTGATATAAAACGTTTTTGCGAATATTCTTTATTTTATATTCATTATCATTATATTAGTGTTGTGAACAGTTAACATGGTTCAAACAAAATCATGGAGAAGACGAATGAGCAAACTGCGAGAAAACTCTAGAGCAGCGGCACTCTGATATTTGGCATCAAGAAAGAAGAAAAAGATTAACTGCTTCAAACTTTGGAAGTATTTGCAAGAAGAAGGCTACGACGCCGATGGGGAAAAAAGTATTTGGTTTGTTGTATAGCAATTTTAGAGGCAATGTAAATACAATGTACGGTGTTCAAAATGAAAAAGTTGCTATTAATGAATTTGAAGAAAAATTTCATTTGAAAGTTGAACCAAGTGGATTGGTAATAGATGAAAAATTACCATTTTTAGCTGCTTCTCTAGATGGCTTGACTGACCTCGATAAAATAATCGAAATTAAATGTCCAGCAAAACTAAAAGCCCAAACAATAAAAAATACCGAGTTTATTGCTTTGAGGATCTCGAACCTGAGAGCAGAAAACAAGGATGTGAAATAAGTTGTCTAAATATTGGCGCAACGCGCAAAAACACGAACGAATATTATTTGAAAAATTCGCATTTGCGAATTTTTCAAATAATATTTTTCAAGAACGGGTTATTGGATTTTTTATTTTTTAAGCATCCTCAGCATAATTTTACTAATGCTATTAAATAGCAGAGAGCAATTTTAAATAAAAAATTTATTACAGAAAATATGAGCATCTTTACACCTTCACTAATAGTACCGATATCTTATTAACAATAACATTATTTAAAATTTTGAGTCTGCCATTTAGTTTATAAAGTATTCAATAATATGCACATTTTTTTTGAAAAGAAACAAAACGTACAGTAACAAGAAAAATCATCTTAAAGTTGTGCAAAATAACAGTTTTCTGAGGCCAGGGTCGAACAGCCTTAAGTAAAGAAGCTTAAAGTCCGTCCCAAACTTCTTTGCCGTTACGTCATTATTTTATTTTCAAGAATAACTAAAGAATACATTGTCTCTTACTCTTTCTATCTTATTACAGTCATATATTTAGTTGAAACACGTATGTCATTCGAAATTTGCGAAGTATTGATACTGTTACGTGAAGTTTTGTTCTTTGTTTTTATTATGAAGTAGAAAAAGAAAGAAATAGAAAACGTACGTTGATATACCAGCAATTATAACTTGTTATTTGAGTAGGCTGTTTTTCATGTTGTTTTATGAAATACATTTTGAAACTGTCAAACAAATAAAAACTATTTTCACTGTGATTAAATAATTTAACATAGGTATATCGTTGTTTTATGCATACATATTAGCTGTTTACATATAGATATTTATAATAATATTTATAAATATGCCCGGCAAACGCAATAATAAACAAACAATGTAGATTGTCTTGAATTTGTACCAATATTTTACTGCTGAAAAAGAAAAAGGAGAATTACTTATTCCCGTGTCAGCTGTTCTAGAGGTATTTATTTATTATTAAATTTATATAGTTATTCCAAATATTCAGATAATATAGTTTAAAAATATTTAATAACAAAATATAACTTTCCCACCATAATTTCAAATTGATTCATACGAACTACAGGTATGACGTCACGGCAAAGAAGTTTGGGACGGACTATATAGATAATATTGACATAGTAAGCCAATATTTGCTTGAGGGACATCGGACGCACAAAATTCCAATTCATTTAAAGAGTATCCAAATTACGCCATCTGACAATAAATTGATTGAGAACAAGATGCATTAAAAAAGATAACCAACCTAGAAACATAAATTCCCTAAATATCCCTAATATTGATAAGTTTCAGAATAGCATGTCTTGATGTCGCTTGACGTCATCACATATCGACACTTTGCTCTCGCTAAGATACAGAATAGACCTCCTGAACGTACCAAGTATTTTGTTTACTGTTTTTAATCAACTCTAATTTCTGACTGGACATAGATATTTACTTCCGGTTTCCAGCATTAGATTCCCCAGACATTTTTCTATAAAATGCATTATTTTTATAAAAAATTAAGGCCCTTAGTTAAGGCCGAAATCTAATGTTTTGTTTCGGAGGGGAAGCAGTGAAATTGTAATTACTTCCTTGTAAGGAAGTATTGTAATCGCGAAAAATTTTGGTTCTCAGATTTTGACGGAAATATCCGTTTTGACCTTTTCTGAATCCATTATGACTAGTTTCGACGTGACGTCTGTACGTACGTACGTACGTACGGACGTATGTGTGTCGCATAACTCAAATACGGTTAGACGTAGAAAGTTGAAATTTTGTATTTAGGACTGTTATAGCATCTAGTTGTGCACCTCCTATTTTTGGTTTCAGTCTACAAACCGGAAGTAGTACTTTTTAAAAATATTTCGATAAATATTTAATTTTAGACAATTTTTTTTATTTTAAATGAAAGATTATGTGATTATTACCTACAATCGGTATTTTATAAATATTTTTGTATCTGCTATCATTTAAAAATAATTAAAGTATATATTTATAATTTATAGTATTTCGGTATCTTGTAGTCCATGATCGATTAACATTTGTTACTACGTAAAATTTAAATGATTATGACATGACAGTGACAATAGTAAAATATGCTTTATATCTTCTTCTGCAGTTTAAATAAAATGACTAAAATATATTTGTGAGTATACTAGTATAATAAGTTAAAAGAATTTTTAATATTATTTTACATTTTAGTTATTAAGAAAAGTATGAACACACAAGGCGTACAAGGAAGTCATGTGGTGTCCACGTCAGATTTTTTTTTCTTTGCTTACTGTCTTTAATAAACTCTAATTTCTGACTGGACAAAGATATTTACTTTCGGTTTCCGGCATTAGATTCCAAATACATTTTTCAATAAGGTGCATTATTAAAAAAAAATAGGGGCTTTAATCAAGCCGAAATTTAATGTTTTCTTCCGTGGGAAAAAAGTGAAATTTAAGTTGTTTTTTTGTTTACTGTATTTAATCAACTCTAATTTCTGACTGGACAAAGATATCGATTTCCGGTTTCCGGAATTAGATTCCTCAAACATTTTTCTATAAGATGCATTATTTTTAAAAAATTGAGAGGCCTTCGTTATGGCCGCAATTTAATGTTTTGAATCGGAGAGGAAACAGTGAAATTGTAGTTCTTTTTTTGTTTACTGTTTTTAATCCACTCTAATTTCTGACTGGACAAAGATATCTACATCTGGTTACTTAATATAATTTACAAATTGCTTCTATTATTTATATTACTTAAGATAAATGCATCTAAAATCTAGAATTGTAAACGTCAGTTTGACAGATGTAGCGTATTCAACAGTCATTTGTTGAACGTTTATTGTATCATTTGCTAGTGTGTAAAATAGGCAACGTGCAATAATCCATGGGGGAAATTTGTCCCTCCCCCGCCTACACATGATGGCTTCAAGAAATTTCGAGTATACTTTATCTAGATTATATATGGTCGAAGGAAATGCCTTTGTTCAACTTAACAGAATACAGAATAAGTAATTGGTTACATCCATTATAAACTAGTCTTCAAACAACACATAGATAAAAATAAAACACATGCATAAACAAACCTAAATTAACATAATGTACAGTTGTTCAATATACAGGGTTCACAACTTCGTGCAATTTTGACTTGAAGTGGAAATTGTGCCGACTTAATATTTATATCATTTACAACCACTTCGTTGGTAAAGTGAATATACGACATGTCATCTGTTGTAACATCATGAAATGTTATTTTTTTCAAAATCGGCATGAAAATCGTCATTGCCAGACTAGTTTGCGGCATGAAAGTAAGATTTTCATGACTAGGCATGAAAATAAAATTTTCATGCCTAGTCATTTTTACTTTCAACTTTGTTTACTTGTCATGACAACTTTTTCTAAAATTTGTTACAGCTCTGATGATTTATGCAAACCTAATTTTTTTTATAATTTTAAGCTTAATTGCCGATTTAAAAAAAAATAGAATACATCACGCGTCATAAAAATGTCTTTGCTTGACTCGGAGGCTTTGAAGAAATACTCGGACGCTGCGCATCCTCGCATTCTTCAAACGCCTCCTCGTCTGCAATGAAACATTTTCATGACTTGTAATGTAATATACTATTCTTGGTAAAATAAGTATATGTCATATCGCAAATTTGACGTTTGGTAAGAAACAATTTGTCTTGCATCTTGTGTTCAACATAATATCAAATATTTAATTTACAGTTTCAATTATAAACAAAATTAATGTAAGTAATTCACTAGTCAGTACCATCAGTATCTAGTAAAATGATGAAAACAACTCATATGTCAAATTCAAAATCTGTGTTTTGTTTTTACAAACTGCAGCGCCTCCCATAATCGCAATGCGCATGCGAATTCACTCTCGATTTGAAGTGAAAGCTAGCAGCCTGCAAACATTGAGTTGAAGTGCAATTCGGGTCCGAAGTACGCAGATTTCAAATTATGGTTGTAAATGAGGTAGTTGGGTAGTTGATTCACGTATGCCTAACTTACAATTTTACGTCAGCTTAAAATTGTGCTGGGATAAAATTTGGTTGTAAATGTACCTGGGAAAAATATAAAGGGTATGCCGGGTAAGTGGGGTGAAATGCCCCTATATCTAGACTTTTAAATTACCAATTTGATTCGATTTCTGGGATCTAGAAAGTAGGTGTGATGTGAAAAAAAACTTAATATTCAATCCTCTCCCCACCCAGGCAGCGATAAACCTTATTTTTAAAAACTTTTTTTTCTCTCCGGATGTTTTTTTAGATAAAATTGTTTAAAAATTTATGAGTATTGCTTGTAACATGCCTTTTCACGTCAATTTTTATCTTGCCAGAAAACGGACTTTTATTGTAAAAAATCGTTATATCTTTTCGCCAAAAAAGTGTGCAAAAAATTTTCTGCGGCAAATTGGTGGTCTTGAGGTACTAATATTCCATGATTTTTTTTAGATTTTTTTAAGTGGTGCGCCAAGGTGAAAAATCCATTTTTACTTCCTTGTACGGAGTAATAAGGAAGTATTGTAATCGCGAAAAATTTCGGTTTTCAGATTTTGATGGAAATATCCGTTTTGACCTTTTCTGAATCCATTATGACTAGTTTCGTCGTGACGTCTGTACGTATGTACGTACGTACGGGCGTACGTATGTGTGTCGCATAACTCAAATTCGGTTAGACGTAGAAAGTTGAACTTTTGTATTTAGGACTGTTATAGCATCTAGTTGTGCACCTCCTATTTTTGGTTTCAATCTACAAACCGGAAGTAGTATTATGAATTTGAAGAAAAATTTCATTTGAAAGTTGAACCAAGTGGATTGGTAATAGATGAAAAATTACCATTTTTAGCTGCTTCTCTAGATGGCTTGACTGACCTCGATAAAATAATCGAAATTAAATGTCCAGCAAAACTAAAAGCCCAAACAATAAAAAATACCGAGTTTATTGCTTTGAGGATCTCGAACCTGAGAGCAGAAAACAAGGATGTGAAATAAGTTGTCTAAATATTGGCGCAACGCGCAAAAACACGAACGAATATTATTTGAAAAATTCGCATTTGCGAATTTTTCAAATAATATTTTTCAAGAACGGGTTATTGGATTTTTTATTTTTTAAGCATCCTCAGCATAATTTTACTAATGCTATTAAATAGCAGAGAGCAATTTTAAATAAAAAATTTATTACAGAAAATATGAGCATCTTTACACCTTCACTAATAGTACCGATATCTTATTAACAATAACAGTTTTCTGAGGCCAGGGTCGAACAGCCTTAAGTAAAGAAGCTTAAAGTCCGTCCCAAACTTCTTTGCCGTTACGTCATTATTTTATTTTCAAGAATAACTAAAGAATACATTGTCTCTTACTCTTTCTATCTTATTACAGTCATATATTTAGTTGAAACACGTATGTCATTCGAAATTTGCGAAGTATTGATACTGTTACGTGAAGTTTTGTTCTTTGTTTTTATTATGAAGTAGAAAAAGAAAGAAATAGAAAACGTACGTTGATATACCAGCAATTATAACTTGTTATTTGAGTAGGCTGTTTTTCATGTTGTTTTATGAAATACATTTTGAAACTGTCAAACAAATAAAAACTATTTTCACTGTGATTAAATAATTTAACATAGGTATATCGTTGTTTTATGCATACATATTAGCTGTTTACATATAGATATTTATAATAATATTTATAAATATGCCCGGCAAACGCAATAATAAACAAACAATGTAGATTGTCTTGAATTTGTACCAATATTTTACTGCTGAAAAAGAAAAAGGAGAATTACTTATTCCCGTGTCAGCTGTTCTAGAGGTATTTATTTATTATTAAATTTATATAGTTATTCCAAATATTCAGATAATATAGTTTAAAAATATTTAATAACAAAATATAACTTTCCCACCATAATTTCAAATTGATTCATACGAACTACAGGTATGACGTCACGGCAAAGAAGTTTGGGACGGACTATATAGATAATATTGACATAGTAAGCCAATATTTGCTTGAGGGACATCGGACGCACAAAATTCCAATTCATTTAAAGAGTATCCAAATTACGCCATCTGACAATAAATTGATTGAGAACAAGATGCATTAAAAAAGATAACCAACCTAGAAACATAAATTCCCTAAATATCCCTAATATTGATAAGTTTCAGAATAGCATGTCTTGATGTCGCTTGACGTCATCACATATCGACACTTTGCTCTCGCTAAGATACAGAATAGACCTCCTGAACGTACCAAGTATTTTGTTTACTGTTTTTAATCAACTGTAATTTCTGACTGGACATAGATATTTACTTCCGGTTTCCAGCATTAGATTCCCCAGACATTTTTCTATAAAATGCATTATTTTTATAAAAAATTAAGGCCCTTAGTTAAGGCCGAAATCTAATGTTTTGTTTCGGAGGGGAAGCAGTGAAATTGTAATTACTTCCTTGTAAGGAAGTATTGTAATCGCGAAAAATTTTGGTTCTCAGATTTTGACGGAAATATCCGTTTTGACCTTTTCTGAATCCATTATGACTAGTTTCGACGTGACGTCTGTACGTACGTACGTACGTACGGACGTATGTGTGTCGCATAACTCAAATACGGTTAGACGTAGAAAGTTGAAATTTTGTATTTAGGACTGTTATAGCATCTAGTTGTGCACCTCCTATTTTTGGTTTCAGTCTACAAACCGGAAGTAGTACTTTTTAAAAATATTTCGATAAATATTTAATTTTAGACAATTTTTTTTATTTTAAATGAAAGATTATGTGATTATTACCTACAATCGGTATTTTATAAATATTTTTGTATCTGCTATCATTTAAAAATAATTAAAGTATATATTTATAATTTATAGTATTTCGGTATCTTGTAGTCCATGATCGATTAACATTTGTTACTACGTAAAATTTAAATGATTATGACATGACAGTGACAATAGTAAAATATGCTTTATATCTTCTTCTGCAGTTTAAATAAAATGACTAAAATATATTTGTGAGTATACTAGTATAATAAGTTAAAAGAATTTTTAATATTATTTTACATTTTAGTTATTAAGAAAAGTATGAACACACAAGGCGTACAAGGAAGTCATGTGGTGTCCACGTCAGATTTTTTTTTCTTTGCTTACTGTCTTTAATAAACTCTAATTTCTGACTGGACAAAGATATTTACTTTCGGTTTCCGGCATTAGATTCCAAATACATTTTTCAATAAGGTGCATTATTAAAAAAAAATAGGGGCTTTAATCAAGCCGAAATTTAATGTTTTCTTCCGTGGGAAAAAAGTGAAATTTAAGTTGTTTTTTTGTTTACTGTATTTAATCAACTCTAATTTCTGACTGGACAAAGATATCGATTTCCGGTTTCCGGAATTAGATTCCTCAAACATTTTTCTATAAGATGCATTATTTTTAAAAAATTGAGAGGCCTTCGTTATGGCCGCAATTTAATGTTTTGAATCGGAGAGGAAACAGTGAAATTGTAGTTCTTTTTTTGTTTACTGTTTTTAATCCACTCTAATTTCTGACTGGACAAAGATATCTACATCTGGTTACTTAATATAATTTACAAATTGCTTCTATTATTTATATTACTTAAGATAAATGCATCTAAAATCTAGAATTGTAAACGTCAGTTTGACAGATGTAGCGTATTCAACAGTCATTTGTTGAACGTTTATTGTATCATTTGCTAGTGTGTAAAATAGGCAACGTGCAATAATCCATGGGGGAAATTTGTCCCTCCCCCGCCTACACATGATGGCTTCAAGAAATTTCGAGTATACTTTATCTAGATTATATATGGTCGAAGGAAATGCCTTTGTTCAACTTAACAGAATACAGAATAAGTAATTGGTTACATCCATTATAAACTAGTCTTCAAACAACACATAGATAAAAATAAAACACATGCATAAACAAACCTAAATTAACATAATGTACAGTTGTTCAATATACAGGGTTCACAACTTCGTGCAATTTTGACTTGAAGTGGAAATTGTGCCGACTTAATATTTATATCATTTACAACCACTTCGTTGGTAAAGTGAATATACGACATGTCATCTGTTGTAACATCATGAAATGTTATTTTTTTCAAAATCGGCATGAAAATCGTCATTGCCAGACTAGTTTGCGGCATGAAAGTAAGATTTTCATGACTAGGCATGAAAATAAAATTTTCATGCCTAGTCATTTTTACTTTCAACTTTGTTTACTTGTCATGACAACTTTTTCTAAAATTTGTTACAGCTCTGATGATTTATGCAAACCTAATTTTTTTTATAATTTTAAGCTTAATTGCCGATTTAAAAAAAAATAGAATACATCACGCGTCATAAAAATGTCTTTGCTTGACTCGGAGGCTTTGAAGAAATACTCGGACGCTGCGCATCCTCGCATTCTTCAAACGCCTCCTCGTCTGCAATGAAACATTTTCATGACTTGTAATGTAATATACTATTCTTGGTAAAATAAGTATATGTCATATCGCAAATTTGACGTTTGGTAAGAAACAATTTGTCTTGCATCTTGTGTTCAACATAATATCAAATATTTAATTTACAGTTTCAATTATAAACAAAATTAATGTAAGTAATTCACTAGTCAGTACCATCAGTATCTAGTAAAATGATGAAAACAACTCATATGTCAAATTCAAAATCTGTGTTTTGTTTTTACAAACTGCAGCGCCTCCCATAATCGCAATGCGCATGCGAATTCACTCTCGATTTGAAGTGAAAGCTAGCAGCCTGCAAACATTGAGTTGAAGTGCAATTCGGGTCCGAAGTACGCAGATTTCAAATTATGGTTGTAAATGAGGTAGTTGGGTAGTTGATTCACGTATGCCTAACTTACAATTTTACGTCAGCTTAAAATTGTGCTGGGATAAAATTTGGTTGTAAATGTACCTGGGAAAAATATAAAGGGTATGCCGGGTAAGTGGGGTGAAATGCCCCTATATCTAGACTTTTAAATTACCAATTTGATTCGATTTCTGGGATCTAGAAAGTAGGTGTGATGTGAAAAAAAACTTAATATTCAATCCTCTCCCCACCCAGGCAGCGATAAACCTTATTTTTAAAAACTTTTTTTTCTCTCCGGATGTTTTTTTAGATAAAATTGTTTAAAAATTTATGAGTATTGCTTGTAACATGCCTTTTCACGTCAATTTTTATCTTGCCAGAAAACGGACTTTTATTGTAAAAAATCGTTATATCTTTTCGCCAAAAAAGTGTGCAAAAAATTTTCTGCGGCAAATTGGTGGTCTTGAGGTACTAATATTCCATGATTTTTTTTAGATTTTTTTAAGTGGTGCGCCAAGGTGAAAAATCCATTTTTACTTCCTTGTACGGAGTAATAAGGAAGTATTGTAATCGCGAAAAATTTCGGTTTTCAGATTTTGATGGAAATATCCGTTTTGACCTTTTCTGAATCCATTATGACTAGTTTCGTCGTGACGTCTGTACGTATGTACGTACGTACGGGCGTACGTATGTGTGTCGCATAACTCAAATTCGGTTAGACGTAGAAAGTTGAACTTTTGTATTTAGGACTGTTATAGCATCTAGTTGTGCACCTCCTATTTTTGGTTTCAATCTACAAACCGGAAGTAGTAAATTTAAAATTCGATAAATATTTAATTTAAGACAATTTTTTTAATTTTAAACGAAAGATTATGTGATTATTACCTACAATCGATATTTTATAAATATTTTTGTATCTGGTATCATTTAAGAATAATTAAAGTATATTTTTATAATTTAGTATTTTGGTATCTTGTAGTCCATGATCGATTAACATTTGTTACTATGTAAAATTTAAATGATTATGATATGACAGTGACAATAGTAAAATATGCTTTATATCTTCTTCTGCAGTTTAAATAAAATGACTAAAATATATTTGTGAGTATACTAGTATAATAAGTTAAAAGAATTTTTTATATTATTCTACATTTTAGTTATTAAGAAAAGTATGAACAAACAAGGCGTACAAGGAAGTCATGTGGTGTCCACGTCAGATTTTTTTGTCTAACTCTTATGAAAAAATATGTATATAAATTATAGTAATTCTTGAAAATTCTGAGTGATATAACATATAATAATTATTATATTTATAACAATTTTCATATTTATTTAGTACAGTTAACCTGTACAGTATTTAAATAATTTAAATATAAAAGCGTTTTCAATAAACAACAACTTGTATTTTTTAATGTGTGTGTAAAAGTTTCTAAATAAAAGAAGCATGTGTATAAAAAAACTCGAAAAACATTAATATAATTGGATGAAAAACTCACACGCGCAAGCCCTTATTTCAGATTGTGATTATTCAAATAATGTTCTAGCAAAGATGTAAAATTCATTTTGATTTGTAATGTTATAGTTTACATCAAAAGAAACATTTTGAGTCATCTATCATTGCACTGCAACAATTAGCAGTTCTTTTACAACCTTGAATATTTTTCACACTGAAGTAGATATTTGGTGGGTAAAAATATATGGGTTTCTTGTACAACATCCAATTTGGTCTAGAAAGTGTACTTACATTACAAATGAAAATAAATTCGATACAATTGCTAGAATATAATTTCACCAGTTACAATATGAATTTGGATAATTATAATTGGGTATGCAATAAACACTATTTTGAATGTAATCCATTATTATTATCACAACCATTCTTCTAACAAAATTGAACTTTTTCCTAGCAAACATCATGAATGCTGGTATGTTTAAATCATTTACAAAGAAGCCTAAGACGACTCGAGATGCACAAGTTGCAATTTTTTTTCTCGCAAATATGGCTAATAGACCGGGAGCCGGCAGGTCAGGTCGGTGTATGATTTGCCACATTTCGAGGCTTTGGTGGTTGATAGCCAGTAATACCCCCACCCCCAAAACGCAAGTATGGCGTCCCTAAAGTGTAGCTTTTACACGGAGCGAATTATCAAACGTGTCAAAAATTGACATGCCCATGGGGAATAGGCCACACGATGATTGTTGTTTTATGTTGTTCAGGAGGTTGCCAAAGCACGGAAACGCAATATGCCATACCAATACGGCGTCGCCTAATGTCCGCCATACTAGCCGAAACGTGTCATTTTTTTACAGTCGACATGTATCATTGGCCACACGCTGTTCTTTGGCGATATTTGTTCGGGATAAAATATAGAACAAGGATATACAAACGTCATACCGCTGGCGCGTCGCTAAATGCCCGCCATACCGGGCAAAGATGTCGATTTTTCACCAGGGCCATGTATGATCGGCCACCAAAGCGCCATACCGGTACCGGTATGGCGCTTTGGTGGCATGTCGATTTATGAAATTTATGAAATTTCACACGGAAACAGTGTCTCGTAACTGTTTTCAAAACCTGAAAAAATTCTTCCAGCTCTGTTATTAATGTCATTATGCAGAAAGTTGTGAAACACCTTGCATTGTTTAATGATCTGAAAACTTGAGAACAAAATAAACAGTTGTTATATATACAGGGTGTTTCTGTACTTATGGATCAAACTTTAAGGGTATATGTAACACGTTCTACTGATAACGGAACAAAAAGAACTTTTCAAAAATTCGCAAAATTAAGAGTGGTTTATTTAAAGGAAACATGTAGAGTGCCACTGGTTTCATAGCTGTTTGTGTTGTTTTTTACTTCCCCGATCTATGTAATAGAGGGCAGTATTGTAATCGTGATGTTTTGACAGTTCGAGATTTTGGTGAATCTTCACGTTTTGGACCCTACTGAATCAAATAATAATAATTTAAAAAAAAAGTAGGTCTGTTAGTCTGTCGGTCTTTGTGTTGGCTAACTTCAAAACGCGTTAGAATTTTGGACTGAAATTTTATATTTAAGATCTTCAGCCAAAAACTGACAACCAGTGGTACGAACTTTATAAACATAACTTTTTTATTTTTATCAAAATACTATCGTTAAAGCTCTCGGGAAAAGAATTCTAGTAGAAACATAAAAATAACATTTTTTCAAAATCGGCATGAAAATCTTCATTTCCTGACTAATTTGAGTCTTGAAAGTAAGGTTTCCATGACTAGGCATGAAAATAAATAAGTAAAAATGACTAGGCATGAAAATTTTTACTTTCTACTGTCTGTAGGTACAAACACTTGTCATGACAACGTTTTCTAAAATTTGTCACAGCTCTGATGATTTATGCAAACCTAATTTTTTCTATAATTTTAAGCTTCTATAATTGCCGATTTAAAAAAAAATGAATTAACTAAATAATAGACTTCTAAAAGAAGCTTTCCTGGCTGGAATGTAGAATAGGTGTTTAAGAGAAAATGCGTTTTTTATTTTAGGAGATCGTTTATTATGCTTAAATATGACCTAAACAAGCAAAATTAGAAGAGTGTTTTTAACATGATTTTTTGAAGAAAATGAAATTTTTTTGGTTAACCTCAATGTGTCAAAATGGCTAAAAATAAAGCCCCACAAACTCGGTTTTGGTATTTACTACACTAACAAAGCTAACAAAACCGTACTAGAGCCCCACAAACTCGGTTTTGGTATTTGCTACACTAACAAAACCGTACTAGAACCCCACAAACTCGCATTTTTTTTTGTATCCATGTTTTTAACATGGCAAACACTATTGAAATTTATATTAATCTAAAACAAATGTAATATTGTATTTATGTCAAATAATTTCGAAAACTAAGAAAAGCAAGTAATAAAAAGCCTTATATCTGTGAAAAATATATTTATTTATTGATATCTCTATTACATAAATGTATAAAAACGTTAAATCACATGTTTAATCTGTTAATTTTTCAGCATAACCAGTGTTGACAGTTGTCAAAAATTTTACCCTAAAAACTAACAAAATCGGCCCTAATCCTTGCTTCCTAAATTTTGCTTTATTCTAGGACAGAGAATAGGAATGAACCGATTGACACAAAAAAAAAACGAAATTCCTTTTAAACACCTATTCTACACTTTAGCCAATAACTTTATCGATAGATTTCACTAATATGCTTTTCAGATTTATTTTATATTTTTTACCGCTATTTTTCAAAATTATCACAAACTGTCAGTTCTTCAAAATTTATTTAGTTGACATGTTGTCAACACTGATTGCGTGGCCTGTCAAATAGTTGCTGGTTGATTTTCCCTCAGAATTGCTTCGACTCCCGAGTCGTAAACATCAGTTACGATGTTAAACATTTCAAAGTCATGCAGTTTGACTATGACAATAGTTTTTGTCGCCTCGACTAAACTTATTTCGATGCTCAGTTAGTCGATTTACGTTCTCAAGCTATATTTTATATTGGTAAGTGTTCTGATTTTAGAAATTTCATCGTTGGTTGAGCCAACATTTTATTATTATAATATGTAATTTCTAGCTGATGATGGATGATGTACTCATCCGAAACGTCCTAATGTAAAATAAAATGATGTACTCCTGAGAGATTATTTTATTTCATAAACCAAGGATTCCTAAGGCCTAATATAACTTCACTTAGTTATCAGTAGAACGTATTATATATACAGGGTGAGTCATCGAAATGCCCGTCGTCGATATCTCCCTTGTCGTTAAAAATACAGCATCAATTTTTTAACAGAATTTTTCATTTACTCAAGGAGCATAAGTTAAAATTATTTTCACATATACAGGGTGTTGCATAACGACTTGGCAATAATTGTTCGTCGTTTTTTAAATGAAACACCCTATATATTTTTATATATTTTGAATTGTATTTTACTTACCTATACGAACATATAAATTTCATTTTAGTTTTCCGCGGCGTTGCCAAGTTATTCAATTTTTTCTCTAAAAAATGCCGAATACACGTATTGCTTTATAAAGGCGTACTGAAGTTATTTTAATAGTAAAAATTATGAATTTTTTTTTCTGTACAACTGTAACTATACTCTTTGTTTTGACATAACTTTTTTTTAATGTTATTATACAGGGTGTTCAGTACAGATAATCAAATTTACTCAATTTCAAATGGCTAAAACTCGTCATTTTCAAATGGAACACCCTATATTTTATTATTCTGTTGTGTGTATTTTTGCATCTTCTTATGTTATAAAAGGTGTCCTATGCCTAAAAACATTAATTTAATTAATTTCGAAATTAATGTTTTTAGGCATGGGACACCTTTTATAACGTAAGAAGATGCAAAAATACACACAACAGAATAATAAAATATAGGGTGTTCCATTTGAAAATGACGAGTTATAGCCATTTGAAATTGAGTAAATTTGATTCTCTGTACTGAATACCCTGTATAATAACATTTAAAAAAAGTTATGTCAGAACAAAGAGTATAGTTACAGTTGTACAGAAAAAAAAATTCATAATTTTTACTATTAAAATAACTTCAGTACGCCTTTATAAAGCAATACGTGTATTCGGCATTTTTTAGAGAAAAAATTGAATAACTTGGCAACGCCGCGGAAAACTAAAATGAAATTTATATGTTCGTATAGGTAAGTAAAATACAATTCAAAATATATAAAAATATATAGGGTGTTTCATTTAAAAAACGACGAACAATTATTGCCAAGTCGTTATGTAACATCCTGTATATGTGAAAATAATTTTAACTTATGCTCCTTGAGTAGACGAAAAATTCTGTTAAAAAATGTATGCTGTATTTTTAACGACAAGGGAGATATCGACGACGGGCATTTCGATGACTCACCCTGTATATATATATATATATATATATATATATATATATATATATATATATATATATATATATATATATATATATACCCTTAAAGTTTGATCCATAAGTACAGAACCACTTGTATACAGCAGTGTAAGAAATAAAATATGCAAGAGCATCAGGCAAAATTAGTAGAAATCCATGCAAAGTAGCAAACTAGAAACCATCTTTACCCTGAGTGTTAGGCCGCTCGCTAATTCTAATAATCTTCCCCTTTTTGCGATGCTCGAACGGGTTACATTCGCTTTTACTTTTACTTAAACTAAAATTTTTATTTACACCATCACTGCTGATCACTTGGGCGTCGTCTTTGGTAGTAACGTCATCACATTTACTGGGGTTTGCATTTTTACATGGCTCGCTAGTTTCGTTATTGTTATTTACTGCGGAAGTGATTAAGTTTTGACCGTCGTCCACGGCAGTACAAGTTAGGTCGGTTAAACTGCCTAAGCTACGACTTTTACGATTGCTAACTTGATAAGACTGACCAGCCACCTTTATTATCATTGTGCTGTTATCTAGAGGGCGCTTGCTACGTAAAGGAACCGGCGATTTAAGTTTTGAATCAGCTGGAAAAAATTGTTCATCATTCTACATATCAACGAATTATTTCTTGTTAATGTTAAGCATAATAATTTCAGATGTTAATGTTATTTTATGAAAATTTTAGTCGCAAGCCTAAAGCAGGAAATATAATTTACAACTACATACATACATAATATTAGTGTAATTATCATTTTAATTGTATTACAGAAAAATATTGTACTTGCATAATTAATAAGTAATAGATTATGCAATGATACAATTTAAAATTATGCATGAAAATAAAAGATAATATTGTTATACAGAGTGTTATACAAGTATACAGACAACACTTACTGATGAATAATGCCCATGTCACACCTATCATACACGCCATACATCACACAAAGTATTACGAAAATAACGAAAATCTCACGAAACAGTGTCACACCTGTACGACAAAATCATATGAAAAATTATGTAAATTATTTACAAATAAATCCAAAAATATTATTAATATATAGTTATGCCACCTGTGATGGTTTAACAAATTTTATTTAAATTAAATATATTTACCAACAATAAAATTATGATTTAAAAATTAAGTTTGCCTTTATGTTGCTTATTTCACACAGTATTTGACTTTTCGCGGTTATTTATGCCTGTTGCTTTGATCAGCTAGCTGCGTGGATTTTTACCTTCCACTTACCTGTAAAGGAAGGTATTGGAATCATGCTAAAAATCGGGTAGTGAGTTTTTAGTGGATGAGCACGAATTAGGGTCCTTACAATTCATTTTTGATAGTTTCACGATGATGTCTGTATGTATGTGTGTGTATGTGTGTAGCTATGTGGTCATGGCCGGATTTCTGTCAGTCGGATAACTCAAATACGAAATACCCAAAAATTTTGATATTTGGTATTTAACATTTGTATATAAATTGGAAGAACTCATTAGATTTTGGTACAAATATCTTCACCGGAAGTGATATTTTTTGAAGATTGAAAAGATTAATTGTCAAAAATTTATATAAATTTGGATAAATATAGTATTTATTTGTAATAAGAATAAGAGGCAAAGTTATTTGCAACTTACGTTATAAAAAAATTGTCTTTATCTGGTAGCATTAAAGAACTGTATCAAATTTAAAAAATAAATTTGTCAAATAAAACGTTGAAATCTTGTAATCCATGTTCGACTGAATTTTGTTTCTGTGTAAAAAATATTGACAGGTGAGATGGGTGACAAGTTGACATACTAGTGCATAAGTAAGATATTAAATGTAGTAATTGAACGGAGGATGGCTTCAGCACAGAAGAGTTTTCCTGTGAATGAATCTTTTTATTCTAGTGATGCAAATTTCTGTGTTTCAATATTTTAGATTTTTATTTGTATATTTTAAATGGGCACCGGATTGTACGTATACGTTTAAAGTCTAGATATGGCGGAAGGTTGTGTGATGGCCACGTCAGATTTTTCGTGTTGTTTTTCAATTCGACCTATTGTTACCTCATTTTTTGTTCACGGTTAATCCGTGGTACAATTCAAAAATAATGACCAACAAGAATATAATAACCCTCCTTGATAATAACTAATATAAAATTATCCAATAATAATACGTAGCGAATAAATAAAATAGATATAAAACTTCTGTCAAACATTCAAAACGTCAAACTCAAGAGTGAAGATAATAACATAAATTCAAATTACAAGAACATCGTAGTGAAATGATCAGCAAATGGTTTCATGAGATTCTGTATTGTTATGTATCATGGAAATAGCGGCGTTTCTATTTTTCATCGCACACGTCATACAGGTCCGGCGTAATACAGAGTTCGATAGGTGTGACATGGGCATAAGGAAGATTCAAGGAGTATTAAATAATTTTTTGTATCCTCCGCAGTGATTCCATTAACTCGCAAGTTATTAAATGAACTAATCGCAGCTCATTGTTAAAATTTATTAATAGCTATTTATTATATAAGACGATAAACAGATCATTTATCGATAAGTGAAAGATATCTTTTACGAATCGATAAAAACTCTTTATCGTCGTGTACAATATATTATTTTATTTTGTACTTAATGTTAAGGAGGTACACTCGACATTTGAAATAATGAGAGAGTTTAATGAAACTTTGCAAAATTAATCAAAACATTGTAAAAATGTTATCTGAATTTTTCACCACGTAGATTATCCAAAAATAAATATTAAAAAACTACATTTTACATGACCTCTTATGGGACTACTTTTAAATCAACGTAAAAAGCATTTAAGGAAATGACAGAAAATTCCAATTGCTTTTTTAAAACGTACATTATTATCTCATAGACCGGATAAAAGTAATACAAGCATCTTTACCACGTAATTAATAAGAATTCTTAATCGAAAGACTGACGTTTATGCCTACTGGAGAATATTGGCGAGAACATAATATAGATGCGGCAACGTTGAAAAGCGTGAAATTTGAATTTAACCAGAAAAAAAAACATTATCTATCTATAATCACAAGTTTTTCACAAGAATGAAAGGTAATATGCACAAATGATAAATAATAATCCATACCCAACGATTTAAATGAAATTTCAAGTGCAGAATTCTCTTCAGCTTACATTTTTACTATCTGTCAGATTGACATAAGACCGTGAAAAATGACATGTACAGCACAGCGTTGCCGTAGTTTACACTGGTATTTAGCCGAATGAAATCTTATAAAATAAACAATTTTTACATAACAAAAATATATAATATTCTTAATTAAGTTATTTAAATCTCATTTTATTAGCAAAAATTCAAACAGACTGCGTTTACATACAATAAAAAAAATTATTTTTATTTTTTATAAGTTGAAACCCTGATATGAAATACATTGCGAGTACAGGAGATGCCCCTAACCTCCCACTACTCGAGTGTACCTCCTTAAATAATAATTAATTTTTTTATTAAAATGTCAACTCGCAAAGATGTTTTAAATATCGTAGTAGTAGATCTACCTTTTCATTATGTTTACATTTGATGTTAAATAATAAATAATAAATAAATAAATATGCGGACAATCAAAACGGAGATAATTTAAATTTTAACATGTTATAATTTCGTGTTAACTTTTTAATTAATCTGGTTTTCCTTTACTTAAGCAGTTAAGCGTTGACGGTATACATACATAACACCCTATATTATTAAGCCATGTTCTCACAAGGATTAAATGACGATTCTTTCATTTTGGGAAAAATAATAATGTCAAATAGCGGCGCTGCTAAATTGAATCTTCAATGAATCTTGGAAATGACGAATTTCTAAATCATTGATAGCTTAAAACAGTGAATTTATTTTTTCCAGGATTAGAAGCATGAAATTCTCAAAGAATCTATTTTATGTGAGAACAGGCTTTTATACTCGAATAGATTCTATAGGTACTACTTTATCTACGACTATATTGAATAAGCACCTAATTTTATAAGGCTAATTTAAATGACAACAGTCATTATTACGATTGTCCCAATTTCTTATTTTATATTATTATCTAGCAACAGATTATTATTTTTCGATATACAGTGTGATAAAAACCAAGTGATAATCAAGTGACCTGGGTAGTGCTCAATTTTTACTCCACGGAAAAAATTATTAGCATTAGCTGTCAATCCAGTGGCATGTATTTTCATGTCAAAATGTCATTTTATTTGTAAGTTGTAAATGTGTTTATATTAAGTTTACCACCCGAAATGGTTTTAACAGGCGAACACTATAAGTTTATTATCGAAGCATATATTCGATCAGGGGTACTTAAATACTTACTAAAATAAAATTATTATTATCCTAATTCGCACGCCCATGAACTTGGATATCAAATTTTTCTTCCTTGAAATCAAATTTTGATGTCATTTAGGAAAATTGCGGGTCACGTGACTATCAGATTGTTTTGATCACTCTGTATTATAGAACAGTAAATTATATTGGCTAAAAACTATGATACAAGAAGTTTTACTGGTCAAAAAGCAAGTTGAGTAATTTTAAATTATTAGCTAATGACCATTACAAAACTGAAAACAAACATAATAATGAATGTATTATACAGGATGATTCATCGAAACTTACTTATTTCAAAAACGCAATAATGCCCATTTTATGAATCAGAAACTTTTTATTTTTACTTCCTTGTACGGAGTAATAAGGAAGTATTGTAATCGCGAAAAATTTCGGTTCTCATATTTTTACGGAAATATCCGTTTTGACCTTTTCTGAATCCATTATGACTAGTTTCGTCGTGACGTCTGTACGTATGTACGTACGGGCGTACGTATGTATGTCGCATAACTCAAATTCGGTTAGATGTAAAAAGTTGAAATTTTGTATTTAGGACTGTTATAGCATCTAGTTGTGTACCTCCTATTTTTGGTTTCAATCTACAAACCGGAAGTAGTACTTTTTCAAATATTTCGATAAATATTTAATTTAAGACAAATTTTTTTATTTTAAATGAAAGATTATGTGATTATTACCTACAATCGGTATTTTATAAATATTTTTGTATCTGGTATCATTTAAGAATAATTAAAGTATATATTTATAATTTAGTATTTCGGTATCTTGTAGTCCATGATCGATTAACATTTGTTACTATGTAAAATTTAAATGATTATGACATGACAGTGACAATAGTAAAATATGCTTTATATCTTCTTCTGCAGTTTAAATAAAATGACTAAAATATATTTGTGAGTATACTAGTATAATAAGTTAAAAGAATTTTTTATATTATTCTACATTTTAGTTATTAAGAAAAGTATGAACAAACAAGGCGTACAAGGAAGTCATGTGGTGTCCACGTCAGATTTTTATTTTATAATGTAGGTACATATCTAAAGTTTTGTTTCACCCAGTTTTCAAAATCATATCAGGTAGGTGACGTCCCCCATTGTCTATACACTGAATAAGCCGATTTCTGGCGTTTGACATACCTAACCCTTTCCAGCATGGCAGCGGGTATATTGGCAATTGCGGCCCGGATGTTGGCCTTCAGGGCTTCTAGGGTCCTTGGACGGTTGACGTAAACGCGGGATTTCAAAAAAACCCACAAAAAATCACAAGGAGCCAATGCGTTAGAGCACGGAACAGCGTGTGATTTCAGTAGAGTCGTACACTGTCCGAGGCGCCTCATCTTAATAAGAGGCGATTTGGAGTGGCCAGCCCGCTCGTCCGATTTGGTTCCTTGTGAATTTTTGTGGGGTTTTTTGAAATCCCGCGTTTACGTCAACCGTCCAAGGACCCTAGAAGACATGAAGACCAACATCCGGGCCGCAATTGCCAACATACCCGCTGCCATGCTGGAAAGGGTTATGACCGTTATGACAAACGCCAGAAATCGGCTTATTCAGTGTATATACAATGGGGGCGTCACTAACCTGATATGATTTTGAAAACTGGGTGAAACAAAACTTTAGATATGTACCTACAATATAAAATAAAAAGTTTCTGATTCATAAAATAGGCATTATTGCGTTTTGAAATAAGTAAGGTACGATGAATCATCCTGTACAATAAGTAGTCGTAGATAAAATTATCCATTTTATATTTTATTAGTAAAGCTGTAAAAATTATAAAGTGATATGATTAAATATATTACAGGACTGATAATAGATAACATTTTTTTCATTTTTTATTACCTATCGTAAAAATATACACTGACCTGTTTCATCTTGAGTATCTATGAAATCGATATCTGGATCAGTGATTGATAAATGTTTTTCAATTCTTTTGACTGTTGTTAGTCCTCCATTGGGTCCTGTTGATGATCCTACAACGGATTCTGTTCCTACAGAATAATTACCAAGCTCAAAATTAGGCAAATCGTTTGGACTCTTGCCGTACAAAACTGGAGGCCCATCCTTTAATTTAATTTGTCTGGAAATATACAAATAAGTACGAAAGTTAGCCTCTTATTGTTTAAATTTTACCCTGCCAAGTATTTGGTAATGAATGAATTTTCATTAACGTTAGATTTCTTCTCTCTGGGTTCATTATGAAAACTCAATTGTCTAAAGTAGCTGGTAACTTTTTTTCTGAGTGATGTCATGTTCTGTAAAAGATAAATAAACAAAGTTGTTTTTATACACTTTAATAAACATAAAACTAACCTAAAATGTAACTTGCTACCCATATATACAAATCATAAATATAATAAAATACACGCGTAACACGTGAATAAGTTGTTAATCATGATTAAATAATACTGTTACAAATGATGTTTCATTATAAATAACTACGATTACTTGTAAAAAAGCACTTTTTAAACACTCGTCACACCCATAACAAAATATTGTGGGTGCGTTCATGAAACCAAAGACGATCCAACTTGAAAACATGCGACGGTCTACTTGAAAACAAAAGACGAACTACTTCAAAACAAATTATAGCTTTTACGAAATTAAATGAAAATTTTCTAAATAATTATCGTTTGTATAGGTTGGTTTATGATGGATTAACTTACAAATTTAGATATAGAAATATAAAATGTACATTATCTGCCTTTGCTGGTTCATGTTGAATTAAAAGGAATTTATTATACAAGCCGTGCAGCCCGTGGTGCGAAGATGAAATTTTTCAAATTTGAAGGATCTGATTCGCCAAGAAAACATTAAAACTACTTGGCGCTAATATCACGTCAAACACGAACAATTCCTCGCACCACGGGCTGCACGGCTTGTATTTAGAATTTACATCACATACGAATATTATTAAACATCAGCTGTCGGTTGGTTTCAAGATTATATTTTGAATGAAGATTGACAGGTTCGATATATTTAACATAATATCTTTTTTATTATCATTTAAAAAATCCATGATTATTAAAAAAAAATAGTTATCTAAAATTTGAATTAAATGAACGTCAAATCACGTGATACTCTCTGATTGGTCAAATTCAGAGATTTAAAATCCAACTTAAAGCAAACAAAAAATTATAAATTTTAAATCTAAATTCGTAAATTAAATCCATCATAAACCAGCCTTAAATTACAGTTTAGTTACGTTATGAACTAATCAAAACGAGTAAATATAACATCTTATTTTATATATTTGAGCATATATAGAAAATTATTTACATAAATAATTCTAATATTTACATATATAATTATTACTTGTTTCATGATTATAAAAATCATTTATAAACAAAATTAATAAAGGAAACATACGTTTCCTCTTGCAAATAATTAATATCATGCTAAATAAGATGAAAGTGAATATACAAAAAGATGTAGTAAAATTTCGGAATGACAAAAATTAAGTTCTAAATTTTATAATCTTAAATAAATAAATTAAACGAAAATTTAAAAACATATGAAACTACATTGTCCGGATAATCGAAGCCCTGGATTGTTGGAACAGGTGAAAGTCACAACGTTGGTATTTCAGGCAGTGGAATCCGCCCACCCACACACAGTTCACAGCCGACTACATGTTAAACTCCTAATATTACTTCCTTAATAAATTAATTATATATTGATTACTAATCTAAACACTAATCGGTCACTAAGGCGGTGTATAGCTTCTATTTGATCGATTCCTATTGTTTCTGTTATAGTTTCTATTATTATTATGTCTATTATTCCAGGCTCTGCCTCTTCTGTTATTACCTTGCGAGTTTCTGTCGTTTCGGAAATTTCTATCATTCCTCGAATTACTGAAATTGTTATTACCGCCCTGGAAATTATCTTCATTATTCGGATAGAACTCATCATTGTACTGGAAGTTTTGATTATCAGAGAAGTTGTCAAATGGTGCTTGGCCCAAAAGACCTCCGTTTCTTGGGTCGAAATTTATTTGGAAATTGTTTTGCCCGGGTATGTTTTGGCCGGGTATGTTTTGGCCGGGTATGTTTTGGCCGGGCATGTTTTGGCCGGGCATGTTTTGGCCGGGCATGTTTTGAGCGCCCATATTTTGTCCGACCATGTTTTGCCCGCCCATGTTTTGACTGCCCAAGTTTTGTCCGAGGGGTATTCCAGGGGCTGCGCCCAGTAGTCCGGGTCCTAAATTGGGTGTAATACCGCCCATCATGACTCCCATGTTAGGGGGGCCCATTGCATGTGCCATACCAGCCATGGGCATACCACCCATTATGCCAGCCATAGCAGGAACCAACGAATTGACGTTAGCTAAAATATTAGTTGCACAACCGTTTGCGTTAGCTAAAGAAGGTATCAGCCCCAAATTGGACAATATTCCAGATAAAATAGGATCATTACTTCCAGTCTGATCAACTTTAGAAGCAATTTCTTGGTTCAACATCAGTTTCTGATTGCTGGTCAAGCTCTGGTAAAACGCGGAGTTCTGCAGCAGCTGCAACTGTTGCGAGGCGCTCATTGCGCCTTCTTGCTTGGGGACTTCTTCAAGTCTCTTGCGCTTTCTGGGATCTTGTCTTGTGATCTTCGGCGGTGATTGTTGCTGTTTAGGAGAAGCTGGCGAGTCTTTTTCCTCTGTTGAAGGCACCCGGAATATCTTCCTCAGTCGAGGATCGGCAGTGACTTGAGCGTCTTGTGCGCTGAGTTTCAAACCAGTGTAGTCTGGACGGGGAATGTCGACGACGTGGACTTTGTACGCGATGGGGCTGTGCGAGCCGATGCTGGCGTCGATCTCGGAAGCTGGCGTGTAGTTCTGGATCGCTTTGAACGGCAGGCCCAGCTGGCGCAGGTCTACATCTTGTCTGCCGCCGACTGAAATTGGTTACGAATAATATTAATTATTTTATTTCCTAAAATCAGTCGCACCTATTACTACGAACTTGAAATTTTAATAAGTAACTGTCAAAATGCTGTTTAATACTTTATATAATAGTGTTTTAAAACTAAATGTAATCGTTTTAGTTAAATTTCAATATTTTAAATAATAAATTACTGTAATTCACAAGTTAACATGGGATATTTCATATCCATGGTTACGAATTTGACAGCAATATATTAGAGCGTTCTTTTTAAAATCGAACATAGGGAATCAATTTAACTGTATTATTCTTGACCAATTTGGGCAGCTGTAATAGTTCCAAGAGACGCTTTCAACATAAACTTTTAATTGTTTAAACTATACCTATATCGTATTTCCAGGTAGCATCAGTTTGACTCCAATTAACAAATTCAAATGTTGCTACCTGGAAATACGATGTAGGTATAGTTTAAACAATTAAAAGATTATGTTGAAGGCTTCTCTTGGAACTATTACAGCTGCCCAAATATGTTATATTAGTCAAGAATAATACATTCGTAACCATGGATATGAAAAGTCCTATGTTTCATGTTAAAATAAATTCACGGTATATAAATCATCCAAGTTTAAAAACAAAATATAATGCCATAATAGTATATTATTAAACGAGCACATAGTGTAGACTATAATTCAAAAGGATTAAAGTTTATGCACGAGCTGAAGGCGAGTGTATAATCATCCGAGTTAATATAGCCGTTATTTGCGAGTAAAATACGTTTTATCTACGACTTTTTAAATAAAACATTTCTTTACACATTTTTATTCATTAAAATATTAACCTAACCTTACATTGTGGTGTGATGATAGTTGTGGTATTTCTGTTGCATAATGGACTCATAATACAATAGTGTTGTATTATGAAGCGCAAATAGTCCACAAAACCGTAAGAGAATATACATAGAAATAGCCAGATAAAATTTTAAAACGACAAAACAACAACAATTAACGCACAGCACTTACAAAAAAATAAATCAGAATAATTGTGGTTGTGTAACCCGCTCTTGACAGCAGCACGTAGCAACCAATAGAATCACAAGAATCTATCTGTCAAAGATATTTCGTTATTTTATTTCAAACAGAGTATAGAGCACGGTCATGTGACCTCATCAAAATTCAGCTATTCGCTATGTGCACGACGACAATGCCACCTAGCGTTTGCAATTTTGTTGGCTCTGTCAATGTTGTGTCACAGGATAGTTTTGGGGGAAATGTAAAAAAAATCCAATAATTGTACCGTACTTTGCTATTATCAAATTTGTTTTTGAAGGTACTGAACAGAAGAAACTTTTTTCTCGTTGGAATACAGAAAAATTAATATACCGTGAATTTATTTTAACATGAAACATAGGACTTTTCTTATCCATGGTTACGAATTTGACAGAAATGTATTAGAGCGTTCTTTTTAAAATCGGACATAGGGAATCAATTTAACTGTATTATTCTTGACTAATATAACATATTTGGGTAGCTGTAATAGTTCCAAGAGAAGCCTTCAACATAAACTTTTAATTGTTTAAGCTATACCTACATCGTATTTCCAGGTAGCAACATTTGAATTTGTTAATTGTAGTCAAACTGATGCTACCTGGAAATACGATGTAGGTATAGTTTAAACAATTAAAAGTTTATGTTGAAACTTATACCAATCTTAGGTACTAAACTGATATGTGTTTCTCGCAATATATCCTATATTTTTTAAAATAATAGTAATTTAATGTGAAATGAGCATGTCTTAACTTTGACAGTTATCAGACTAGCTGAATTTTGATGACGTCACATGACAGTGCTCTATAATAAATCCTTTTCTGTACGACTGTTTTATATTTTACTACTTTTAGGTTATGTTTTTCAATGCAATTAAATTTATAGTCGTAGAGAAAGTATAGTCTGCAACACGTTTGGAATGGCTATACCCCTCTCGTGGAATCGTTAAACTCGCCTACGGCTCATCTCACAAACTTTCCACTCGAGGTGAATATACTTCATTCCATACTTGTTGCAGAATATACTATTCTATACGACTGTTATCATTCTTACATCATTTTCAATTATGGAATGGTTACATTCTATCATTTGTGTTTTTGGTTGGTGAGTAGCTTTTAAATACGTTTAGATTTATTAATTTCATGTAGAATATTATTTTATAAGTAGTTTTTTTAATTTTAATAATTTTAGGATATGTTTTTTAATGCAATTAAATTTATAGTCGTAGAGAAAGTATAGTCTGAACACGTTTAGAATGACTATTTCCACTCTTGTTGCAGAATATAATATACTCTGATTATTTATCTTACTAAAGTTAGCTACATGAATGTGCTATTCGATGGTCATAGATAAGCAAATTTATTAATATGTATCTTAACAAATGCGCATGTAAGTAATTTAAAATTGCTAGACCGTTTTCACATATTTTTAACGAACACCATCATGCGGATTAAATATCACAAATCAGAATATCGAGAGAATTAAAGCTTCTCCACCCCGTACCTTGTCTAAGATCCGTATCACCGAAGCTCGGCCGCATATCCAGGTCCTGCGCAAGCGCATCCAAGTTCCTCAGATCGACATCCTTGATCCCTGAGTCTAGGCCTGCGCCCCGAGGGCTGATGATGCCCTGCTCGTAAATGCTGAGCCCAGCGCGCGGGTTCGTGTCGCGTGAATCACGTCTGCTGTTAGTTGCGGTGTCAGGTTTACTGCGAGGGTCTGAGTGTGATTGACCTGGTGATGTTATGTCAACGTCCATGTGCTTGGCTTGTCGCGGGTCGCGCGATTTCTTCACCTCGGTGATGCTGGAAAGATGAGAATGTTATTTAGTGCTGTGATCAGTTGCTTTATTTACGACTATATTTAACACTAATAGTATAACGATGGTCATAACTCAAGAGAATTAAAGTTTATTACACGAGCCGGAGGCGAGTGTCGTAAACATCCGAGTGAATACTTTATTTTATCCTGATACTAGAAATTAATGTTTTTAGGCATAGGACACCTTTTATAACATAAGAAGATACAAAAATACACACAACAGAATAATAAAATATATTCCATACTTTAATATAAAAGTTTTTTTATAAAAGTTTTAGGATCTAAATCAGTAATTACAATTTATTTTACACGTTTATTAAGGATATTCACTCGCCATATCAAAAATGCAGAGAATTGAATGAAAATTGGGAATATCGTTCTTTATGATGAAAAAATGACCTACTAATTTTTTCAGATTTTTTTACCGTTTAGATATAGATAAAATAAATTTTAAAAATCGAGTTTATAGCATAGGATTAAATGGAACATCGCATAAATGACGCATAAAGTTAATCAAAAAATACAGAGAAAAATCTGAAAATTTGCACATAGAAACTACAAAACCTTATCTATGTCATAAGATTTTTTAAATCGAGCTTTACCGTGTTGATGAAGAGTATTTAGCTATTAATTAACACTTAAACTGAACTCGGTGACAGTAAAGACGTCATGATGTATAAACGTGGCAACATTGATTGACAATTTTCATATTGGCAAATATTATAATGAAAAAAGTCAACGGTTCTAATTAATTATTAAGTAATTTACTATTATTATTTTTATAAATGAATTAAATAAATAATTAATGTTTTTTAATTTCGAATTTATAAATGAGAAAAACGTTAAAATATATAAGTTGAGAGGTTTGGTGCCACCCAGGTAACCAACTGTGTGGAGCGAAAACTTGTTCTACGTTTTAGATTGTTGCCGTTGTTTGCACCATTATCTCAGTATATTTATATTGCAAAATTAATTGCACATAAATTTAAATAATAATTTCACGTAATCAGTTATAACATTAGATAATGAATTTACATTAAAAATTCAAATACATATTTATTTAAAGACATTTTTTTCGAATAAAATGTCACATTTAAAAGTTGTCACCCTGCAGTCTTTTACATTGCGATCATAGAGCACTCCCCTTACCCCGCACCACCCGAGTGAATATCCTTAACCGAAATATTCGCGTTTAAATTTTTTTATAAATATTGCTCATTTGTAGTTATAGTCATGGAATTGAAACAAAATTACAAATGAATGCTGTTTTAACAGAAAATATTAATATTTCTAACAAATGAGCAATATATAAAATTTTAAATACGAATATTTCGGTAAATAAACATGTAAAATAAAATAAAACATTGACTGGATGCTTCTTACAGATCCTGAGGAAGGAGAAGGACCAATATAGGACCGAAATATTGATCATGAAATAAAAGATGTCAAATAAATAATTAAAGTTGTTTGACTGTGACCGATTCCCAATAAACTTCCCAATAAACTAAATATTTTAAGGTCGAAAGAACTTTTCAAATTTATATACAGGTTGTTCATTTTAAGTGGCGCACCATTGCTATCTCGAGAAGTATAAGAGCTACGAAGGTGGTTAAATTAGCAAACAATTTCTATTTTATATGACTACTTTAATGAACGAAACAAAAAAATTTTAGACCAGTGGTTCTCAAACTACGGGGTGCAACTTTCTTATTTCAAATGGGGACCTATTTTTTTATTTGCTTATTCAATTCAGTATTTTTTCTGAATTCAACGAGATATTAGTTTTATACCCTTGCATAACAAA
Organism: Agonum fuliginosum; assembly: GCA_947534325.1. NCBI lineage: Eukaryota > Metazoa > Arthropoda > Insecta > Coleoptera > Carabidae > Agonum > Agonum fuliginosum. The sequence continues at coordinate 20,067,490 of OX384040.1, forward strand.
AACATAAGAAAAACGCTATTGAAAATTATGATAATTTAATTAAAATCTGATTGTTAGTTAGTGTTAGCAGAAAAAAATTGAATATTTTGTTTCATATTAATTGTTAGTGAAAAATATTCTAGTATACTACACTGATCAGACCAAATAAGGTCGAAACACGTGTCCGTAGTTACCGCCACCTTACACCTACTGAGTGCTTAGTACCCTGAACTCATACACTCAGTAGCGGTCCTGATCTCCTGATTAAATTCAAAGAATCTTTTTCATTACCAAATAACAATTAATATGAAACAAATATTCAATTGTTTTCTTCCATAGCACTCTTGTAACAATCAGATTTTACTTAAATTATCATAATTTTCAATAGCGTTTTTCTCATGTTTTTGTTATGTCAGGGTATGAAACTAATATCTCGTTGAATTCAGAAAAAAATACTGAATCGAATAAGCGAATAAAATAAATAGGTCCCCATTTGAAATAAGAAAGTTTCACCCCGTAGTTTGAGAACCACTGGTATAAAAAAATTGTTTCGTTCATTAAAGTAGTCATATAAAATAGAAATTATTGTTTGCTAATTTAACCAACTTCGTAGCTCTTATAGTTCTCGAGATAGCAATGGTGCGCCACTTAATATGAACACCCTGTATATAATAGATCATCGCCCTATCTTACCCTACGCATTTTTCTCACTTGAAATAAGAAATTTCATTGGTCAATGAGCAATTGAATAAATAATTTTAATTCACTAATGAGTAATGGGGCTTATTATTTACTGCAAACAATAGTAGAATGAATGTATTATTCAATAGTCGTGAATAAATTCATTTCATAATGCCCAATTCCCACGAAAAGATTACAGTACAGAAACTGTCATAGAAAAACTATAAATACCATGCATACGAATAAATATTTCTATAAAATATATTTAAGACTCTACAGTCTACAGCTTTAATATATTTTGTAGAAATAATTAGTTTGTCTGTATGACCGGAATTTAAAAATTTTGAAGACAGTTGTTTCTTTTTGGAGAAAACTTTATGGAAAAACTTTCCTCGTGTAAATTAATACTGTAATACAATAAATTCTATTGGTTGCTAATAATCCTTATAATAATACAACAAATGTTATTCATAAAAAATCTATTTATATTTACCTAGTAGCTGCAGAGGAGGGTTGAATACTCGTATTGCTTTTAATAGAAGTCAACAATTTCGTGACTTCAGCTGAAATGTCAATCTTAGACAGATCTCCAAGTTTATCAATTACTTCTACTGGTTTAATAGTTGGTGGAGATAATATTCTTTCAGGTGATTTGTTCTTTTCTTCCTCTTCTTCGTTAGGTTCATCCTCCTGGAAAAATTAAAAACAATAATAACACACACCACAGCACATTTAAATAGAGGAGAACAATGTAGAAGAAAAATTGCGAAAATGCAGGTGTCCAAGTTAACGTGCTCACCATTGGGATCTCGAGAACGGTAAGAGATACGAGGTCGGTTAAATTAGACAAAAGTTGCTCCTTTAGGTGGCCAATTTAGAAATGTTTTTGTTTTCCCACAAAAATGCATAGGTGACTAGATATACGCAAAAATGTAAATTTTGCCAATTTCGTTTTTCGCCTATAACTTTTTTGTTTGAATTGGTACAATTTTTTAATTTGCACGTTCTATAGGCAGATTTCGATAAATTCAAACCATATTCAAATTTTCATATGAAGCTCATAGTTGGCTATGATCCATCTTACTAAAGATTTTTTTCTCTTTTCAACGATATAAAACATAAGTACATTGAAATTAAAATAAAGGCAGAAATTACATTATAATAATTTTTTTAATTGTTTTTATCAAGAAAGCCTACGAATATCGATAAAATAATTATTATCATAACACATTGGATAAAATAATAACAATTTTCATCCAAAAAAATGGCAAGTGAATAACCATTTTTTCGATTTTGGACCTAAATATTGAACAGTCATGTCTCGGAAACTAAAAATGATTTTTAATTGCGGTTTGCGCCATTCCTCCTAGTTTAATTAGCATAATTCGATACTTTTTAGAAAAATCAATATTCGTGGTCTCCCTTAATAAAAACAATTAAAAAATATTATTATCAAATTTCTGCCTTCATTTTAATTTCAATGCACTTCTGTTTTATATCGTTGAAAAGAGAAAAAAATCTCTATTAAGACGGATCATAGCCAACTACGAGCTCCATATGAAAATTTGAGTTTGGTTTTAATTTCTCGAAATCTGTAGGAGAGAAAAAAATTTTGAAGACTGCTATGGATTCCTCGTTAAAAACTGCCTATACAACGTGCAAAGAAACTTGTACTAATTCAAACAAAAAAGTTATAGGTGAAAAACGAAATTGGCAAAATTTACATTTTTGCGTATATCTAGCCACCTATGCATTTTTGTGGAAAAACAAAAACATTTATAAATTGCCCCCCTGAAGGGGCAACTTTTGTCTAATTTAACCGACCTCGTATCTCTTACCGTTCTCGAGATCCCAATGGTGAGCACGTTAACTTGGACTCCCTGTATAGTAAAAATATCAACTGTCAAGAAACAGAGAAAAGCACCGAAAAACTAATAAACAATTTAAAGTTAAACTTTCTTAAAGAGTAAAGCAGATTTTAAAATACGAGTATTAATAACTATAAAAATACTTAAATAAAACTCACCAAATGTATAACCATTTTGGATAGGTGATCGTTGTCATCATCACTCGAATACCAGTCATCGTCTTGAGGTAGAAGTGTATCGTCTTTTGACGATTGGTTTTCAGGAATGTTTTCTTTTTGTTGAGCTTGAATCCTAAGGAAGAGTTCTCGTTGTTTCTTCGGCAAGTTACTTGGAATCTCTGATCCAGAATCACCTGTGAACAACATCAAAAATCATAGAGACACGTGCTCGAAACAAAATAGTTATTTGTATGCTAAGGGATGAAAGTAGCCTTTTGCAGATCGAGGGTAGAGATTGTGGCACGAGCGCAGCGAGGGCTGCAACTAGTTGAGATATGCAAAGATACTTTCAGCCAGATGTATACACAACATTTTTTCTACGATTTAAAAAAGATTCATTGATTTTTATTAGCAATCAATAAAAATTTTGTCATTTTTCATTTATATCATCATATCTATGGAAGCTAAAATTTTGAATGTAGGAAAACAATACAACAAACAAATATAAACAAACTTGACATTTATGAAAAAATTTGATTACGAATATTACGAACGATAATGGATATTGAAGACGATAATTTTGAATTTACACCACCTGACGTTGAAGATGCTACCAATGCAGCTACATTGGAATTATTACCTACAAAATCAAGAGAGAGGTATGAATACGCTTATTCTAAATTTTAAATGTGGTTTAAGGAAAAAGAATGCAAGCGCATAACTGAAAAAGAAATTTTGGCATATTTATCTGAAAAATCGAAAACTTTGAAAGCATCTACGCTGTGGTCGGAATATTCTATGCTAAAAGCTACTGTAATTTTACATCACGATATTGATATTAGTAAGTTTAGTAAAGTAACAGCATTTTTGAAAAGAAAATCCGATGGTTATGTAGCCAAAAAATCAAAAACACTAACCAAGGACCAAATTGATAGATTTATACTGGAAGCTCCAAATAAATCTTATTTGATGACAAAAGTGTCTTTAATTCTTGGGATATCAGGAGCTCTACGCCGTGACGAATTGACAAAAATTACAATAGATGACATCGAGGATGTACACTCAGCTTTAATAGTAAAAGTACCGCTTACAAAGATGAAAACGCCACGAACATTCACAGTTGTTGCAAATAAAAACTGTGTAATTAATTACCTAGATATCTACCGAGACTACTTGGCACTGCAGCCTAAACATACGGAGCATCGACGCTTGTTTATATATATTACAAAGATGGTAAATGTACCACACAAGTTGTAGGGCGAAATACATTTAGAAAGTTGCCTTGTATTATAGCAGAATATCTTGGCATATCAAATCCAAAATTTTATACAGGACACTGCTTTAGAAGGTCGTCTGCAACTCTACTTGCCGATGCAGGAGCGCAGGAGCCAATTTAACAACTGTTAAGAGACACGGTGGGTGAAAGTCTTCAGCTACATACAAGATTCAGTTGAAAATAAATTAAAAGTTGCCAATAAAATTTTAGGTCAGCCTCTTTCTAACCATAATGAAATTGTAAATGTAAATAATCTTCAAACCAATAACAATATTGCAATCTCTACAGCATCTAATAACGGCTTTTCATCTCTCACAATAACTACTGGCAATAATTGTAATATAGATATAAATGTAACTAAATAAATTATTTATAATACTAAACACATTTTCATAAGCAGCGGGCTGAAAATACTTTCAGACCGTCACTATTAGCAACGGTCTACAAAGAAGCATTGGTCTGCAATTGTTCATTTTCAAGTAACCAAGTGAAGTCTAAAAAGCCTACTTTTAATTCCGATCGTAGAAAATAGTTATTTGTATTACAAAGGGCAGAAAGTAGTCTTTTGCAGATTAAAGGCTCATTCCCACTGCTTATCATAGTCATAGTTTTTGTTAGTTGTCATAGTCTTACACAGTTTGGTATACCGAATTACGTGTAAACATTCACAGTGCTTGTTTTAGTCTTAGTTTTTAGGCTTTATCATAAACACAATCACAAAACTATGCAAACTTCAAATTTTTGTTATAATCATAGTAATTATTTTTTGAGATAGCGATATATTTATATACCTGTCACTTTCTAATGCTGTTGTCAAACAGATTAGATTAAGATCTTATGTCAAAAAATTATATTAATAATGCTACAGAAAAATTAAAGCAAGGTAAATATAAATAAAAATGTTTCTTCATTACTTAAAAATAGGTTTAAGCCGAGTTTGAGCTACAAATTATAAATAAAATATATTTACAGGTATATTGAATTAACTGTCATGACATTGTCATAAACATAATTTATATTGTGATGGGAATGATCTGCGCATGTTTATGATTAAGATAAAAACTTATGTCAAAAACTATGACTATGATAAGCAGTGGGAATGAGCCTTAAGGCGATTGTAACTCGAGCGTAACGAAGGCTGCTACTAGACGGAGTCTGCAAAAATACTTACAATATTTTTTTTACGATTAATTGATCTATATAGCAATCAACATAATTTTTGTAATTTTTTATCCATATTATCAAATCTGCGAAAGTTAAATTTTTGAATGTAGTAAACAATATAACAAACATAAACACAAATGTAAACAAACTTGACAATAGACCTATCCTGTTGAACTTCGGTTGCGCGCGCATGCTTGGGCAATGGGCTTCCGGTTACAGGAAGTGAGTACGATAGATACAAAGTAACATGTATAGAGTGAGACGGCAAAACTGCTGCGCAGTACGCTATGACAATAGAAAGTGCGGTTAGTTGAAGTTTGACACGAGTTTGACATTTCTTATTTTAAATTTTGTAAATGTAGGGGAAAAGTTTAATTCAATTTAATGACATTGCGCAATTTAAAAAATTTAGTACGCAACAGGCATGAAATAAATTAATAAAATCGTGTAAATAATTGAAATTAAATTTTGACATTTGTCCAAATCTGTCAAAATACGCGCGCATCACCAGGATTGGTCAATTGACGTCACTTCCTTTTGCCACAAGCATGCGCACAGCGTACTGCGCAGCAGCTTGCGTCTCACTCAACACAATGTTACTTTGTATATATCGCACTCACTCCTTCTGACAGGATAGGTCAATTAGAACAAATTTTGATTATTATTACATAATGAGCAAGGAAAGTGATTGATATCGTGTGAGAGAGAATGTTGACGCACGAGGCTTGCCGAGTTCGGAAATCTCACGAACATTCGATAGACACTTTCCTGAGAGTTGTATACACTATTTTTCCCACGACCATGAATATTGAACATTTTATTCATAAATGTATTTTGATTTCAATCACTGTCATAATTTTAAATTAACAAAAAACAAATATACCACAATCATGGCATTCATGGTACAAAATTTTCAATAACTAGAATATAAATACTATTTAAATTTTATTATTATACCCCATATAGCAAAAGTACTACTTAAATTTATGTGGATAAATCACTTTTAATGTCGTATTTGTCCATTTTAATGCAATTTATCACGAAATACTTAAGACAGGAAAAATTATCAAATGTCAGAGACAACACACGCCTCGTAAAAGGTGAAACAAAAATTTAAACTGTGGCGATAAGACCTGTTCGATAACATATGGAATGGGTTGAGCGGATGTTGTGATATTGTTTATTTTCGTAGCTAGGTAACTGTATGAAAACTGGTAGTTTTGTATATGGTCGTGGGAAATAGTATATTTATTAAAGGACTAAAGTTCATGATTTAATACTGAGGGTGAGGTTTATTTCTTGAGCCGAAGGTGAGGGAAATAATCACCTGATAGACCAGGAAAATAATTTCAAAAGACGTCTAGAAATCACTCCTAGAGGAAAATCATTTGATTAACAGGTTGAATCTTATACTTTGATGCCCGCTGAACACGCCTAGGTATGTTATTTGCTCGAATTCTCACTCCTTGTGCCCTAAATTCAAGATGGCGGACGAAAATTGTGCCCGAAAATCAGTTTTTCGCATTTATCTCAGAAACTGGTCATATTAGTTAAAAAATCTGTTGTGGCCAGCACACGACCTCTCGCTTTAACACTGTAATTTATGTGAATTTGATTTTAGTTAGACTTTCTTAAATTATAATTTTGCAATAAATTTACAAACTTTTTGAAAATAATTTTATAGTTCTTAGTTCTTTAATTAGCTCTTTATAGATAAAAATTTAACTTTATTATTACCTTATTACATTATGTTCAGTTGTTAATAATATTTACATTTCTTTTAAAATGGTGCCACAAACATTTCAGAAATTGTGTATACGTCTGTTCATCTGTCACATTGACATATTCATTTTTGTTTTCAATTTTTTTTCCTATATTATGATTTACAAATCGTGGTAGGTAAAATTACAAATTTTTGAAAATTAATTTTCCTTTATTGGTAAGAGATATAGAAACGATGTTAAATAAATATTGTAAAAGATAATTTGTTCTTTCAAATGTCGAATGACAAATTGTAACTATCGCAGTATTTCCTATATTTTTTGCAAAAAATGTTAAAATTCTTCAAGAAAATACCATTTCCGGTTGACAGATTTTTACCAAAATCTTATCAGCTCTTCATTAACATATATAAATGTATATTGCAAAATATTAGAATTTTATGTTCAGTAGAATTTGAGATAATGAATCAGAACGAAAGACTATAGTAGGCGCACATACAGACACACACACACACATACACACACACACACACACACACACACACACACACACACACACACACACACACACACACACACACACACACACACACACACACACACACACACACACACACACACACACACACACACACACACACACACACACACACACACACACACACACACACACACACACACACACACACACACACACACACACACACACACACACACACACACACACACACACACACACACACACACACACACACACACACACACACACACACACACACACACACACACACACACACACACACACACACACACACACACACACACACACACACACACACACACACACACACACACACACACACACACACACACACACACACACACACACACACACACACACACACACACACACACACACACACACACACACACACACACACACACACACACACACACACACACACACACACACACACACACACACACACACACACACACACACACACACACACACACACACACACACACACACACACACACACACACACACACACACACACACACACACACACACACACACACACACACACACACACACACACACACACACACACACACACACACACACACACACACACACACACACACACACACACACACACACACACACACACACACACACACACACACACACACACACACACACACACACACACACACACACACACACACACACACACACACACACACACACACACACACACACACACACACACACACACACACACACACACACACACACACACACACACACACACACACACACACACACACACACACACACACACACACACACACACACACACACACACACACACACACACACACACACACACACACACACACACACACACACACACACACACACACACACACACACACACACACACACACACACACACACACACACACACACACACACACACACACACACACACACACACACACACACACACACACACACACACACACACACACACACACACACACACACACACACACACACACACACACACACACACACACACACACACACACACACACACACACACACACACACACACACACACACACACACACACACACACACACACACACACACACACACACACACACACACACACACACACACACACACACACACACACACACACACACACACACACACACACACACACACACACACACACACACACACACACACACACACACACACACACACACACACACACACACACACACACACACACACACACACACACACACACACACACACACACACACACACACACACACACACACACACACACACACACACACACACACACACACACACACACACACACACACACACACACACACACACACACACACACACACACACACACACACACACACACACACACACACACACACACACACACACACACACACACACACACACACACACACACACACACACACACACACACACACACACACACACACACACACACACACACACACACACACACACACACACACACACACACACACACACACACACACACACACACACACACACACACACACACACACACACACACACACACACACACACACACACACACACACACACACACACACACACACACACACACACACACACACACACACACACACACACACACACACACACACACACACACACACACACACACACACACACACACACACACACACACACACACACACACACACACACACACACACACACACACACACACACACACACACACACACACACACACACACACACACACACACACACACACACACACACACACACACACACACACACACACACACACACACACACACACACACACACACACACACACACACACACACACACACACACACACACACACACACACACACACACACACACACACACACACACACACACACACACACACACACACACAGACATCATCGTGAAAATAGTCAAAATAGGTTCTAAAGGTGCTAAAACGTGCTTATTGACAAAAATCTCGACATCGAATTTTTTCACGATCCCTATACCTCTCTAGGCGAGAGGTAAAAAGTGTTATATAAGAAAATGTAGATCATAAAATTCTCTATAAAATGAATTCTTAACAATTTTCATGTAAGTGGCACAGTATTCGAAAAAATCGAGAAAAAGTATTTCGAACATTTCAATCATTAAAAAACCAAGTCCAAATTATTTCTTCCTTTATGAAAACGGATGTCATTTATTAACTAATAATAATATCAACTTTCTGTTTGTTTAAATTAAATTCTATGAAAATTTTTCTATAAGATACATTATTTTAAAAACTTTTTAGTGCGTTAATTGAGCCAAAATATCAAATTTTCTTCCCAGAAATTTAACCTTTTTTGTATATTTTGTGTTTAATGAATTGTAACTTCTGCACGAATAAAAATATTGACTTCTGGTTTCTTTTATTAAATTCTACGAACATTTCTCTATAAGATATAATATTTTTAAAAGTTTTACGGGCGTTCGTTAATCCAAAATATTAAATTTTTCTCCGAGACAAAGTTGATTATTTTTTAATTTTTTTAATTAGTTGTGTTTAATGAATTGTAACATCTAAACGAATAAAATAACATATAGTAGGTTATTCTATAATTGTTGAAAAATTTATTGAAAAGAAACCGGAAGTGGATATATTTATCTGTTTATAAGTTACAGTTAAATAAACACAATAAATACGAAGTATTAAAAAAATTTGCAACTGTCTCTCGGGAAAAAAATTAATATTTTGGCTTAAAGAACGCTCAAAAAACGTTTAAAAATATTGTATCTTATAGAGAAATGTTCGTAGATTTTTATAAAAGAAACCAGAAGTCGATTATTATTATTCACAATTAACATTAAACACAATCAATTTAAAAAAATAAAAAATTTCTCAACTTTGTCTCGAAATTTTTTTTCATATTTTGGCTTAACTAACGCCCCTAATACTATTTAAAATGTTGTGTCTTATAGAGAAATGTTTGTAGAATTTAATAAAAGAAGCTGGAAGTGGATATTTTTATTCGGTTAGAAGTTACAGTTCATTAAACATAATAAATAAATAAAAATTAAAAATTTCTCAACTTTGTCTCGGAGAAAAGTTTAATATTTTGGCTTAACGAACAGCCTTAAATCTTTTTAAAATGTTATATCTTATAGAGAAATGTTCGTAGAATTTAATAAAAGAAACCGGAAGTCAATTATTTCATTCGTTTAGAAGTTATAGTTCATTAAACATAATAAATAATTAAAAATCTGCTGTGTCCACCACAGTACTTCCCCGATTATAAGTTTTAATAACTTACTTTCGTAACGCCGTTAATTTTATGCTTTATTCTGCAAAATTTAAATAAATTTATCATTTTTCCCCAAACTATTTAAGTTGATACCAACTTCTTCATAATTTAAATACCATAAAAAATCTGATACTTATTCACTAAAAACTCACACTCGAAAATTTTAACCCGTCACAATACCTTATAGCCTTATAGAATATAATGCGGAAAGTAAAAACAACTGACCATTGTTTAAATGTTGTTATTGATTCTTCGACTAATATTTTTTTCCAGAAAACTTTAATTTGATAATACACTTGAACAAATTTGAATAATTTTTTGAGAAACAATAATTGATTATCGCATAAATGTCATTTTTTACATTTTTACTAAACTTATCTCCCCGAGACCTTTAAATTGACACCAAACTCGGTATAATTTGAATAATGTATGATACAAAAATTGACGATCAGTTAAAGCTTTAATTTGATACCACACACGATAGTATTTTAATAAAAATAAAATAAGATATGTTTATAAAGTTGGTACCACTGGTTGAATAAAAAAATTTGAGTAATTTTTTGAGAAACAATTGAAAATCATATTAATGTCATTTTTTACATTTAAAAAAAACTTATCTCCCTGAGCGATTCAAATTGACACCAAACTCGGTATAATTTGAATAATTTATAAAAAAAAAACAATTGACGACCGTTTAAATGTTATTTTTGTTTTTCTACTAGAATTATTTTCCCAAGACCTTTAATTTGATACCACACACGATAGTATTTTGATAAAAATAAAAAAGTTTTGTTTATAAAGTTGGTACCACTGGTTGAATAAAGCTCATTAACGAACTTGAAGTCAGATTTTGGCTCAAGATCTTAAATATAAAATTTCAGTCCAAAATTCCAACGCGTTTTTAAGTTATCCAACATCCAGACAGACTAACAGACTAACAGACTAACAGACCGACAGACCGACAGACCGACAGACCGACAGACCGACTTTTTTTTAAATTATGTTTTTTGGGTTCAGTAGGGTCTGAAACGTGAAGATTCACCAAAATCTCGAACTGTCAAAAAATCACGATTACAATACTTCCCTCTATTACATAGATCGGGGAAGTAAAAATTAAAAATTTCTCAACTTTGTCTCGGAAAACAGTTTAATATTTTTGCTTAACCAACGCCCTTAAAACTTTTTGAAATGTTGTGTCTTATAGAGAAAAGTTCGTAGAATTTAATAAAAGAAACTGGAAGTGAATATTTTTATTCGTTTAGAAGTTACAGTTCATTAAAATAAATTTTAAAAAAATAAAAATTTCTCAACTTTGTCTCTGAAAAAAGTTTAATATTTTGGCTTAACAAACGTCCTTAAAACTTTTTAAAATATTGTATCTTATAGAGAGATGTTTGTAGAATTTAATAAAAGAAACCGGAAGTCAATATTTTTATTCGTACAGAAGTTACAGTTCATTAAACACGAAATATACAAGAAAATTTGATATTTTGGCTTAATAAACGCAGTAAAAAGTTTTTAAATAATTTATCTTATAGAAAAATTTTCATAGAATGTAATAAAAAAAAATCGGAAATTGATATTATTATCAGTTAATAAATGACAGCCGTTTTCTTGAACGAAATACATTTTCTCGAATACTGTGCCACTTATATGAAAATCGTTAAGAATCTATCTTATAGAGAATTTTATGATCTACATTTTCTTATATAACACTTTTTCACCTACTTTGAACAGTTTCTGAGATAAATGTGAAAAACTGATTTTCGGACACAATTTTCGTCCGCCATCTTGAATTTGGGGCACAAGGAGTGAGAATTTGAGCAAATAACATACCTAGGCGTATTCAGCGGGTATCAAAGCATAAGATTCAACCTGTTAATCAATTGTTACATGATTTGCCTCTAGGAGATATATTTTCGAAAAAATTTCCTGGTCTATGAGGGATTAAAGGTACTTTAGCCCTGTACTATTTTTGCACTTCATCTTCAAACGAATACAAAATAGTTTAAAAGAATACACATTTTGCAATTTTGACAGTAAGTTTTATGACAAATATTTATATTAATACCATAAATACTCTGTAACAAATAGTACGTATTTACTTGTCAACGGGATTAATTAATTCAATTCCTTGACAACGGGATTAAATATGAAAAATAATCCCTTGGAATCAAATTAAGAACCTTAATCCCTAAAAATGAAGACTAAAGAAGAGTTTTAGTCCCGGAAGTGCAAAAAATTATTTATGATTACTGGAACAGACAGCGATCTGAAAATATTTTCAGACCGTCAGTATTAGCAACGGTCTGCAAAGAAGCATTGGTCTGCAATTGTTCATTTTCAAGCAACCAAGAGAAGTCTCCAATCGTAGAATAGTATATTGTGCAACTAGGGACGAAAGTGGCGTTTACCAATGAGTTGGCAACACGAGCGAAGCGAGGGCTGCCACCACACGACTCGGAAGAACACTTTTGACCCGAGATGCACACGATATTTCTTTCTATATCTGCACCGAAAAGCAATTAAAAGTTGAAGAAAGGGATAAACCGGATGATGATAACATTGGAAAAATGTATATTAATTCCATATAATAAATAAAAATAATCTAAATAATCAATTTATTTTGGAATTCCGAATAAAGCAGGAGGAACAGTACTTTTCCTCCCTAGAGAGGAGGAAAAAAATTCTTACCAGCTTTTTCGTCGATGGTCAGACTACTTTCATGTCCGCTGACATCAGAGGCCTCTTCCTTTTTGGTTTTATCTTCAACAATGGCAAGGCAGGGTTCGTTGGTTATGTTACGTATATCTGTGTCCATTTTTGATTCAACAATTCCACTACTAGCGGCAAAGTTCGTTGTGAATCCGGCGTCTTGTTTATATTGCTCATAATTTATTGACGGTATGACAGCTGGTAATGTTGGTGTAGAAGGAATGTTACCCATTTGGGGAAGTGCAGTCTCTTTGGGCAGCAGTTGTGGCAGAGCGCGCATGTCGACGTCGCCATTACTACAAAAATATAAATTCAGTAGGTATTTAAATTGATTTCAAAAACCTGAGGATCCTTGGTAATAAAGAAAATATAGACAATTTTAAAGTTTACTTAGGTTGTCATTATATTTCTTTATTTTTATTATAGTTGGACGTTTCGAAGCCCTTGTACTCCATCATCGGCAAAAGGATAAGATATTTTAAAATAATCAAAATAGTAAATCTAGAATACAATAATCCAGTATTGACAATGAATTGTCCATTTTTTTAAAAAGTTTCCACAATATTACGCCTTTTGCCTTACTTGGTATAGATATAGAAGGTGATTCAAAATTTCATGCATTCTTTTTGAAAGTCATATAGTATTTAACTTACTGATCACGGAATTGGAGAAATTTTTCAAAATTCTCAATTTTAATTTTCAAATTTTTAAATTGAACAGCTTTGGACCACTGTTTCCATAATGGAATTTCCTGCCTCATTAACATTTTATTAGTTTAATTCGCAGGTTCATTCGTTCTAAAAATGTGCTCCTTGTGAAAAAAATTATTTTTGTTCTATGATCAATAAATTCCTGATCACACATGGATTATTTTAGAATACTTTTGAATCCCGAGAAAAAGAATTATGATGAAAATTGCCTATCAAATAGTGGCGGCGCTAAATTGAAACTTCAATGAGTCTGGACAAAGAAAATGTTGTAATTCATTAATAGCTTCAAACCAGTGAATTAATTTTTTCACAAACATGAAAGAATCCTCAAAGAATCCAAATCCATGTGTGACATTAAAAAATTGTTTTTAAAATACATTTTTGTGAATTACTCTGAATTATTAAACTATGTGTGCGGTTATCAGTCAATTCATTCATAACAATTGTCAGTGAAAAATACACCACAAAAGGTATATTTATTATTATTATTATTATTCATGGCACAAACAAGCTATCTGTACCTGTGATATCATTATTATATAAAATTAAAACATTTCTCTCACCTACTGATCCGCATATCCTGGTCCTGCTCGCTGTAAAATCCTTTCATCTGGTAGCTGAGCTGGTACTCTTGTATCTTCTGCTGATCTTGCAGTGTAAGGCTGCTGAAGACGGAGCTCATGCCGGGCATGGCGATGCCGCTGGCTGCAAACGCCTGGCCAAGCAGTGGAAGCGGCACCGCCGGCTCGTCGTTCCACCGCGTGTGGCGGACCTTCTTCTCGCCGGCCGGCTTCTCCGGGCTGCTGGTTGATGATGGCGAACACTTCTGCTTTGTGATGTCAGCTACAAAGAAATTATCATTAAATTAAATCACACTTCAATCGGTTTCTACGCCACTTGCTGATTTTAATTCACAAAATAAGTGACAGAAATAATAGTTATAGTACTTTTTAAACGAAAAGTCGGTTGCGCCAACTACTAATCTTAGAGAAAGATGTATAGATGAAAGAAAGAGAAAACTTCTCTACTCTCTATCTTAGAAACATGTCGGGAATTTTCTTATACTGATGCCTGGAGTTGAATCCGAACCTGAACCTAAACCCGTAAAAACATTTATCCACAACTGACGTATTATTAAGTCATAATTTAACTGATTTTAGATGTATTATGGGGTGTATAAGACACACATGTTTTATATCCTGTAAGACACTAGAGTTTTATAACTTGAAAATTTGAAATCATTTATTACATTACTTATTATTATTTACATTAACATTAATATTAATAGTAATAATCTTATTCTCGTTATTTATTTCTTCTTTGCCACTTTCAATTTTTCCATCTTGTGGATTAATGAGATTCACGGAAAACAAATTTGGAGGTGGATTATTAATTAATGTGTTTTTCCTAGAAGATTCCCCTTGAATTTTCTTTGCAGTTTCAATTTTATTTGATACGGATTCTTCCGCGACTGTCGTCGACTTCCAGCCACCGTGGCGCTTAATAGCCGTAATATCACCACCCGCATTTGCCAATAAAGTTGCCGAAGAACGTCTTATACTGTGACCAGTATAGGACTCCGCATATGATAGTTTTAAGAAAGAAGCAATCTTCGACGGTATTCTTGACAATGTATTTATTCCGACAGCTTGCATCGTGCATTTTTCATTCATATATCTCAAAAAGAATCTACCGTGGGAAATCTGACAAATGTCAACAGCATTCACGGAGAATCCTTCTTGCATAATTGTGAAACTGCGTGAAACATTAGTTTTCGTATCTGGTATAGACACAAACAGATATGAACCTTTATCTTGTATATCCTCATGTTCATATTTGTTAATTCGTTACACCGGCAAGCACCAGCAACGCCCATTATTAACGCCACCTACAAAGATTCAAAATAAATCATTTATCACAAAAAGGGACTATATTAAGTTACCTTCATCATCAAGTATTCTTCATTGGGTGCATCCGTTAAAAATTGCTCGATGTGTTCTCTTTCTAGAACTTTAGCCTTTTTCGGCCTGTATGTTCTGGATTCGCTCTTTAGATATGCAGTCAGCTTACTATACTTTGATATATCAATGTTTTTATGCACTTTTAAAGTTGCCTTTAACATTGAATATTTTGTCCACATTGATGAGGCCGCAAACCTTTTCTTAATATTTAAAAAATATGCCAGCAGGACATCCTCAGTTATCGCTTTTACACCCCTTTTATCTCTCCAGCCATTAAACTCAGCGAATTCTTTACCATACGCATCCTTAGATTTTACCGGCAACAAATTCAAAGTCGCTTCTTCAGCTTCTGCAATTATTTCTGCCGGAATATCATTATTTCTTTCCATTTTCTAGACCCGAATTGAACTTTGTGTCAAATTTGTGAAAAAATTATATGATATAAACTATTAAACAAACAACGCGCTATAGCAACTATTTCATGACCTACCATGTATTTGGAGAACAAGTAACAGTAACGTTAAACGTCATGGTCCATGTTCTTCTGCTTAGAGCCAAGTTTTTGGTTGTGGATAAAATGTTGTATTACACTTGTGTTTTATTAGCATGTAAGACACTCAAGAATCATTAAACACTCGACCTTCGGTCTCGTGTCTAAAATTTTCTTGCGTGTGCCTAATAAAACACTTGTATAATAAATAACTATTATTTTCTTCGAACCTGAACCTAAACCGAAACGTTATATTTGAAGGTCAACGAACCGGAATCGTAACCGAACCGTTTAGTTGTAACCGATAACCTATTTCCACAATATCGGTTTCTGTTAATTTTAAAATTATCAATGTCATGCCATTTTCTGGCACAGTATTACTGTTATTCGGTGTCTGTAGAGAGCCTTTCTTACTGTAAAATTTGTCATTATAGGAGTAATTTAAAGGGAACCTAAAAAAATGTACCTAATTAACTTTGAGTTAAAACTATTTATTAATTTAACACGTTGACGGACACTTGCGTCTATAGCCGTCAAAGCGAAGTTCACTATGTGGCATGACGGCAACAGCCGTCCAAAACGAAACGGTCGTTTTTAGACACTGCGGCTATAGCAGCACAAATGTGCATTTACCAGCGTAGAAGCCTAGTGTCATGTTTTGGGAAAAAAAATTTAGGTTGAATTTCGTTTTTCATCTGTTACACGACTTGCAGCTTCAGTATGCACGTGGTTGTGAACGGAGTAGTGCGATCGTGTTTTTTCTTGAATTTGTTATTGATACATTTAACGATATTTATTGTTTATACTGGTAAATATTTGTTTGTTATTGATTTTACACATTAAATAGAAATTTAAAAAATTAAAATTATAGCATTTTTTGATACATTAGCGATATTTATGGTTTACTTTTTTATGATTTTACATTTGAAATATAAATAAATAATAATAATTACAGGTGCTTAATTAATCAAAATTAAGTTTATTTAAGCAGAAAGAGTAAAACTATACTTCTAATGCCCTGTTCACACGTTGCTACTTTGAAGACGCATACGTGCTACTGTAGCAAAAAATCGCTATCTACACACACAACGATCAACGATGTGAAATTATCAACGAGTAGTTCTTGATACTTTGATGCTACAAATTAGCAGCGCTGCTATTTGACAAGCGACTCAGATTTTTTCTTGCTACAGTAGCACGAATGTGTCTTCAAAGTAGCAACGTGTGAACAGGGCATAATGTTCTAAAAATTACAAAAACATAGTGTCAATTTTCGAACTTCACTTGTTCCTACTGTCCGTCAATGTGTTAAGTAAACCAAAAATATTGATAACCATTTACTTAGTATGAACAAATTTATGTTTATTAATTTTATTATTTTTAGTGCGTTACTTTAATAATTAATATTTTTGAACCGAAACCAAAAAAACCTTAAATAATAGAGGTTTTTAACCCTTTATTTTAAACCTCTTGAACCTAAATCTAAACCCGAACCAATTTTTTTTGTTTAAACCGTAACCGAACCTGAACTACAAATAAATATCGTTCCAGGTCCCTGTGCATCCCTTAGTGAATAATTTGTTTTGATAATTGTACTGTGTTCAGTGTTCTGTTTGTCGTTGCCATTACTTATACAGTACTTATATTGTTATAGTGTGAAATGCAATATAGCAAGCGGTACTAGGTCAAAAAAATGAACAATGATACCTAATAATTTGTTATTATAATTTATTATTAGGTATCATTGTTAATTTTTTGTTGTTGTTTTCATTTCCATAGCACTCCATGCATTTTATAATAAAACATTAAAATGATAATAAACTATTGTTAATAACTTTAAAACGGTTTATGCAAATATCTATTTTAATGACATGACTGTGTAGCATTTTTCAAGAGCTATCTTTTGATATGCCACAAAGGGTATATTGCCATTTAAGATTTAAAAGTTGATAGTGGTGGGGGTGAGATGGGTGATTTAAAGAAAACAAAAATATCAGTAAAATGTGACCCCCTAGATGTAAAATCATATAGCGTAAACCGGGTAAGTCTATCACAATCCGTTTCCAAGTTATTAAGGATGGATCGTCTTAAGCGCGCCACCCTGTATATATACCGGGCGTTTCCTGAAACAGGCACACCCCCCCCCCAAAAATTGTATTTTTAAGTCAATTACATTTATATTATAGGTTTATGAACTACATTCAAAGGCGCATTAAACTGCATAAATAATGAATTTTTATTACTTCCTGTTTAGCCGGAAGTGACATCAACTTCCTTATTTCAAATGGAATACCCCGTATATTTTCTAAGATTTTGATTCTACATAAAATTGTGAATACAACCATGTATAATAAGCTACTTATTCGTTGTAAATTTCTAAGTAAAATAATATTTAAAATATAACAGAAACAAATCGAATTCCTAGTTAGCTATGAAATAAATGATAAAAAACAGAAATTACACGAAGAGTTTTATTATGTATTATAGAAAATGGAGGCCATTTTGAAAATTTACTATAAATAATATAATTGAATTGCAATACCTTATTAAATATTATTTATTTTTGTTAATAAACTGACATTTTTGCTATAATAAAATCTGTTTTTATCATTAATTTCATAGATAACTAGGAATGATTCGATTTGTTTCTGTAAAATTTTAATTATATTTAATTTAAAAATAACGAATAAGTAGTTTATTATACATGGCTGTATTCAGAATTTTATGTAGAATCAAAATCTTAAAAAATATACAGAATGTTCCATTTTAAATAAGGAAGTTGATGTCACTTCCGACTAAACAGGAAGTAATAAAAATTCATTATTTATGTAGTTTAATGCGCCTTTGAATGTAGTTTATAAACCTATAATATAAATGTAATTGACTTAAAAATACAATTTTTTTGGGGGGTGCGCCTGTTTCAGGAAACGTCCGGTATATTTTAGGCTAATTAATTTGTAGGTAATTAGTTCCAAATATATATTCAACAGTTAAAATGTAATATAGGTATTTGAAATTTAAAGAAACAGTAAAAATGTAATATATTTTGTAATTTAAAGAAACGAGCAAAACAATAGCGGACGTAAAGTAAATAATATGGCCGTAAAGTAGTCTTTTTGACAGATGTCAAAAAAGTAACACTACGGCACTACGGCTGTCAAAGGATATGTAAAACAACTCTGTGTGGAGAAGATTGGACTCATTTGACATTGATCTATGATTGGTTCAAATCGCGGGCAAGTTTACATAGACGAAATTTAGTTGTCCATCTCAACTTTTTCTATTTATTTCTTTCTCTCTCTCTCTCTCTCTCAAACCGTACTGTCAAATCATAAATTATTTGATATTGCTACATACAATTTTTAATTATATTAGGACGTAATAATATGTTTAAAAACTACTATAATGAAAATTGTTCATAAAGTAAGTTTATAATAGTATATTACATTACAAGTCATGAAAATGTTTCATTGCAGACGAGGAGGCGTTTGAAGAATGCGAGGATGCGCAGCGTCCGAGCATTTCTTCAAAGCCTCCGAGTCAAGCAGACATTTTTATGACGCGTGATGTATTCTATTTTTTTTAAATCGGCAATTAAGCTTAAAATTATAAAAAAAATTAGGTTTGCATAAATCATCAGAGCTGTGACAAATCATCAGAGCTGTCACAAATTTTAGAAAAAGTTGTCATGACAAGTAAACAAAGTTGAAAGTAAAAATGACTAGGCATGAAAATAAAATTTTCATGCCGTCATGAAAATCTTACTTTCATGCCGCAAATTAGTCTGGAAATGACGATTTTCATGCCGATTTTGAAAAATAGTATATTACATTACAAGTCATGAAAATGTTTCATTGCAGACGAGGAGGCGTTTGAAGAATGCGAGGATGCGCAGCGTCCGAGCATTTCTTCAAAGCCTCCGAGTCAAGCAAAGACATTTTTATGACGCGTGATGTATTCAATTTTTTTTTAAATCGGCAATTAAGCTTAAAATGATTAAAAAAATTAGGTTTGCATAAATCATTAGAGCTGTGACAAATCATCAGAGCTGTCACAAATTTTAGAAAAAGTTGTCAAGACAAGTAAACAAAGTTGAAAGTAAAAATGACTAGGCATGAAAATAAAATTTTCATGCCTAGTCATGAAAATCTTACTTTCATGCCGCAAATTAGTCTGGAAATGACGATTTTCATGCCGATTTTGAAAAAATATTATTTTAATGAAACTTCCATGCATACGTTTACATCTGTCATTTGTCACTTGAATTTCGTTTGTCATTTTTTATATTTATTTTTTTTAAACATTTTGATTTTCTAGTCTTAGCGATTTTATAATATTTATAAATAAGGTAATTACCAATATTTTATTCAAATGCACTTACATGACTATTATTATTTGAAATCATTATATTTGAACTTAGCACCAAATTTTGTAACTAGATTAAAGCTAAATTCAGAGCTACCCAATTATAAGTATAAGTGGCTAATTTAACCAATAAGCGCTCAACCTTCGCACTTATAATTGAAATTTGAATTTTGTGGAAGCCCTGATTGGTTAATTTAGCACTTATACTTATAAGTGGGTAGGTCTGAATCTAGCTTAAAAGTTCTTTTTAGTTACAGAATTTTTTAAAAACGAACTATATTTAATATGCAATAGCCACCTAAAAAACTCTTTGATAATATTATAGCTAGAGATCCGTAATATAAAATCGTTCTTGATTTTAACACTTGCCAGAAATGACTTTTTGTAATAATTCAAGAAAATATAAATATAAAATTTACATCTGGAGTATTTCAAACAAGGCGCCATTTACTAAGTGATTTATTTTATTACTTGTTTCTTAATGTACATAATAAGGGACATCCAAAGAAATTATTAAGCATCACGCCAGAAAAATTGACCGGTTGTACAAGCTTCAAAGTGCTTCGAAGTGCGCAAATCGAGGGCTGGCAGACATATACAACCAGTAAATTTTTCTGGCGTGGTGCTTATATTTTCTTTGAATGTTCCTTATTATGTACATTAAGAAACAAATAATAAAATAAATCACTTAGTAAATGGCGCCAATTAAATAAGTCACTTAGCAAATGTTAAAACACTTCTTTAAAATATCGCTGTTTGAAATACCCCGGATGCAAATTTATATTTAAATTTTTGAAGGCAAGACTTGAATTAAAACAAAAAGTCACATCTGGTATTATTGTTTATATTGTATTTTTTATTTACCTTCAGAGTCGGGCATATTTTGCTGCTGCATGAATTCGAGCGGCATAGGGACATTAATATCAAACAGGGAAGGTATTCCTGTTCTCTCACTTTGAATAGTAACAACATGTTTGATGCCGTACTGTAGTTCCAAATTCTTTTGCGTTTGATTGACCATGTGCTGAGCCCCTTCTCGACTTAAACGAGGAAAGTCGCCAAGAATTTCTTTCGGAGCTGTTTCTAAATGCTAAAGAACAAAAAGGAATTCATATAAAGTTGTAATGTAACTCGATGATTCTTACTTTAAGTAGAATTTGCTTTAAACTATCACTAAGTGGTTTTCCGTGCGCGAATTTGCAGTTATCTTTGGCAAAGCATTTCAGTCCGGTGTGGTAGTATTTACAAGGGAACTCGGAGTGCATGTATAAGCATTTGTCCCGTTTGGCACAGCAGTCCATCAAATAGAACTTGCACAGTTCCATTTTCATTGGCGGAAGAGCGTCGTGGGAATAGGGACATTCATCACCCTAAAAATATTTACAATATAGTACCCAATATATTTTATCTACGACCATTGAATAAAACATTCATTATGTAGGTAACTTTAGTAAAATAAACCGCTCCATAAGACACAGTATTGAATTATGAATCCATTATTCAACAGAACTGTGACATAAAGTGACATTTTTCGGACTATTTATAGGATGCAAAATTTTACTTTAAGGTCTAGACCGCAAAATACTCGTAGCATTTTACGACTTATAACAACGGCTAAAATCGGCCTCGGCCGTAAACAACTTGCTTGTATCTTAATATGTTTAACTTTTTGTCCTAGATACATAAATAACTTCGAAATAACTATTATTATTGAATGTTTCTATTTTACCTTGTGACATTTTCCTTGCATATAAAACATGCATATACTATTTGCATCTTGCATTTGTAGTCTATTTTGTTCCGGTTCTTTTTTCCGATTCTTTTCTCGGAAATTTTTTCTTTCTCTTCTAGACTCCCTGTTTCTGTTCCTTCCTTTTCTTTCTCTTTCAAAATTACGTTTATTATTTCTGTTGTGGTATGGCTCAGAATCATATTCTGAATCATAGCTCTCATAACCTTGTTCACCCTCTAAAATATCCATAAATATGTTCAACAAATCATTGTATATAATCATGTATACTTTGTTCTAAAATTCGGAGCAGCTTTTTTCATTTCCAGCGCTCTGCTGAGTAACCAGGTTTGTCATTTCTGATAAATTAAGTTCCAGTGTTTACAAATAAGACAATTCTTTTATATTCAGATATAATTATCAACTTCACTTAATATTGTGACAGCTAATCGTTCTTATATAATTAGTGGAACAAATATTACATTAAATTTTGCGTGATTGAAATTTTCCGCCAAACTACACTCAAATTTATTTACCCAGTATAAATGGGACTTCTGAAGATACTCCGAATTTTGGGATAAAGTATATAAACTGATATGTTTATAAAGTTAAATAATTTCTTGAAATATTAATAATATAACATTTATTCTTCTAAAATAACCAACGTTTTGCTTTATAAACTAAATATTTGTTACAAATATATTTTAGATTCTTTTTACACTCGGGTAGTAAACCGAAACGTAGAATACTTAAGAAGAAGAATAAATGTTAATAATATTTTAGGAATTATTTTCGTATAACATAATAGTTAAAGCCCTGTTTACACATGGATTCTATCGTGTTTCTAAATAAATTCACTGTTTTGAAGCTATCAATGAATTAGAAATTCTTCTTTTCCAAGACTCATAGCAGATTCAATTTAGCGACGCCGTATTTGGCAAGCAATTCTCACCAGGATTCTTTTTCTCAGGATTCAGAAGCAAGAAAGAATCCTCAAAGAATCCACGTGTGAACAGAGCTTTAAAAAGTAAACCGAAACGTCGGTTATTCAATAATAATAAATGTAGTAATATTTCAAGAATTTTTTTATAAATAATGCAATATTAAAAAATAAATGTTGATACCTTGAAAAGGTAGTTCTTCTGGGAGTAGTTTATTTTCTGGGCTGCCGCTTCTAACGTTAAGCATTTCATCGTCATCGATTTCATCGTTTTTAGGAGGCGATTCAACTTTTCTATGTTTCTGTTCAAAGAATATTAAAATTAAAAATAAACTAATGGTTGATAAAACTGAAATTAGTACTTTAGCCCGTTTTCTCTCTCTCTTTTTTCTTTTGCGCCCTCTTTTTTCCTCTTCATCAACTTCTTCTTCGCCGCTACCCGTATGCTTCTCTTTCTTCAGTACGCTCGCTATCGCTTTTTCTACATTCCCTGCCCAATCGTCTGCAACATTAGTCACTTTAAATAGAAAATACAGATAAGTAATTCTTGGAAAAATAAAAATGCTACCTTGCATTTGTTCCCTACGCAATCTTTCTCTTCTTTCCCTATCGGCGCGTTCCATTTTGTGCAACATGCGGACGCATTTCTCAGCCTCTGTTAAATGTTTGTCAGTCTTTCTTTCAGAACTGCGTCTTCGCTTTTCTTTTATTGGGTCCGCTTGAGAAAATATATTTGTGTCCGTAGGTACAGCAGCTGGTAAAATTTGCGGCGATCCGGTTTCTCTACTCTGTACTGCTGGTTCCTCCGCAGGAGTTTCATCATCATCATCATCGTCTTCAATTTCGCCATCCTCCAAATCTGGATTTTCGACAGATTCTTGCTGAATCTCCGAACTTTCAGCTTCAGTGCTATTAACATCGATTTAATTGTTCAATATAAAAATATTATAATATATAAGTAGTTTTGTATTTCTCATAAATATGAATTAATTTTTGAAAACAATAAAAAGGCGCTATAAATTGAACGGCCTTGAATGGTTGATGATGTCGATTCTTTTTTATCGACTTGTAAAACGTATTTCTTAAATGTTAACTAGATGGCGCATTTAGTGCGTGTGCTTTCAAATCTCGCTCCTATTGCGTTCTTGAAACTGCGCATGAGCACAAAATAGCTGTGTACAAATTGTTATTTGATATAAAAATAAATATGCTAATCGCATTTCATTACAGAAAATTGTAAATATTTTTCAACCATTAATTATCTACTGATACCTTCAACCAGAAAAACAATGTAAAAGAAACCTCCACCGCAATAGAGAAGAGAGTAAAAATAGAATTAATGCATTTCTTAATATAAATTAAATTTAAGCAATTGACGTGCTTCATGCAAAAATAAACAATATCTATATGTACTTAAAATTAAAAATGTTACCCTAACTATTAAAAACCTTGTGTAAACAATTTGTACACAGCCATTTTTGACCTTCATTGTTGAAGGTCATTCAAATGATAACTGATAATTTGTGTACATTAGATAACAACTAATTTTCCACAAAAAAATGCTAAAAGTATATTAAATCGATATTACCTTCGTTTTAAATTTTAAAACGCGGTACAATTTTTGATGACATAACTATTGTCATAATGAGCTAAATATGGAAGATAATATAAAAATTAGATGATTCATACGTATTTTCACGGATAATTTATACTTGCAAACGCAGTAACAAAAGGAAATTTTTTGTGGTATATGCTTACAAAATATAATTTTGGTGCTCAAAATGGCCGTCGCCATTTCAGATAGCCGTTACGAACGAACAACGTTGTCTTCTTTTTTAAAAGTAACGGAATCTTCTCAAATCGGATAAAACGATGAAAAATAATAACAAACGTTAATAGAAGTTATAAGCACATTTAGCAAATTACGTCAAATGATGCAATTGTTTAACACGTAAACGTAACGCAACCAATGTCATGTAATAATCGATCCTAATATAGTTTTAGCGTTTTATATGAAGCCCTACTGTAAGGCTCTTGTAAAATTTCTTTCGTAAAAAATTAGCAAACCTTTTTAAATCACATACGAGTGCCATATTCAAAGGCAATTTTATTTTTCACTAGGTAGGAGAATGTTTTGAAATGGCATTCACTCATTCACTATGATCTGTCCTACAATATCAAAACCAAGGGACAGAAAATGTTTATAATTTTACGCATTATTTCATAGAATTAAACCAGGAAACCGACTGTTCTCTTTAGCGATGAGATCACAAATGAATTTCGTGTAGGAGAATGCCACGAACAAACATACTATTTTCCTCGACCAATCAGCGCTGCTATTACGTGATTTCTTACCAATCAGAAGTTTCCATGTGGATGACGTCACTAGTTGCTTGCCTGTTTAGGTGAAACTGCTCGGTAACGATTACTTGATAAATTTCAAACGTTGTATTCGAATTTCGATCTTATCGCAAGGGTCATATGGAACATATTCCTTCATAAGCCAAATCCGGATCTGTTCATGTTCATAAAAACTATGTTAGGTTTCTATTGCCAATTCGTTATAAATAAAAAGACGTGCAACTTGAATTATTAAAATTATTAATTTTGAATAGAAGAACAACAAAACAATAGAATACAAATTTTCTTTTCACTAAAATCGTAAATATAGATAAACTTATACGCCCATACAGGATATTGCACATCTGCGTATCTTTTACAAAAAATTAAAGTGATAAGTAAAATGGAGACAAATTACTCATCCCCGTAATAGAAAATTTTGTTAAACTTGGTCTAATTAAAAACTCTAATCTCTATAACATTATAGATACTTTCAAAAGTATAATATATGTATACGGTTTGGTCATTGATAATTTTAATAATTTACGTGTCAAGGTCGGACAAAAATAGCAACGTGTAAAGTAAAGTTAACGTATAATGTAACGTACACCGTTAACACAAAAAACTGATAGAACAAAGAAACGATTGGCTAGAAAGCTTTGTCCCTAAATAAATATTAAATAGACGTCTCTTTATGATAAAATATTGGCTTGCTTGACATTTGAAAAGTTACCAAATTAATGCAGCTGTTGTTATACAATTGATGACTGAAAAAATTTAAATTGGAAAAATCACTACACTTCGACGATGTATGCGTCATTTGGATACATGCTTAGAAAAATCTTGTAAAGTGAGAAAAATCAATAAGGAGCTTCTCCCATCTGTGGATGAAACATGAAACTATTTCCAGTTTTTACTTTGTTTTATTCCGCTAGATGTCCACTGTGTCCACTTAAGCATCTATATTTATAAACAAATGATTACTGTCAAAATATTTGACGTTTCGTGAAATATACTGCTAATTGGAAATATGACTGGTTATAAGCGTGTAAATTATTATGAATTATGTAGATTATGCACTTCTAGTCAACCTAAAGATAAAATACACATATTTCGCGATGAAGGGCGTAAAATGCAGTTGCAACAAAAAATCCAATCCTGTTTCCCATTACTTGTAAGTGCATTATTTTATAATATGGATAGTATTTTGCACATTTTATGCTACAGGTGTGCGAACACGATTATTTACCAAAAGTAGTATGTACAACATGTATTCAAACATTAGATCAATGTTATATGTTCCGTCAGAACTGTGTAAACTCTGAAACAATGTTATCAAGCTATTTTTCAAATTTCCGATTTACAGACGATTTCAAAAAAGCTGGAAAGGTAAAAGCATACATATATAATCAGCAGTATACTAATAATTTAAAATTGTAGGTCTATGTTAAAGATACCGGACAAAAATTAGAAAGCATGAGCCCGGATTCAAATATTGTAAAAAGAAATTTAGAGGTAATTAAATGCATAAGTATTTATGTAATAATATTTCATTTATTAATTTTTAATTATTTTAGGATATTTCTTCGAATATATTACCGGAAAACAACCAACAGTATTTTACGCTAGAATTACCAGCAGTACCAAATAAAACAATACAGAATTACACAAAACAATCAATTTCGAACAATATAATAACGAATAATACAAAACCAACAAATAACGAATATATTAATATAAATACTAATCAAAATTTATTGGCTACAACAAAATTACAGCCAGACCAACTAAAATATAACTTAAAACCAAATGATACCCAACCATGTAACGTAACCTCACTAAACTTTAACAGTAATATACCGCTAAATAAAAACTATGATACAAAAATAAGTAACATTGATCCAAATTCAGAATTTAATATAATTAAAAATAATATAGTTCAGCCGATGATGTTAATTGACGTAGAACAATTAATTGAATCAGGTTTACCCGAAAGTGAAGTAAACAAACTAAAAGAAGTGTTTCTTAAACAGCACCCGTCGGTTAATCCACCGAAAAACGTAAACAATGAATCAAATAACGTATTGAATAACATAAACAATAATAAAGTTAATAAAAATGACTACATTCACGGTTCTAAAAGTTTTAAATGCGATATTTGCGATAAATTATTTAAACGGCGAGAACATCTTTATCAACATACCAAACTGCATTCTGGTGTCAGGCCTTTCAACTGTATTCACTGCCCAAAAACTTTTTCTCGCAAAGAACATTTGATGCGACATTTAACGTCGCATAGCGGAGTCAAAGACTATTCTTGTGATATATGCGATAAAAAATTTTCCAGGCCGGATAATTTAAAAAAGCACAAGAAAACTCACCAGAAAAGTGGCCCATTCATTTGTGAAATTTGCCAAAAAAGTTTTGTTATTAAACATTATTACCTAGCGCATAAGCTGCAACATCATGAAGGTGGAACCGTTTTGAATATTTTAAAAATGAACGAATCTAACTTATGAACAGAAATTTTCTAATTTATTTATTTATTTATTTTAAAAACTTAAGCATCATTCATATAAGCGTTTGCGTTTAGTATGAAAGTTTACATATTTAAGTTTAAAGCCCTGTTCGCACGGCGATCTTTGGAGATTCTACGGAGAGTCAAAGTCACGGCAAAGAAGAAATTTTTTTCTTCCTACTGAGAATTATTTATTGAATCTTCAATGAGTCTTGGAAAAGAAGAATTTATAATTTATTGATTGCTTCAAATCCATGTAATTATCACTAGAAAGAAAAAAGCTTCTTCTTTGCAGTGACTTGGACTCTCCGTAGAATCTCCAAAGATCGCCGTGCGAACAGAGCTTAAGAAACATAGCATTCACATATTGAATTTAAAATAGCTTTAGTAAAAACTTCAAGTGCGGATACTCGTATTGTTACATGAATTTAAACATTCTTAAATGTAAACCTTAAAACTTAATGCTCATGTGAATGGGGCTTTAAGACGGTAAATTGTAAAAAATGTTTGAAACATATCCACGTAAGTTCGAAATCAAAGTGGACCAGTAAAGCAAACGCTTTTAACGCAAAATAGTTAACTATGCTAGTCAGGTGTAAAATATATGTACAAATATATCGCATAGCGTTATTTAGGTATAAGAACATTATAATTATTTAAATTGACATATTATTTATAAATGCCAAATATAGTCCAGCTATTTTTATAATTAAGTACAAATTATGTAGAACTAGAGCTGTAAGTAATTTATTTAATTTATCTGCGCACTGAGCTAAATTGTATGTAATAAATGTTACATCTTTATATCAAACTATAATAATTGTATGTATGATTATTTAAAAGAACAAATAAAACACTTACCTTTTTCAAACAGAACTGTTCACTTTTTTCCATCTGCTTCTAATAATTTCTATCTACGAATGCCGAATTATTTGGAACCTAGATGAAAATAAAATAAACAATAAACTAATTCAGGCAAAACAAATAAAATAATAAATATACGCAGCCAGTTGCTACGTTTTGTCAAATTATACTCACCTTTTTAAGATAAACACATTAAAAATGAAATTAAAACTAAATTGAGTTACTTGTAGACATAAGAAAAATAGATTCGCTACTATTTGATAATTTAACAATTGATTGGAAAGATTCACAACTTCGTGCGTATGTTATACTGGCATTTAGTACCTACGCAGCTTACTGATCATGGAGCGAAATAGTATATTACATTACAAGTCATGAAAATGTTTCATTGCAGACGAGGAGGCGTTTGAAGAATGCGAGGATGCGCAGCGTCCGAGCATTTCTTCAAAGCCTCCGAGTCAAGCAAAGACATTTTTATGACGCGTGATGTATTCTATTTTTTTTAAATCGGCAATTAAGCTTAAAATTATTTAAAAAAATTAGGTTTGCATAAATCATCAGAGCTGTGACAAATCATCAGAGCTGTCACAAATTTTAGAAAAAGTTGTCATGACAAGTAAACAAAGTTGAAAGTAAAAATTTTATTTTCATGCCTAGTCATGAAAATCTTACTTTCATGCCGCAAATTAGTCTGGAAATGACGATTTTCATGCCGATTTTGAAAAAAATATATTTTTTTAATTTATGAAATTCCATATGAAATAGTGACCCAAAACGGTTTGATTAAAAAACCAGAGAACTAAAATTGCGTATTTTGATAAAATTCTTTCAATTCTGTAAGTTAAGCACTATATGCCATTAAAATATATGCACGAAGTTGTGAATCACCCTGTATAAAAAATAATTTATCAGAATAAAAAACAATATTGTTATGGCCAAGCCTGATTCACATAAGCGTTTAGTGTGATGGTGTACATTATTTTTATACACTCGAGAAAAAAACTAGGGGAACATTTTTTTGTTGACGAAAAATGTCCAATTTTCAAACCATGATAACTCGGTTGCATTTGACCCAAAATCAATAATACTTTGAGTATCAAAGTCTCCTCTTTCGATGGTGTCCCTGAAAGCCACATTCGATACATCTCATGTCCCGTAAACCACCATAGAAAAAAAAAGTTTTTGACTGAAAAAAATGTTCAACTTTAACAACTTGCACGGATTGCCAAAAAAAATGTAGACCATATTCAAGGCAAGAACATTAAAGTTCACACAATTTCCCTTAAGGACGTTCAAGCGCTACGCTAGAGTCAAATGAGTGCTAAATTTTTATGAATTTTATTGGGGCCTCGAGAATAATTTTAAAATATACCAATAATCTTATAATGATTTATAATTTTTTTTTATCTATCTGATAATTTTTTTAGTAATTTATTTTAAAATATCAGTAAATATAAGTTAGTAGTTTATTTGACTCCATTTTAATTGCTTGTAAAATTTGGCAACACCGCCGTCTTTCTCTGCTGTCAACTTGAACATATTTCAAAGTGAATACACATACCTACATGTTTGTCATATATGATATTTGTTTTGTTTACAAAATCATTTTATATGTCAATTATGAGTAATAAAGATAATTATTATAATATCAGAAACGATCATCAATAGGATTATTTACGTATCAAGTGTATGTATACTACGCGCTGTTGCCAGTTCTAAATATGGCGACAAATCTGTCAGAATAATTTTTATCATATTGATTTCAATAATTAATATTTAATTTTAACGTTCGTCAACACTATGTTTTTTGTGCAATTATATAAACTACATATTTCAAAGAATATTTTTAAACAATATTTATTGTAGTATCTACTCTTATAATATTTTTATTATAGTTTTAAATATTGAAAAATGCTGTTTTTCCGTAAAGCTCTATGTTAAAAATGGGATTTTTAATCGGAATTTACTTTCTGAAATGATCGATGAAGGCTTTAAAATTTTTGAGGGAAGATAACTATGCAATTGAACTTATCAATTCTTAAAAATTTAAATTTTTATCTACTATTAAGTCTGACGCTAGAACGTCCTTAAGGATATTCCCTCGGGTGGTGCGGGGTAAGGGGAAGTGCTCTATGATCTCAATGTAAAAGACTGCAGGGTGACAACTTTTAAATGTGAAATTTTATTCGAAAAAAATGCCTTTAAATAAATATTTATTTGAATCTTTAATGTTAATTCATTATCTAATGTCATAACTGATTACGTGAAATTGTTATTTAAATTTATATGCAATTAATTTTAAAATATAATATACTGAGATAATGGTGTGCAAACAACGCCAACAATGTAAAATGCAGAACAAGTTTTTGCTCCACACAGTTGATTGCCTGGGTGGCACCCAACCTCTCAACTTATATATTTTAACATTTTTCTCATTTATAAATTCGAAATTGAAAAACATTAATTATTTATTTAATTCATTTATAAAAATAATAATAGTAAATAACTTAATAATTAATTAGAACCGTTGACTTTTTCATTATAATATTTGACAATATGAAAACTGTCAACCAATGTTGCCACGTTTATACATCATGACGTCTTTACTGTCACCGAGTTCAGTTTAGAGTGGTAATTAATTGCTAAATACTCTTCATCAACACGGTAAAGCTCGATTTAAAAAATCTTATGACATAGATAAGGTTTTGTAGTTACTATGTGCAAATTTTCAGATTTTTCTCTGTATTTTTTTATTAACTTTATGCGTCATTTATGCGATGTTCCATTTAATCCTATGCTATAAACTCGATTTTTAAAATTTATTTTCTCTATATCTAAACGGTAAAAAAAATCTGAAAAAATTAGTAGTTTATTTTTTCATCATAAAGAACGATATTCTCAATTTTCATTCAATTCTCTGTATTGTTGATATGACGATTAAAGTTCAAAAAAGAACAAATTTCTACGATGATTTGATCCAAAGTTATGAGCATTTGAAATTTAAAGTATCATAGAATGTCATGTTCAATATCGCGTGTTTCCTCCTCGTTGCCTACGCACTTCTGCAAAACGCTCTCGCATGTTGATGAGACGACAAATTTTGGCCCGCGGAATGCTCCACCAGATTTCGCGAAGACTCGTGAACATTTCTTCGGTGTTAGCAGGTTAATGTGAAAACTTCATAACTTTGCACCGTGTCATCGCAATTTTTCGAACTTATGAGGGTTTCATAGGAAAATGAGAAAATTGTATTGGCAATAACTCAAATTGAGCCAATAATTATTTTAGCGTGATCCGCAAGTTGTCAAAGTTAGAAACTGACAGCAAAAAAAACGGTGTTTTTCTATGGTGGTTGGGAGGAGGTAAAATGAGTTTTACCGAAGATCGGCTCACACAGCTGTAAAGTAGAGATATTGAGCTTTTTAAAACTGGCTCATACCCATCGGAGTTATAACCTAAAATACTCAAAAAACACTTTAAATTTCAAATACTCATAACTTTGGATCAAATAATCGTAGAAATTTGTACTTTTTTGAACTTTAAGGGAAATTGTGTGAACTTTAATGTCCTTGCCTTGAATATGGTCTACAATTTTTTTGGCAATCCGTGCAAGTTGTAAAAGTTTTTTTCAGTCAAAAACTTTTTTTTTTCTATGGTGGTTTACGGTACATGAGATGTATCGAATGTGGCTCGAAAGAGGAGACTTTGATCTTTTAAAAACTCAAAGTATTATTGATTTTGGGTCAAACGTAACGGAGTTATCATGGTTTGAAAATTGGACATTTTTCGTCAACAAAAAAATGTTCCCCTAATTTTTTCCTCGAGTGTATTTAAGTTTTAGAAACACAGCATTCACATAATGAACTTAAAATAACTTTAATAAGTGGTAAACATAAACTTTGGAGAATTAAAACTTTAGTTCTAAAAAGTGAAAAGTGCGGATGCTCGTATAGTTACATGAATTTAAACTCTGCAACGTAAACATAAATGTAAACCTTAAAATTTGATGCTTATGTGAATGAGGTTTCAACATGATATAAGCTATATGGCCAGGTCATAAGTATTTACTGAACTTAAAAAATTGTGACGTGTAATAACAATGAGGGTGCGTCATGAAAATAAAGAAATAAAATAAATGTAACATATTTATTTAACATATACACAAGTTCTAAATCAAGCAAGAATAAGTTTAAAAATGATCATTATCAACAAAATGAGTAATCCAAATACTGTCTTGTAATCAACGAATGTTGGCATAATATCAAAAAATAAAAGATAGAAACGAGCTGATAAAATCGACTTTTATATTTTAAAATGTTACTACATCGACATAACAACAGCGGTGGACACTGCCTACTATTCACTAGTGTATCGCTTTGACTGAGCTGGTTTTCAGTTTATTCTCTTTGTAATTTAATAATTTACTAAGTTTTTGGTTTCACGATGGAAATTATGTACGTTAAATTAATTTATAATTTACCCTGGGCTTGTAATCTCTTCTTCATGGATTCGGGCATCTCTGGTGGTGGTGGGCGAGGCATACGGAAGAATACCTAAAAAAAAAAGATTTAAAAAAACCAAATACACACAAGTTTAAATTATTATTTTTATCCACAGCCACGACTATTGAATAATACATTCATTGAACAACGGGCTCATCAACCATTAATAATATATACAGGTTGGTGGAGGTGAAATGCGAACATAGGGAACATACATGACAATCGAACTTTCATCTTGATATGTTTTGTAGTAGTGTCACAAAACGAAGTAATGTGAATTTGTGTGGCAAAAAGAGTTATCAATAACAGAAATAATAATAAAATCTAAAAGGGCATGTAAACATTCTCGTTCTGCTCGTATACATACATTATTATGCAAAGAAAATATTTTAATGAGAAAAAAAATTTCAGTAATATGACAGCTACTTTGACATTGGCAGTACTTATTCCACGTATATCAAGATGGCTAGCATGACAACTCCATTGTCATATATTTCCCTATGTTCGCATTTCACCTCCACCAACCTGTATATATTGATCAGTGAAAATCCGGTTTGAAAATTTTTATTATTAGGCAGATATGATTTTTTAAAGTTCAAAATTAATTTGTGACGTCATCTGTATTGAGTAGTGGCATAATTATTATTTAAATGCATTATTAAAATCAACATTGAAAACCGCATATTAATATCTGGTATAGTTCTCGAAATATCTACAACACCCTAAAATGGGTATGTGTACATTTATTTAAAAATAAATATAATTCTTTAGGTATTTACATATTACTTTTTTCTATATCCAAAATAGGTGTAGGTGCAAAAGTGAGTTTCTCATATTTTAAAACATAAGTATAGAAATTTACAGCTTATTTATATGCGTAGTAATAAAGATATAGAACAAAATGTATAAAAATATATTTTTTCACCCAAAATGAGTGTTCCGATTTTAAATTTGAGTTCATAAATAGATTTTTCAGATTTTTTACATCAGTATACTAATTTTCAGAATTTTCCTACTCTTAGAAACAAAGTTATTGTTATACAACTAAATGTTCGTTATAAACGAGGTCGTATAACGAATGCTCGTTATAGCCGTACTAGTCCAAATAATGCCTATTGAATGCTTAATCCAATGCTGAAAACCGCGCATCAATATCTGGTCCCGTTTACGAGAAATTAATTTTTTTAATAAAAATCGTCATTGGTTTTCATCCCTTAGTTCTGTAATTAACATTGGGTTTTTGAAATTATATAAAAAATCTGCTGTGTCCACCACAGTACCTCCACGACTATAAGTTTTAATAACTTACTTTACTTACGCCTTTAATTTTATGCTTTATTCAGCAAAATTTAAATAAATTTATCTTTTTTTTCCCAAACTATTTAAGTTGATACCAACTTCGATATAATTTAAATAACATGTGAAAAAATCTGATGTGGCCAGCACAAGACCTCCCGTCATACTCTATACCCACTCTTTTTAGTTTTGAATATACTATACTTAAATACTCACAATAGCTATTTGTACAACTCGTCAGGAAAAGTGTTTTTCCTGACGAGTTGTACACAAGATTTTGTAAAATTCAGTAATAGTTCCTTATTATTTTAATTGAATATATTTGTTTTCATATTTTTATGTCAAATACTCAAATCAAAGTTAGTTTTGATGCAGTAACATATTTTTATTCACAATCGGTTGGTAATATGTGCGTTTCCAACCTTCTAAACAGTTGGGAAGCGAGTCATTGTTTACTTTACTTCCCAGCTAGCCGGAAAAAACTTCCCGGCTAGCGGGGAAGTGAGCGTTTTCCATCTAGGTAAACGTCACTTTTCAACCAATAAAATATCCCTTCCAACCCTCAGTAGCTTTTTTTGCAGCTTCTCGCAGTTCTAAAGGAATATTTTCGTCTTCACCATCTTCACAATCAGACAACATGATAATTAATATGCTCGATCTCGATAAAAAGCAGCAAGAAACTAATTATTGACAGAATCAATAAACATTTTTTCAAGTTACCTGGCAACCCTAGCAACTTTTTCATAGATCTCTATGTTGAAGTATCAAAACAAATTATAATAAAACTGTCATAAAATATGAATAAAATGAATATTTAAAACGGGCATATCAATAACCAATTGGATTGTGCATAAAATAGTATACATACCTGGCGGGAAGGCTCATTCCAGCCTCGCGTTCATAGATGACTTCGGTGCAAGCACCTCAATCATCTAATGAAACGCTCGGCTGTAATGAACCATTTCCCCGCTCGGTATGTAATATACTATTGTTTGTTATGGAAAACAAAAGTAAACAAAGTAAAATTTGTCAATGCGTGAAGTGTTTCGTTGGTTCCATTTCCTAAAAATGTTTGAATTAGATGATGTACCAGTATCTTCTGATATTCATGAGTGTGCGGAATTGGCACGTAATTCATTGTTACCCGAGAAATCAAAAGAAAAATACAAAAAGGCGTATATAGAGTTCGAGAACTGGTGTTTGGAAAAAAGGGTTCAAGATGTTAATGAAGAAGTATTATTAGCATACTTTGAACAGAAGTCAAGAATTTTGAAAGGTTCTACATTATGGAGTGTTTATTCGATGTTACGAGCTACATTAAATGTCAACAAGAAGATTGAGATTAAAAATTATTCAAGTTTGATAGCGTTCATTAAAAGGAAGTCAATTGGCCAGATTACAAAGAAATCTAGCGTTTTTACAAAAAAAGAGATAAAAAAATTTTTGAAGGAAGCGGATAATGACATTTATTTGATGCCAAAGGTTTAGATTTGCATAAAATTTGACATTTCATATATACAGTTATTTTTTCTTCCATTTTTAGGTGGTGTTGATCGTAGGAATTAGTGGTGCTTGTAGACGTGAAGAACTCACATTTCTTGATACAAAAAACATATACATGCAATCATATTTTCTCATTGAAATTCCCAACACGAAAACTAATGTGAGAAGATAATTTGCAATATCAAGTGGAAATTTTGACGGTGTGGATCTATTAAAACTATTTAGGATGTATTACGCCCTTCGGCCCACACCAATTGAAACCACAAGGTTTTTTATTCGTTATCGTAATGGAAAATGTACAAGACAGGCGGTGGGTATCAATACTATTGCTGGAATACCAAAAAAATTGCGGAATTTTTGAAAATACGAAATTCTTCCACCTACACTGGACATTGCTTCCGGAGAACGTCTGCAACATTACTTTCAGACGCTGGGGCTGATATTACCGTTCTTAAGCGTCATGGAAATTGGAAATCTTCTAGCGTTGCTGAATCTTACATTGAAAATTCCGTTGAAAATAAATTACAAATATCCTCAAAAATATTAGGAGAAAATCAACAGTGTTGTGACAAAACTACTGATTCATTGCAAAATGTATCAGATATAATACAAAAACAAAATATTGTTAATGTAAAGAGTTCTGATTCAAATGTGTCTGATTGCTTATTTGAAAATTGTACAAATATTGTTGTGAATATTTTTTGACAGATGGTTTAACTAATCATAATGCGTAATGATGACGTCAAATGACGTAATGCAACCAATAGAATTGAAAATGTAAAATGATGTATCTGACAACATAATTTTGTAGATTAGGTTTTATTTTGTTGCTTTATGCCCTGTTCACACGTTGCTACTTTGAAGACACATTCGTGCTACTGTAGCAAGAAAAAATCTGAGTCGCTTGTCAAATAGCAGCGCTGCTAATTTGAAGCACAGAGGATTAAGAAGGAAAGAGACACAACTTAATGTATAAAAATAGCAGTGTCGACACGAGCGCACCACAACTGCCTGGAATGAACTAAAATGACAGGAGGCGTATTGTACCGGCATATTTAAATTAAATAGGTACCTACAGTATTTTCATTTTAAACAAAAGCATGTTATCAAAATTTTCTTTTGTAAAAAGTTCCTAAAGAGAAAAATATTTCAAATAAAATTTTAAGAAAATGTAGCAATTCGCACTTTTATTTGAAATTTATTTTCGTTAAAATAATTTCAGAACTTTTTCAAAGACAAATTTTGATGACATGTTCTAGCTTAAAATGAAAATTACTATTAAAAATAAGTAGTACATTTTTTATATAACTACTAAAACTAAAATTTATTTGAAATAAGATATCACATTTTGATTACAATAATTAGGAACAAATAAATGTAGTACCTAACAGAAAAATAGTATAAAATGTATAAAATATATCGAACAAAAACATAATTACACAAAAAATTTGTTTATAGGAATGTCGTTAAGTACGTTTAGCTTTTTTAATTATTTTTGAATTCATATCATCAAAATATTTTCGAATAATTAAGAGAGAAGATTTTTAAAAATCTCTGTTTTAACTTCTTGTAAATGAATAAGACAAGTAGTATGAAAAGTAAAATCGAATTTTGTTTGTTACTGGTAGACAAAACCAAAATCTTTTAATAAAAAATATATAATATCGTGCTAGAACCAGACACAAATTTCCTGATACATTTTTAATCCCTTTTTATCGTCTACTTACTTATTCATAGTGAAAATATGATGCGGTTCTAAATTCTGTGACAATAAACAACTTATACAATTTTCACAGTCTGAACTGAAAAAGGATTTAACTAAGTACCCAGCTTTTCTTTTCTTCATAACATATGTTTCATTTTTTAATCGCTTATTTTCTTTATACATTTTTAAATCTCTAGGTGTAAGATCTGCCAGTTTTCTAATTCGAATATCGGATAATGTGAATCTTTTTATTTGTCTTCGTTCTTTGAAATACAAATTTCTATCTTCTGAACTTTCAATATTGAACAACCGACGGCGTGATTTTGGGGGTACAGTACTTCTACCGTTTAGTGGTGTTTCTGCTTTGGAATCAATGAAATTAGAAGGAGTAGGAATAGATGATTTTGTTACTTTAAAAGGTAGAACCGATTCAGAGGATGTTCCGCCAAGCGGTTCATAATCTGGTACAGATAAGATATAGTAGTAGACTTTGTGACCATAGAAGTTGTAATTAATTAATTAATTATAATGTTTCAGGAAGCGATCCATACTCTGGTAGTGTTCTAGTAGTTGAATTTAATATCGTTGGAATCAATTCGGAAGATATTTCAGGTTCATAATTTAGTACAGGAGACATAATTCGTTTTGAAGATGTTTCAGGAAACGATTTTAAATCAGCCAATGTTCTAGTAGTTGAATTTGTCAGTGTAGGAATAATATTTCTATGCAATTTTTTTAGCGTACTTGTGAAGCAAGATGATATCAAAGTGATCTTCGCAAATACCTATATAATTTTGTTGTCATTTTCTTGTAAATTTATAAATTGAAACCACTTTTTCCGCGTGTCTTCTTTTTGGGGATATTTGAAGAAATGTTTATTGGAAGTATTTGTTTTGTAAGCATTGGCACAATCTGGCACTTTTGGCATTTATATTTTAATTTATATTTTTTGACATTGTTCAGGCAGTTCAAAATCCTCTGAAATAATATAAAACTTAGTCATTTAAATTATAATTATAGAGATTAACTTACATCACATCATCAAATTGGCAAGTTGTTGAGTTCGGGGGCTATATCTATAAATTTAGTGCGTACCGCGTGCATACTCAATGCACGTGTTTGTGTTTGACTGTCAAACATTCACAACATAAACAAAGGCATAACGGTGCGTTTCTTTTACTAGATGAGAGTTACACACAAAAAACGTAGATTTTAGTTCTCCAGGCAGTTGTGGCGGCGCTGTTGCTAACAATTTAAAACCACATTTGAGTTTTATCCCCGTGATTTGAAGCATCAAAGTATCAAGAACTAGGTACTCGTTGATAATTTCACATCGTTGATCGTTGTATATGTAGATAGCGATTTTTTGCGGTTATTGTTTCGATTTGAATATTTTTTATTATTTGCGTCTTCAAAAACTTCTTCTTTTCATGCTACAGTAGCACGTATGCGTCTTCAAAGTAGCAACGTGTGAACAGGGCATTAGTTACAAAAAATAAATAAATTTGTCACATGAAACGTCAAAAATGTTTAGCAAAATGAGTCGTTTTGGTAGTATTTTTAAGAAGAAAAATATTCTTCCTAAATACCATTCGAGATAATAATTTGTTGAGAGAATTTTTGTCTATTCCACGGCAACTTATTGCAATTTCACTCCACAAAACATCATCTGACAATTCCCCTCAACTTCGTTTCGGGAAATTGATAGATGATGTTTTGTGTCGTGAAATTGTTAGAAACAAAAACAATTCTCAAAAAATTATCATCTCTTATGGTATTACCCCTGAATATATATAAAAAATAGCTATTGTACATTGTTTGTCTTTTGTTTTATTTTTTCATTCTAGTTAGGAAAAATTGTACTTTTCCAAACTCAAATGAGTACTGAATTTTACAAATATATTTTTTCATTTTATGTAAACTGTAGAAGAAGATATAAACGAAGTGTGATATACACGACTGTCACGGGAACGTCTTCAACACTGGAATATTATAAACTAGAAAATTCAAGAAGAGAATATTCTTGACAGGAATAATAAAAATCACGAAAGCTAAGGAAAATTCATTCACAAAAAAAGACATATCTGGAATCAAATAAACACAGAAACTTTACTTGGCGGCCAAACCTGAAGTTGGCTGCAAGCTGTCAGCTGAACAACGCGTTGCGGCCGTTTAAAAAACGAGTTCTGTTGGACTCAAGAAGGGTTTTGTTAGCATAGATTAGTTTATAATATTAGCCAGAATCCGATTTTTTCCGCAGCCATATTTTTTCCAGTTTTGAATATTCCTTTACATGCGTTTTCTGCATCAATCAGATTCCAAATTTGAATTTTCTATAAATGTATTTTTTATGTAAGCATTTTCTTGTGTCTGAATTTTCGTTTGTTTTATGATTCCGGGCAAGAATTTTCTTGTACTTGAATTTTCTAGCTCTGAGTTTTTTTAGATTTGAGTAGGTACCCGACTGTCACTATCTCATGTCATAAGTAATCAATTTAAATTTACGTAGGAACAAAAAAATGCACTTTAAAAAATTTGAATAAGTTTTTGAGAAACAATTGAATATCGCATAAATGTAATTTTTTACAATTTTTACTAAACTTATCTCCCCGAGAGCTTTAAATTGATACTAAACTCGGTATAATTTAAATAACAAAAAAATTGAGGATCGGTTAAATATTTTTATTTTTCTACTAGAATTATTTTTCCGAGAGCTTTAATTTGATACCACACACGATAGCATTTTAATAAAAATAAATAAGTTATGTTTATAAAGTTGGTACCACTGGTTAAATAAAAAAAAATGAATAATTTTTTGAGAAACAATTTAAAATCGCATAGGTAAAAGTCATTTTTTACATTTTTACTAAACTTGTCTCCCCGAGCGCTTTAAATTGACACGAAACTCGGTATAATTTGAATAATTTATTTTTAAAAAAACAATTGAAGATCGTTTAAATGTTATTTTTGTTTCCCGAGAGCTTTAATTTGATACCACACACGATAGTATTTTGATAAAAATAAAAAAAAGTTATGTTTATAGGCGAAAAAAGCTGACTGTAGGAGGCAGCACTGACGTGCTTCAAGTGAAGGGTAACAATACATCGTTTTATTATATCTTGCTATAATTTAAGTGTTTTGTCAAATTAAAAACTATCTTTTTGACGTTTAGTTTAAATGGGTATGTAATATCAAAATAATTGTTGATGGCACTAAAAATAAATCTTGAAAAAACCCTTCACTTGCAGCTTATTTTTCTGCCACCAGAGGTCAGCCACTTCGACTTTTTTCGCCTATAAAGTTGGTACCACTGGTTCAATAACACCGAAGAGGGCTCTGTCCCTACAACGGTGGGGTGCGCCTGCGCACCCATTTACGTTGATTTCATCATCATCAATAACGCTCATTAACGAACTTGAAGTCAGATTTTGGCTCAAGATCGTAAATATAAAATTTCAGTCCAAAATTCCAACGCGTTTTTAAGTTATGCAACATCCAGACAGACCGACAGACACACAGACCGACTTTTTTTTAAATTATGTTTTTTGGGTTCAGTAGGGTCTACTCTAAAACGTGAAGATTCACCAAAATCTCGAACTGTCAAAAAATCACGATTACAATACTTCCCTCTATTACATAGGTCGGGGAAGTAAAAATCTGATGTGGCCAGCACACAACCTGCCGCCATATCTAGACTTATAAACATAAATGTATACATACCATCCTGTGCCCATTTAAAATGTACAAATAAAAATCTCAAATATTCAAACACAGAAATTTGCATCACCTGAATCAAAATATTTATTCACAGGAAAACTCTTCTATGTTGAAGCCATCCTTCGTTCAATTACTAAATTTAATATCTTACTTATGACTTATATGGCCGCCATATTATGCCAACGTGTCACCTTAGATCATATAATTATTCTAGATACGCGAAAGCATATGTCTGACAATACAGCCACGCAAATGCATAAGATAAGAAATTATGTAAGAAAGAGAGACATAAGTTTACCACCAGAACTCACAGCACGCAGGCTCACAAAGCTGACCCTAATTCGTGCTCATCCGCTAAAAACTCACTACCCGATTTTTAGTATTATTCCAATACCTTCCTTTACATGTATAGCGGAAGGTAAAAATTGGCTTAACTCAGCCAATAACCTTACAAAAAATTT
Organism: Agonum fuliginosum; assembly: GCA_947534325.1. Taxonomy (NCBI): domain Eukaryota; kingdom Metazoa; phylum Arthropoda; class Insecta; order Coleoptera; family Carabidae; genus Agonum; species Agonum fuliginosum. The sequence continues at coordinate 20,110,053 of OX384040.1, forward strand.
CAAAATGCAATAACTTTATTAATTAAATGCTTTTCGAGGACTGTTAGGGGTTGAAAATCTCTTTACGTCACTCGGGGAAGGAAAGCAGTGTTTTCCTCTTGCTAATGGATGGAGGGAAGCGAGTTTTCCCTCCCGCGGGTGAGGAAAGCAAGTGCGTTCCTCCCGCTTGCAAGAAAGGTGATTTCGAGATCCTCGTGACGTAAAATATTGTGTGTCCCACGGGAGGGAAGGCTATTCCTCCCTTGAGCGAAGCCGGCGCCCTCGCTCGGGCCGCCGCTTTTCCCGCGGGATACCGACCTAAAGTTGGTATCCCCTTGTTTTTAGCTGAGCCAGTCTAATAAGCTCAGAAAAAAATCACAAAATTTTAATTATTTTGAATTATAAGAAAATAAGCGGTTCCATTAAAATCAAAATTTTGGAATGTAAATTTCTCGGTTATAAAATTTGTAAATAATTATTTTCTCTGGTATTAATCGTAGGAAAACGGCGAAAATTTGAACCCGGGGGTAAAATTGTCCGAGGAAGCCAATTCTTGCCTCAAAAATGATATGTCTCAACTGGGGGGTCCCATTTTAGGCTTTTACCAGTGTAGCACAAAATAATTTATCGTAGAAACACAAAAAAAAAATTGTTATCGGGGTAAAATTATCTCAGGAAAATGATTCTACCCTCAGAATCCATCTCTATAACGAGACCTCTTTTATAACGAGTGTTGTATATCAGTATAAAATGAATTAACTTATTGTTAGTCGTAGAAACATGGCGAAAATTTGTATACCGGGGTAAAATTGTCCGAGAAAGCCGATTCTGGCCTTAAAAATTACCTATCTCTACTGGTGGGCCCCATTTTTTAAGGGTGGCTCAAATAATTTTTTATTATTTATCGTAGGAACACAGAAAACATTCTCAGGAATACGATTCTACCCTCAAAAGTAATCCATTTCTATAACGAGACCTCGTATATAACGAGTGTTGTTCAGCATTGTATAAAATAAATAATAACTTCATTATTAATCGTAGAAACATGGCGAAAATTTTTAATGGACTACGGTTCTCACAACTCAGATCATTTTAATAATTTGATTTCAAATGAAAAATTATATTCTTAAAATATTTTACATAATTTGTTTTTTAGTTAGTGAGCTATTATTGTCGTATTATATTTAATTATTTTTATAAGAAGCAACAATTAATTTGAGCAAAAATTTCATTTTTCTTTACGACTGACAAATATTTTTCAATATCAATGTTCATTTTTTATTTTAATACTAAAACAGTTGACTATAAGTTAATTCATTTTTCTTCGCAACTAGCAATTGTTTATATTAACTTTAGCCTTATAAATGTACTTTATTTAATTTTTTTTAAAAATATGTTCACTTTTATGTTAATGACTATTTTTAATACAAAATTGCCATAATTTGATTAAAAATAAAGAATAATGTTTCTCTCACCTTGACGCCGTCGTAGATGAACCACTGCAAGGCGGTGAGAGTACCGATCATGATGATCCTGGGCGCGAGGCCCTTCCACATGCCAGCGAAGCCAAGTTTCTTCGCCACGTCGACAGCGGTGCTGCCCTTTTCCTTGTTCAGCTTGCTGACCACGGTGTCGGCCGGGTGGGAAACAATAGCGCAGAACACGCCCGCGATGTAACCAGCTGCGAATGTCACGATCAGCTGCTCGCCCTTTGAACACTCGGCACGGGGCTTAGGGACTACGTGTCTGGAAGAGAAACAGATCATGTTAGATTATGTTTTACTGTTTAGTTAAGGAGGTTCCCTAGACATTTTAAAAAATGTTCTAATGCAACCAAACTTTGAATTTATGTTGTCTGTGTCATAAAAATGATACCTGAATTTTTTGGAAATTTTTGACCACGTAGTTTGAACGAAATTAATTGTTAAATTTTAATATTTTACATGGGCTCTTATGGCTTTCCATTAATTGATTAAATAAAAAGATGTTAGAAATGTTCTATTTACTTAATTTTTGGTATATAAACGTATGCAAGCACGGACATCAATTTCCCAAAATTTGAAGAAGGTTGACCACATAGTTGTAACAATATTGTTGTTGTTGTAAAAAAAATCTTCAAGCATTTTTTGATTAGTGAATTAGAAATTATTGTAAAAATATATCACCGCAACTGAACGAATTGCAATATCAATTAACACCCGTTGACCGAATTTTGTTTTACATTAATAAAAATATTTTTATTAATTAAAGGCTGATATCTGAGTACGCCACTGCATGTGTAGGGAACCTCTTTAAGGTGAAACCTTTGATTATTAATTATTATTGAATAATACATTATTATGTAGCGAACTTTCGTGAAATAAACCCCTCCATAAGGCACACTATTGTATTATGAATTCATAATTCAACACTATTGTTATGAGTCCATTATTCAACACTATTGTTATAGTCATCCCAGCAAAATGTGATGTTAGGTTAATATTTTAATGAATAAAAATTTGTAAAGATAGGTTATATTTAAAAAGTCGTAGATAAAACGTCGTATTTGACTCGCAGATAATGGCTATAACTAATAGGGTACTTAAGACCTATGCTGATTTTTTTATATGTTAAATGTTAAATTATTTTTGAATATAAGTTTGACGTATTTTTTTATTTGGCATAAATTTTATTATTATAGGAGAAAAAAATTATTGAAAATTCAGGTATGTTTTTCGCGCTCTATGTGACGTCACGTGTGCTTCGCATGTTTGGGTTAAGTTTCTACGTGCCGTCGTAGTGTTAGACGAAGACAGCTATACTTTTTTGCTACGTATGTCTGTCGGGCAAAGTGGAAGTTTGTTTTTGTTGTGATTGTGTTGACAGTGACAATTTTGAAATTTTGAAGATATCAAAATAGAACCTCTGCGTGTTTTGTCTATATTTTGAGATATAAGCGATATAAGTATTAATTTTACAACATATTGTTTGTGCAAAGCGTGCAAAGAGTAGTTTCAGGTAAGAAATAAAATAAACTTTAAAATCGCTGTCACTTTGACATTACAAAATAACCCCCTAACATTCTCCCAAATAAAACATCAACGCACCTGCGGCTTATGGCTAGCACACGTGACGTCACATTAGAGAGGTTGCTTTGAAGCATGTACATTTTAAATCAATTTTTATAAACATTGGTAACATCATTGTTGATTTTTTTTACATTAATTATCTTCTTATAAGTCAAATATTGGACAAAAATAAAAATGTCTGCAATATAAAAAAATGGTAAGTACCCTATTCGCCTTCAACTCGTGCATACTGTCATCCTCTTGAATTATAGCCTTCATTATGTGCTCGTTAAATAATATACTATTCAGGGACTCGAACCGAATCGGAACAGGAGCGAACCGTGAACCAAACCGAATCGTTAAAAAATAATTTGGCAAATCCATAACCGGAGCCGATCAATGGTTGTGAACGATTTAAAGAATTGGTTAAAATTTATTGTTTTTCAGTCAAAATTTTATTACATTTTTAATTTTTATAAAAATTGTTTTTATTTAAAAACAAAATTTATCATATTTTATTCCAAAATTGGAACGAATTCTTTTAATTGCTTGTTATTTAATAAATTATTCAACCGAAACATGAACCGCTTTTTAGAAAACCGGTTATCGGTTCATTTAAAGAAAAAATATGAAAACCGGAACAAAACCGAACCCTATAAAGCACTCTGAACCGCGAACCAAACCTGAACTTTTGTTCTACTATTATCTAATAATTGTGTTTTATATGATTTCACTTACTTGTACAATAACTCAACGGTTTTCTCGAAGCAAGCGAACTTCATCATAGTATACGGAATCTGCCTGCACCATAGTGGTACGAGCCCCTTGTAGAAGCCATTAATGCCCTCATCGGCCATGATCTTTGGGAAACCCTCGCGCAGGGTGTTGGCGAAGCCCGGCATGGTCTGGATCCGAACCTTCACCGCCTCCATGGGTGCCAGACCGATGTCAGCGAAGAACTCGGCTGATGCCGAGGCCGACAAGTACAGCCAGGTACGGTACGAGTACGCCGCCTCTTCGCCGATCATGTCGCCGTAAAGTACTTTGAACACCTGCGGGAGTTGGGCTTGTTACAAAGTAGCAAGAGCACATGGCAATATATATTACTCCTTTTACTAGACTCACATACAGTTTGCCAAAGTCCCGGGACGGAGCTATAAAATTGGGGATCACTAAAGAGTCATAAAAACTACATTCTTAGATAGTTTACAACTTCCATGCAACGTGGAGTTTTTAGGGGATTACCACCCCAACATTTCTAAATATCAACCCCTGTCAAGTTTCACCTTATTTTAAAGGTATAGACGATTTAAATCCATATAGGAGTGACGTCATATCAGATAAATTCTATCCACCACGTTCACTAAATAAGCTATCTCTGTCTGTCATAAGGGGCGGGGTTTATCAATTGTGTCTTAACGGCAGTAGCAGAACAATTATTCATATAATATAGTATTCATTATATGAAATATATTTACTTACATATTATTGTTTTCTTTTAGATTCACAAAAGTTCGTTATATATTTTTTATTGTTTATTGCTGGCAAAATTATTCTTAAATGATATCAGATACAGAAAAATTTATAAAATACCGATTGTAGGTAATAATCTAATAATCACATAATCTTTCATTTAAAATAAAAATTTTTTGTTAAATTAATTATTTATCGAAATATTTAAAAAAAGTACTACTTCCGGTTTGTAGATTGAAACCAAAAATATAATGGCTTATTAAGATTCGTATCAAAACCTTATGCCCTGTTCACACGTTGCTACTTTGAAGACGCATACGTGCTACTGTAGCATGAAAAGAAATTCAAATCGAAACAATTACCGCAAAAAATCGCTATCTACACACACAACGATCAACGATGTGAAATTATCAACGAGTAGTTCTTGATACTTTGATGCTACAAATTAGCAGCGCTGCTATTTGACAAGCGACTCAGATTTTTTCTTGCTACAGTAGCACGAAAGTGTCTTCAAAGTAGCAACGTGTGAACAGGGCATTAAATATAAAATTTCAAATTTTTATGTTTGATATTTTTTGAGTTATCGTGAACGAAAAAATTGTAACATACGCACGCACACACAGACATCATCTCAAAAATGTGTAATTCGTATTCTAGAGACACTAAAACGTGCTTATCTGCCAAAAACTCATACTCGAAAATTTTGACCCGTCACAATACCTCTCTTATAGAATATGAGGCGAGAGGTAAAAATTTGACGTGGCCACCACAAGACCTCCCGCCATAACAACTTTATTCTTTTTACTTATTATACAAATATATTAATATACCGGGCGTTTCCTGAAACAGGCGCACCCCGAAAAAAAATTGTATTTTTTAGTCAATTACATTTATATTATAGGTTTATAAACTAAATTCAAAGGCGCATTAAAATACATAAATAATGAATTTTTATTACTTTCTGTTTAGCCGGAAGTGATACCAACTTCCTTATTTTAAATGGAACACCCCGTATATTTTTAAAGATTTTGATTCTACATAAAATTCTGAATACAATCATGTATAATAAGCTACTTTTTCGTTGTAGATTTATAAGTAAAATAATAACTAAAATATAACAGAAACAAATCGAATCATTCCTAGTTAGCTATGAAATAAATGATAAAAACAGAAATTATACGAAGAGTTTTACTATGTATTCAAGAAAATGCAAACCATTTTGAAAATTTACTATAAATAATATAATTGAATTGCAATTCCTTATTAAATTAGTTATTTTTGTTAATAAACTGACATTTTTACTGTCATAAAATCTGTATCTTATCATTTATTTCATAGCTAACTTGGAATGAATCGATATGTTTCTGTAATATTTTAATTATTATTTTACTTAGAAATCTACAACGAAAAAGTTGCTTATTATACATGGTTGTATTCAGAATTTTATGTAGAATCAAAATCTTAAAAAATATACGGGGTGTTCCATTTAAAATAAGGAAGTTGATCTCACTTCCGGCTAAAAAGGAAGTTATAAAAATTCATTAATTATGTAGTTTAATGCGCCTTTGAATGTAGTTTATAAATCTATAATATAAATGTAATTGACTTAAAAATACAACTTTTTTGGGGGGTGCGCCTGTTTCAGGAAACGTCCGGTATAAGTACTACTACTACTGCTACTACTCACAAATATATTTTAGTCCTTTTATTTAAACTGATCTTTAAATCTTTCATTTAAAATAAAAAATATTGTCTAAAATTAGTTATTTATTGAAATATTTTTAAAAAGTCCTACTTCCGGTTTGTAGATCGAAACCAAACATATATTGGACTTTTAAGAATCGTATTGAAACCTTAAATACAAAATTTAAAATTTTAATGTTTGATATTTTTTGAGTTATCGTGAACGAAAAAATTGTAACATACAAACGAACACACAAACGTCCACACACACACACACAGACATCATCTCAAAAATGATAAATTCTTAAGTATCGTTTACATACGACTTATTGTAACGGTAGTGCAGCGGTCTTGCAGTTGCACAGGGTTTGGCTAACGCAAAGCAATGGAAGCGTTCACAATGACTTAACGCGTTGGTAGTGTCGGTGCAATGCGTTGCTATAGTTTGTAAACTCCAAACATTTACAACGCACAAGCACAGCACCGCCAAGCAACAGCCAATCAAAATTTAATGTGGAATTTAAAAGGTGGCGAAAAAAATTGAATTGTGACAAAATGTCATTGGAATTGTCATTGACTTCGAATTTACCTATTTTTATAGATAAATATGAGTGTAGACAGTAAATTTGCTGAATTTTTGGTACAATATCCATCAATTTGGAACAAAAAATGCTCATTGTACTGAGAAAATATAAAAAAAGAAAGTAAAATTCTTGCATTAAAGTTTAAATTTACAGGTAATAATGCTTTCTTGTTCTGATATTTTTATCAAATTAAATCTTAAAATATTTTTAGGACAGCAATTTCAATTTATATGCAACACGACAGAATGCTGTATTACCTACAACAACGTCACTAAGTTTTTATGTGAACGCTGTCCTTACCAATGCAATACCAATGCAACACCGCTCTAACAAGGCAACGGCACTAAGCTCTATGTAAACGCAGCTTAAGTCTAGGGACCCTAAAACGTGCTTATCCACCAAAAACTCACACTCGAAAATTTTGACCCATCACAATACCTCTCTTATAGAATATGAGGCGAGAGGTAAAAAGAAACACATACACCAAAACCCGATATCTTAATTCTTTCAAGAATTTAATTTTAATTAATTTTAATGTTTTTTATACGTTTATTACGATTTTTATAACAAATGTTTAAATTGTCGACCTTCTTCGGTCTCGCAATGAATGACCTAAACCTTTGAATAAATAATTTACTACAAGAACGGCAACGTAAGCAATAGAATACGTCACACGAAAAAAGTTCTAACAACGGCAGTGCCACCTGGCACTCGGTACATGAACTGTTTGTTCTCGGTTTGTTGTAATCAAATTAAAAACAAAACTGTAGTGGCACTATCATTATATAATGTAAGCAAGTAATTAATATACATCGGAATTTATTAATCTTACAAACCTGTCTGTACATTATTTTTCATATCTCTCTATAGTTAAAAATCTGCTGTGGCCAGTACACGACCTCTCGCCTAATTCTGCTTATTCTACTAATCTCGAGACTAATCTAATAAATAGTTTTACTTACATTTTAATAGTTTCATGTTCACGTAATATGTAAACGATAATGTACACTAAGATGCAAGCAAAAGATGTCAACTGTACTGTCACTGTCAGAATAATTCAAATTTATTTAGAAACAAATTTCATATCATGGACAACAAGATAGAATATTAATTGTACTTTATTTTATTGTTAAATACTACCAGATTCAGCAAATTGTATTTATAATTAACTGTACCCATAGATAATTATATTTTCTTTTATTTCTAATTGGAAAAATTGTCATAAATAAATAATGTACCAATATATTTAAGAAAATCTTTATCAAGCTTTAAAAAGTACTACTTCCGGTTAGCGGATTTCTACCAAAATGTTATCCGGTGTTAAAATACTTATTAAAACCTTAAATATGAAATTTGGTTATTAAAGGTTTGATACTTTTTAAGTTATCGTGGACGAAAAATCGTCACATAATTAATACATCCATACGTCCATACATCCATACGCACACACACACAGACATCATCGTGAAAATAGTAAATTCGTATTCTAGAGACTCTGAAACGTGCTTATCCACCAAAAACTCATACTCGAAAATTTTGACCCATTACAATACCTCTCTTATAGAATATGAGGCGAGAGGTAAAAAGTAAATACAAATCAATATTTGTTATTTCTTTAAATTAAAATATATCGTCCAAAGTTATATTATGCCTTCATCATGCCAAAATTTTGTCTCCCAAAAATAATATTTATGAATAAAGAATAAAACAGGTTACCTATTAAATTGATAATTTAGTAATAAATTATAATATTATTACCTCCAGCTTCTAAGGTCAATGCTGTAAAGGAATTTTATTACCAAAGTGGAGTATTATTTTTTGAGGCGCTAGCCGAGGAAAATTATCAAATTTCATATTTTAGATCGTTATACAATTTTATAAGGAAGAAACCGATGACAGAAAGCGTTTGAATTACACACATACAACAATTTTGATATTTTTGCTCTACAGTTTGATTTGTTAAGTTTAATTTGATGTCAAAGCACATGCACACTTGTTCATAAATTAGTTATTAGATTGAAGGAAGATAAGAGAGTGTTAGTAGATTTTACAAAATTACTTTTCATATTCCCTGGCCTAAATTTACAAAATTCATGTTTTTTCTACATGGCAGTGTAAAAATATTAGGAACAATTTGGTTTACTTAAAGTGACGAACCTAGTAAATTTATTCATCGTAATTATATTAAGTGACAATTAATTTGTTAAATTCGTAGAGATCTCATTAAAAAAACCGGGATATCATGTGCTAGCCACATTAAAATTATTTAGAGGCGTAGAAAAATTGTTAATATTGTCAATTTAGATAAATCTATTTGCAGAAAATGTTTATGCTCTAGTTGTTAGAAAGAAATTAATTGTAGAAAAAATTATATTTCTATTTTTGATTTAATTGTTTTAAAAGACTTTGAGATTTATATTTCCAACAAGAAAACAAATTATTTTATTTAGGTATTGTATAACAAAAATACCTCTCTGCATTTCGTATCAGACGCTCTTTCCTAGCTCATTACTACATTCTCTCTCTCTCTTGCAGTAATAATTTCTCGAACTCCCGCTAGGGGCAGCCTAGGACGGCTAAAAATTTCTGTACACTTTAGATACATTGCATTGCCGTTCTTGTAGTAAATTATTTATTCAAAGCCTAAACGCTTTAGTGATCCTCAAATTTTATTTATTTTTTCTTCACTGGTTCAAAACTTATAGCTCCATCCCGGGACTTTTGAGAAATCGTGTATATTTTGCTGTGTGCGAGTCACTTATAATAATTATTAGTGAAAAGTACACCAGAGGAAATTTTTGTGCAGTTTATACTGACTGGTTTAGAAATTGATTTATATTAGAATCACAATTGGAGAAATACGCATGCGCCATGTTACAATACACATAATTTAACTTTATTTAATAGTGAATCTATTTCCACATCTTCCTTTATTTTAAATAACTGAATGCGAAAAGTGACCTATTGTAGGTTTGACAACTCATGTTTAAATTCAGTCAGTTTAGCTGTAGAAAAAACTTCCCTGCGGTGTACTTTCCACTAACATACAAAAGTGATTTGACGGCTGGTAACTGCACATACAGGATGATTCACAACTCCATGCATACATTTCAATGGCATAATATGCCATATTATAGTGCTCAACTCACTTATCATATAACTGAAAACAAATTAATTTCCAGGTTTTTTAATCAAACAGTTTTGGGTCAATGTTTTCAAATGGAATTTCATATACTATTTTTGCCATTACACAATTTAATTTAAATCCATTCATAGTTAATCAGATATCCATTATACAATCAACAATTTACTGGTTTCAAAAATGTGCATCTTGCGAAAACTGCCCTTTAAAAAATTGCGTTTGTTTCATGATTAGTAAGTTGAGTACTATATGCCATTAGATTAAAATATATGCACGAAGTTGTGAATCACTCTGTATATCTACACCAAGGACTCATATGTTAGGATAAATTTGGATAAAAGACGTAATAGAATGAATAGAACATATTTTTGTCTAGGACATAAAAAACCCTGTTCACAAGGCTTTAAGGATTGTGTCATGTTCTGAATTTTGAAAAAATAAATCCTGGTGAGAATTGCCTCTCAAAAAGCGGCACTTCTAAATTGAATCTTCAACTAGTCTTGGAAAAGAAGAATTTCTAATTTATTGATAGCTTTAAAACAGAATCCTCAAAGGGCTTAAGGGTATCGACTCCATGTAGCTCAGTATCGCGTTTCTCCTATGTTAATGCATAGAAACGCTTGATACAAGTACGTAAAAGCAATCTAGCAATTTCTAAAATGCTCACAAAGTTTTATAGATAAAGCTAAATTTCATAAATCGATTTACAGACGAAGAATACAACTAGGTTTACGCAGAGTTAAATTTTCTAATTAATCTGTTAATAATAAGATAAAGCATGTAAATAATTGCTTAAAACACAATTTTTCATTAATTTTTTATATGGCTTCCAAAGATTTTTTCAGAATTCTAAATGGGCATAAACCTAGATTAATTCTTTCACAAACATCTAGTACCTGTCTTTCCTTCAAATTTATAATATGCAATGAGTAAATCAGAAACTGCTACACCTCTAAACACGTAATATTTTGTTACAGAGACCCTTAATAACTCACTTCGTAAAGACCGAACTTGCCGAGACCCTGGATAGAGTAGCCGATGAAGGTGGGAGCCCAACCTTTGACCAGACCTTTGGTACCACCTTCAGCCAGGGAGACCTTGAAGCCCTGGAATACGCCCTTGTACTTCTCAGGATCGACTTGAATACGGCACTTAACCAAGTCGAGCGGTACGATTAAGGTGTGCGTGAGACCGCACGACACAACGCCGCCCAAAGCGCATAGGGCGAAGTACTGGCTGGAGCCGAACTCACAGGAATCTAAGAGAAATATATTAATATTTTGTTCTACAGATTATGTTTTATTATTATTTTAGAAATATAGTAGGCCCAAATTTTGTTGAGAATTTAAAAATAATTTTTTCAAAACATTGTACGATGACTTCATAATGATACTATACACCAGTTGCATAAACTATTTTTTTTACTGCCGTGCTTTCATTTGCATGAAATTTAATAAGGTGTTTCATAATGTAAATCTTTATCGAAACGAATGTCATTCAAGTACAAACAATGTATACTAAATAAGTAAATTAAAGCTCGGGAGTAGAAAATTTGTATATTATTGTAATGTAGGCTATAATTCAAAAGGATGAAAATTTATGCACGAGCTGAAAGCGAATATAATCATTATGTGCGAGTCAAATACAACGTTTTTTCTACGACTTATTATATAACATTTCTTTACAAAGTTTTGTTTATTAAAATATTAATGTACTCTCACATTTTGGTGTGATGACAGATGATGACAATTGTATTAAATAATAAATTCATAAAACAATAGTGTTGAATTATGAATGAATTCATAATACAATAGTGTGTTTTATCTTACTGAAGTTACATAATGAATTATTTAATGGTCGTCAGTGTACTATTTATATAGGTATATACTAAAGTATAGTAGAATCGGGGAGACAGCCGAGGTACCTACGTCATCAAAAAGTGTAACTAAATTATGTGACGTCAGCTGTGAACATCTTTACATTAGTTCTTTGCAGCCCCAACGACTAAGCGAAAAATTGTGGCTCTTTTTTGTTCAGCTTAGACAGAAATCCGCTACGCGGCGCTGTAATCTAACCGCCCGGTTATGTAATGTGTACAATACGCATAACTCGCGTTTTAAATTAATTTTTCATTTATAGCAAGAGTAACGCATATTGGCAAATAAAGATTAGATTTATGTTAAGTTTCTTTCAGATATTTTCATTAAATAAAATAAAATAAGCATTTAACTGTCAAGTATATTTTCGAATAAACTAATTCTGAGAACACCAGCATTTCATTATTATCAGTGACATCGGTGATATCTATTTTGCACGCTGACCAATTTTTAGATGGTAATGTAATTGCATGTAGGTCGATACGTTTAATAGTATTTAAATTATTATGAATGCTTTCTGTAGCGTCTTCTGAATCTGATGGATAATTCGGGGAAAGAACAATTTGTTCAATTATAGTTTTGGTTGGTTTCATTTCTTCAGTATTTCTTATTGCTGGCAGTTTACGTTTAACAATTCTTTTTAAGCAGTAGGTAGTGTAAACAATTTGGACATATTGTTGGAATAGCATATTCTGATAGTTTGCATCTTTTCAAAGGAATCTAGAAATTTTTACATTGTGGTTATGTAAGTAATATATTTTGACTTTAAATAAACTTACGGTTATTGAACTATTTGATGCTTTCCACTCTCGTATTATATAATCAGGATTAAAATGTTTTTCACATACAACATCATTTTTTGTCAATATTCTGTCTTTTCGTGGAATAGCTCTTGACCACGCACTTAACCTACTTTCTGTCACAGAAAATAAAGATACTTTTTCTTTGCACGAAGCATATCCCGAGTTACAATTAGCCGCAGAACACTTTCGGCTAGGCATTATAAGTCTTATAATTTAATGACTTAAGTTGATATTTCGAAAAACACAAAATTATTAACGAATCGAGTTTATTTTTCATAATCACAACACTTAAAACTTTCAATTAGGCTTTTAAGATATTTAAGTTTATATTATAGAACCACAAAATAATAAAGATATCAGAAGATAAACACAGTTTATACCTCAAAAGTACATAATAACAATAATTCACGACAAAAAAGACTTATTTCTGGAAGTTAGATGGGCGGTTAGATCGCCACGCCGCGTAGCGTTTTTACTGCGAACTCCGAACAAAATACGACCACATGGCGTCCGTGGTAACGCATAGCAAGTGAAGTTTCCTAGTCTTTCTAGTTCCCTGGTTCTTTGAATCGTAATGTAATATGATTGTTGCAACAATCACGAAATGTTGTTTTGAAAAAGACAGATTTTAGAAAAAAGGTATAAAGCAAACTAGTAAAAAAGAAGCCAAAATAAAATCAGAAACTCACACAGTAAATCAAGCATACAAACGTACTATAATTCAGTGTTACCACTCGAAGAAAAAAAATTAAAATTGATGGATTCATATACGGTAATTTAAATACATATAAAAACTATTTTATATTGATTTAATAACACGTGGGCATATTTATAAAACTCATTATTAATTTTTGTGTACATTTGGTACAATTTTTGTTTTCGTTTCAGTTACTTTAATATTATAAAGTTTTTCACCAAATGATGACGTACCTCGGCTGTCTCCCCGATTCTACTGTACCAGAAAAACAGCAGTAGTGAGGCAAGTTGAGAGAGAGATAAACTTACAGCGTATAGCATTTGTGACGTATCTCTATCACTGTCTAACTCATGTAGAACACGGGCAAAATACTATACGTTTGTAAATACAAACTTAACGCGTACGTTCTTTCCATGTACAAAGAGTTCATTGATGGTTGTATATAAAAGAATTATTTTATTTATTTTCCTGGTAACTATTCAGCATAGAATGGTAGATGTTATTATAGTGGAATCCAGAATCTCAATCCGTGCGACGACCTTTGAAATTCAAAGCGGCAACCAGGGCCGGATTATCCACTACGCAATTGCCTATGGGCGCTGCAATGCGAGGGGGCGCTTCAGAATTTTGGAAACATTATAAGTTTTCATTCAATATTTACAAAATTTGCACAACACTATCAACAATAATTATTGTAAAGTACCCGCGAATAATAAGGCCTTAAGCGAGATTTATAATGAAGTCACGTAAGAAATAACGCGGTGACACAGACGCAGACGTAAAGCAAGAAATCTTTGTATGATAAAGTATCGATAGTCACTTGCAGTCAATCATAGTACGTTTTGAATATATCGCATCCCCGCTTCAGAAGAGACACAATTTACAAAAAAATCAATTTCTGGATTATGACACTTTTAAGGAAAGCAAAGTGAACTATACCTTCTGAAAAAACGACATATGTTAGATTTTAATATTTTCCATTAAGGGACACCGGGGACACTAGTGTCTTTTTAAACTTAAGATAAAAAATCTGACGTGGACACCACATAGACCATATTCATTATTCCAGCGTCTCTACCGGTGGTTTTGGTAACGTCAAAAATGAGTGCCAGGGTGACAAACTGCTTAAAGTAATTATTTGATTTATGTTTTGAAATAATGAAAATAGATTTGTTTTCTATCATTATACATTTTGCGTAAATTATTATAATTTTTATAAGATATGTGCATGATTCACTAATTAATATTTATTTTAGAATGACATAGGAAAATGCACTACAGACCTTCTTGATGATTAGAACAATTCACAAGAAATTTTTTCATCGATTTCTTGGCCTCTAAAATATCAATAAAGCAAAAATTTTAACTATTTACATACCCAATAGATACACTATAATTATATTACCTGCAATTTGTGTTTCATTACAGTCTTTTTTGAATTTTTTAAAATGAACATCACATACCTAATTATACTATATTTTGAAGGTAACCACAGTTGCATTTTGTTGCGTCCTTTTCTGTTAACTGCTTTTATGAAAAAAAAAATTCTGTTACATTTCTTGGAAACAGGTGAAATGAAACATCTTTATTTAAAAGAGAATTCATACCACATTTTGGAACAGAACATGAAATGTCTGGCATGATGATAATGAATTAGATCTGTCACGTTGACATAACCTTTCATTCACAGATTCAGTCTAGTGACAAGTAGGAATAAATTTTTCAAAAGAGTCGCCAAATCTTCATATAATAAATTATTTTTTACACAGATTTAGTGCTTCAATTTACAGAAATATGGGCTTAATGAAATAAAAAATATATATAATTCAATTTTCAAAAGCAATTTTATAAAATAATCTGTCTTCGTCGAAGAATTATTTCAAATTAAAAACTACGTTTTTGCCATAAGAAAGCATTAACTCCCAAGAGTTAGCACTCACAAGCTGTGATTGGCTCATTATGAGCATGCGCATTGAATAATGAATATGGTCTATTAAACTGTTCATACCATTGGTTCATACTTTAATCTGACGTGGCCACCACAAGACCTTCCGCCATATACCTACTTTATTCTTTTAACTTATTATACAAATATATTAATATCTAAGTACTACTACTACTGCTACTATACTCACAAATATATTTTAGTCATTTTATTTAAACTGCAGAAGAAGATATAAAGCATATTTTACTATTGTCACTGTCATGTCATAATCATTTAAATTTTACGTAGTAACAAATGTTAATCGATCATGGACTACAAGATTTTTCGCGATTACAATACTTCCTTTTTACTCTGTACAAGGAAGTAAAAATGGTGTTGAGTTTGTTCTTAAAGTTTAGAGAAAAGTGTATTATTTTGAATTAAGGTGATTTCGAATATTAATGTCATCTTAGATGTCAAACGTCAAAACATAATGTACCATTTCGACAGCTGTAAGTTTCAATTTGACATTTAAGATCTGACTGTTATGGCGGGATTTCGATGAACTTAACGTGACTGACCGGAACGCAACGTGACGTGAAGACAACTTATGGCGGGATTACGATGAACTTAACGTGACGGGACGGAACGCAACGTGACCTTGACGTGAAGGCAACTTAACGTGCAATTTCCGCGAATGCACAGAAGTGCTATTACGATCGCCGTAACGTGAACGTGTATCTCTCTTTATGAGTCATTCATCAGTGATAAGAAAATGAATCCTGTGATGCATTGTCAAATATTGCTCTTTATGTTGGCTGGATATTTGTATCTTCAAATGCGAAAGCGTAAACCATTTACTGTTACGGCCACAATTTTCCATGCTGCTTCCTTTAAACCAACGTTTTTGAAAGCTGCATGGCCCTTATTATAAATTTCAGGATGTACTCGTACAGCTTCAATTAGCACACTATTGTCAATAATTGACATTTTGATGATATGAAAACAAACACAAAATGACAGCTCTAAACACGAGGTGACAGTAACTACAATAATTCTAGCAGATCTGAGCCGAGAGCGTTGATTGGTTGAGGAAATCACGTGATTGGTGCCGGTGACGGAACGTGACGCAAAAGCTAGACATTGGCAAGCTTTCACGTCACGTTCTCTTACATTACGTTAAGGCGATCGTAATAGAGTACTTGCATCAAGGTCATTAACAGTCTCGTGACAATCAAAAACTAAGCGCGCGAACCTGTTGGTGGACAACCCAACAAAATTTTAACATGGAGTCTTATGGAGTATTCATGTTTACTTTTGTAAAAATATCTTTTATTCGCATTCTACGTTGTTTTAAAAAAAGAAAACGTATGAAGTTGATTAAGGCAAGTTCATATATTATACTGGTTACTTAAAATTATCCTAAATATAAAGCACTTTTAAAATATCGTATGTTAAAAGTGTGGTATTGAACTGTTGTCATAATAAAAACAGTTTATAAAACTGTAATATAGGTACCCGTTATATTTTGTATATTTTCTTACACTTTAAGAAATGTTCTAAGTTTATTAATTTAACAATTAATGAAAATCCATGCACTTGATGATACAAAACCAACTTAACCTATACATTTAATGTGTTAGTAATACAAGTTTCATTTAAAATATGCTTGTTTTATATGTATTTATTTAATACAAATATATTATACATACACTTACCTTTCTTGAAAAGTATACAATATAAATGAAACATGCAATTAATGCTGGAAAAACACAAACATAACTCATAAGAATCAAAACCGCCATAAGACACAATGTTAACCTGAACAGCAGTTGTCCACAAACAGAATCCCGCCAAATCCGAAACATTGGCCACGCCTCCTGCAAAGTACTCTAACATATAAAATAGTGCGTTTGAACTTTTAAGTTTCGTCCCGTCACGTTAAGTTCATCGTAATCCCGCCATTAAGCGTCATTTACAATACGAAATTAGTTGTTATAGTTAGCTGGTATAGTTAACGTTAGATATTTGACATTATGCATTTCACTTGTAGCGTTCACAATAACGAAATTAGCTCCACGTTGCGCTGCGCTAATTACAGTTAGCGCAGGGATTTGCAAACTCCAAACCTGTAATTAGTAGTTAATGATTTTCTGTATGAACTACCAATCAGAACGAGAATTAATTTTGACGTTTGACATCTAAGATGACATTAATATTCGAAATCACCTTTGTCATAGAGACATTTACAATTTTGCATCATATTTATAAATGCTTCTTTAGTCAAAAATCTGCTGTGTCCACCACAGTACTTCCCCGACTATAAGTTTTAATAACTTACTTTCGTAACGCCTTTAATTTTATGCTTTATTCAGCAAAATTTAAATAAATTTATCTTTTTTTCCCCAAACTATTTAAGTTGATACCAACTTCGATATAATTTAAATAACATGTGGAAAAATCTGATGTGGCCAGCACAAGACTTCCCGTCATACTCTATATCCACTCTTTTTACTTCCTTGTACGGAGTAATAAGGAAGTATTGTAATCGCGAAAAATTTCGGTTTTCAGATTTTGATGGAAATATCAGTTTTGACCTTTTCTGAATCCATTATGACTAGTTTCGTCGTGACGTCTGTACGTACGTGCGTACGGACGTATGTGTGTCGCATAACTCAAATACGGTTACACGTAGAAAGTTGAAATTTTGTATTTAGGACTGTTATAGCATCTAGTTGTGCACCTCCTATTTTTTGTTTCAATCTACAAACCGGAAGTAGTACTTTTTTCAAATATTTCGATAAATATTTAATTTAAGACAAATTTTTTAATTTTAAATGAAAGATTATGTGATTATTACCTACAATCGGTATTTTATAAATATTTTTGTATCTGGTATCATTTAGGAATAATTAAAGTATATATTTATAATTTAGTATTTCGGTATCTTGTAGTCCATGATCGATTAACATTTGTTGTTTGTTACTACGTAAAATTTAAATGATTATGACATGACAGTGACAGTAGTAAAATATGCTTTATATATTGCTTTATATCTTCTTCTGCAGTTTAAATAAAACGACTACAATATATTTGTGAGTATAGTAGCAGTAGTACTAGTATAATAAGTTAAAATAATTTTTTATATTATTCTACATTTTAGTTATTAAGAAAAGTATGAACACACAAGGCGTACAAGGAAGTCATGTGGTGTCCACGTCAGATTTTTACTTCCTTGTACGGAGTAATAAGGAAGTATTGTAATCGCGAAAAATTTCGGTTCTCAGATTTTTACGGAAATATCCGTTTTGACCTTTTCTGAATCCATTATGACTAGTTTCGTCGTGACGTCTGTACGTAAGTACGGACGGACGGACGTACGTATGTGTGTCGCATAACTCAAATACGGTTAGACGTAGAAAGTTGAAATTTTGTATTTAGGACTGTTATAGCATCTAGTTGTGCACCTCCTATTTTTGGTTTCAATATATAAACCAGAAGTAGTACTTTTTTCAAATATTTCGATAAATATTTAATTTAAGACAAATTTTTTTATTTTAAATCTAGACAATGTCGTTGCTAATAACGTATGTGTAGTTCTCAATTCAGACTCTATAATGACGTCATCAGAATGGAATTCCAAGAATGCCATTTTAACGTGAATCTTCCTATACAGGTTGGTGGAGGTGAAATGCGAACATAGGGAACATACATGACAATCGAACTTTCATGCCAGGTATCTTGATATATTTTGTAGTATAGTGTCACAAAACGAAGTAATGTGAATTTGTGGGGTAAAAAGAGTAATCAATAACAGAAATAATACTAAAATCTAAAAGTGCATGTAAACTTTCTCGTTCTGCTCGTACACATACATTATAATGAAAAAAAAATTTTAATGAAAATAAAAATTTCAGTAATATGACAGCTACTTTGACATTGACAGTACTTATTCCATGTAAATCAAGATGCCTAGCATGATAACTCCATTGTCATATATTTCCCTATGTTCGCATTTCACCTCCACCAACCTGTATATTGATTGCCTATGTTCGATTTTAAAAAGAACGCTCTAATACATTGCTGTCAAATTCGTAACCATGGCTATGAAAAATCCCATGTTTCACGTTAAAATAAACTCACGGTGTAAGTAATAATCCATATTTAAACAATATTTTGTTAAAATAAAATCGTACTAACACCTATAAATAAAGAACTATTGATTAATAAACCACGTGACTTAAAACAGACTGTGACGTCAAAGCGCTCTAAATCAGCCCCGCCCCTAGCGATTGAAATTTGTACTATTTTTGAGTTTGAACAAACGTCAAAGTGACAGATGCCATTTTCGTGTAGACAAGTTGGAAAATACTATAAAAAATTTCGGTAAATTGTCAGATTTAGTCTGAATAAAATTATCAGCACTTGATGGTTGATGCCATTGTAACTGGAAAAAGTTCATAATTGTAAATATTTTTCACAAAAACATCATTCAACTGACATATTTACCTTGATTTGCACGTAATATGCAAGAAGTAATATTTAAATAAAGATATTATAATATAAAAATGACAGCTAACCACACACATAACCTTCTACGGACGAAATGATTACTGTATACATGTGCTTTGTGTACACGTAGTGGTGCGAGCATGCTATTGGCTGATAGGTGACTTAAGAGCGCTTTGACGTCACAAGAGTGGGAGGTAGTTTTATTGAAGACTTTTTAGCGCGAATCTTTATAGTACAATATTTCAAAAAGTACTTATCAAAAAAAATTAAAAAATGTATTATTATTAATAATAGACCTATCCTGTTGAACTTCGGTTGCGCGCGCATGCTTGGGCATTGGGCATCCGGTTTAGAGGAAGTGAGTACGATAGATACAAAGTAACATGTGTTGAGTGAGACGACACAACTGCTGCGCAGTACGCTATGACAATAGAAAGTGCGGTTAGTTGAAGTTTGACATTTCTTATTTTAAATTTTTTAAATGTAGGGGAAAAGTTTAATTCAATTTAATGACATTGCACAATTTGAACAATTTAGTACGCAACAGACATGAAACAAATTAATAAAATCGTAAAAAAATTGAAATTAAATTTTGACATTTGTACAAATCTGTCAAAATACGCCCGCATCACCAGGATTGGTCTATTGACGTCACTTCCTTTTGCCACAAGCATGCGCACAGCGTACTGCGCACCAGCTAGCTGTCTCACTCAACACAATGTTACTGTGTATCTATCGCACTCACTCCTTCTGACAGGATAGGTCAATTAAGCAAAATCTTCAATCTAAAGTAATAAAAAAAAAATGTGCAACCACCCTATTGTGAACGACAGTAGTAGTCAAAACTAACTGCTTAACTATAACCACTATACCTACTAAATATACCTACTGAAATTTATGGATCCTGAGGTATCATTTTTTCAAAAAACAAATATTATAACTCATATAATAAGTTTACAATAAAAATGATTAACAATTCTTTTTTATAATGGGGTAGTTGCGCATTTTCCAATTTAATTTTTTTCTGAAAGAATGAACTAAGTAATTAATTTTAAAACATATTTGACATTTTAAAAGTGTATATTTTTAAACATATAATTTTTTAAAGAAATTGTATAATTTTAAATTTCTGGTGTGACGTACGTTGTGCAGATTGTATCAACCAATCACAGCCTTCGGTCCTCTAGCGAATGAACTGTGTACTAATGAGGTAGTTGCGCGTGAAAACCAATCACAGAGCTCGGCCTTCTTGCGAGTGAACTCAGAACAGCCGGCGGAATCTCAGGTAGCCTTTGCTGAAACACAGTTTGTAGTTCACCTCGGCAAATATAGATGGCATTCTTTCATAAATTATCGGTAAAAAAGAGAATTATGTTATCAAAAGTGCGAAATAAATGTAAAGTAGGCGTTATAAATTTTGATGAAACGATGATCGACTATTGTTTAGGAATGGTTGATACTTATAAATTTTGTTCATGTTACATTTTTAATTTTGACATTTTCTTAGTGCAAAGGTGCAAGTATTTCCTTCACTTGATAACACATTTTGACTACAAATGATACTGTAAGTAATTATTTATTATAAATAACAAAACTGCACATTAACATTTCGTTATTAAATTATAGAATTATTCGGATACGATTTACGAAAATATATGAATAAAATAAGAATACGAGATTGAGAAACTGACAACTCGGAAGAAAATTCATAATATATCAGCCTTCGCTACATATGACATGAGTGTGTCAATATCTTAAAATTTTATGTTATTAATTAAAAAATTATCCCGGACGACATTTGGTAAATATACTTTTTATTATATTTACTTACTTTACATTTGTGTGTTATATTTCGAAAGTGCCATGTAGATTATGATTATTTGTTTACTAATAAAACTTTTTTAAGGTATTATGTGTGTTACTTATTTTTTTGAGGACTACAATAATTTTACAAGTAAAAAATATGAATAACAAATCCAAGCCAGCTACGCCCGTCAAATTTAGTTCTCCTCGGCAAATATAGGGGCGCTACGAACTGTGTTTCAAGCAAAAGCATCTAGATTCCTATCTTTAGCTTGTTTATCGATGCTCAGAACTCAACTGACATTTCTCTGTACAGTCCTTGAAGTGTACAGGCTGACATAAAATTTGTAGTGTTTCAAGAACTATGCGATTTATCGATTAAATAACTAATATTTTTTAACAATAAATTACTTTTAAATATTATTTAGATATCTGTTAATTTAATATTTGAAATAAGTTTAAACTTATGTTCTAAAAAAATGAAAAGATATGTAGACTACTTCGCTTTGTTGAGGTATTACAACGAGTCTGTCGGGGTCGCCAAGACTTAGACAAACTGTATCATTCTGCACAATCTACGTCACAATGTGTGTACCGCGAACTTTATTTATGGAAATTATGAATGAAAAGTTGTAAATTTAGAAATTATTTTTACGTAAACATGTTCAGAATTCGCCAAAGTATCATAATTTATCAAAAAACCAACAACTTTTATTTTTCGCAACTACCCCATTTATATAAGGCATCGGTAACCTGAATTTGAATCTTATAAGAATACCAGTAATCAAGATCTTACATGTTCAGTTATTGCATTATTATAAACAAAATATAAACATTTTAAAAAAATTACGTGAACAAATTACTTAACAAAGCTTATGATTACACTATACCAAAATTTGATTTTTTTGCATGATGTATATTGACAGTAGACGTCATTAAAGTTAACAGTGTCAGAATCATAGCTCATTTTTGCTATAAATTTTTGTTATTTCTACACATATACATTTAAAAATTTGAAATTCTATACAATAACGTAGATATGTGCATACTTTCGTATGAAGTTTTATTTAAATTATTTGGATTATTTTTAAACAAGTTATTCAACTTTACATCAGTGCCACTATAATTCTTATTACTCCGATAGTAACAATTTGTAACGTAGTCTATCAACAACGTCGATACGAACGATATACCGACGTCGACATATTGACCCATGAGATCGATGCAACGTCGATTAATTAACGTGCCAATAACGTTACTTGTAACGTCATTAGATCAACTACTATTTCGTGGTCTCACAACGACGTTGCGAAGACGTTTTTAAACTAAATGGAATAATAAAAAATTATTTTATTTGTGTTTAGTTCTGTATATTTATGTATTTATACGACGTATATACAGAACTAAACCCAAATAAAAAACTTGTCAAATATAATTGTATTTAATTTAAATTCTGTTACGAGAGTCTCTGTTCACGAACAGTGTCGCCATCTTTCGTGACGACCACCACTTACTTATAGTTTAACCTGTACGATGTTCAGTGGTATGTAAAATGTAATTTTAGGCGATTTTTATTCACTGCGGTATGCTTGGTGTAAGCTTGGGTATGTCACCAACTACATTTTATTCGTGATACCATGACGTCACGGTATGTTGGGGTATGAGCCGCCATGCTGACCGCAACTTACGCAGCTCTGTAGCTGTGTAAGCTGCGGTTAGTGTATCTATCTTTGTCCGATTGATGGTTGTGGCTCCGTGTTGTCAACTTTTTGTACTAAGTAAGTTCGTTTGATGTCGTTTGTAAAATCAAAATCGAAAAATGGATTACATTACATTTTATGTAAATAATAAAGATTTAAAAATTCAAGCAAATTATATGAATCAGATAAATAAGTCAAATAATAAATCAATAAACAAACAATAAGCTGTACAGTCGCCCTCGGAAAACAAACACAAATTGAGATTAAGGTAGACATGTCATTATGAAGACCGGAGCTTACCGGACAAATTTTATTCGCCCACTTACCGTTACGTCATAACTGTGACGTTTAACATACCACAACTAAATCGGACCTTACCGACCGCAAGTAACCGACCAGTGAATAAAAATCGCCTTTTGTTTCAATCGCGTTGGGTTTTAGTCGTGTATTATTTTGAATATACGGTTTGTGTATTTAAGTTAT
Organism: Agonum fuliginosum; assembly: GCA_947534325.1. Taxonomy (NCBI): domain Eukaryota; kingdom Metazoa; phylum Arthropoda; class Insecta; order Coleoptera; family Carabidae; genus Agonum; species Agonum fuliginosum. The sequence goes on from OX384040.1 coordinate 20,133,760, forward strand.
GTATTGTTATTTGTTGGTCCTGCCCCCCTGCCTCGCTAACAGGTTACGGGCCCGCAGAATAAGTACGGGAAGTATTTTTCAAATGAAATTTGAATTTGTACCACGTGTAGTACCGCGCTTGAAGCCGCCTTAATTCACGATGAACTCAAATACAAGAAACGAATAGCTAGGCAAGCAAAATAATGATACTTGTGTATTGTAAATAGGTTTACATTAGTATGTATATCTTGCATTATTATTTTAGATACCTACTTTAAAGGCAGCACATTCGAACATAACCAAAAAAATGATTAAAGATTATACAATCAAGTATGCACCTCAACGTTTTAATAGACAAAAAGATTAAACTCCAGCAGTGGACTATTTATATATTTTTCTGTTATGTAGGAATGCTACCTACTTATTTTTTATATTTATCTTATAACTTATTTCTGTTTTTGTTTTAAGAATTATATTTATTTTCTCAATAAAAAATGTATATAATTACCATATATTTTTAAATAGATCCATTATTAAAACCGAGATTAAAACCTATATAGTAAAATTTGTATGGATTTATTTTAGTATATAATCGACGTTAAGTGAACGTCAACAGTCGATGTAAATATGACGTTGACGATCGATGTTACTGGTACGTAGATAAACGATGTTGATTAGATCCACGCATAATCGTCACTAGGACGCCTTATATCGACCTCACAAATACGTCGGAATCACGTTACATTGTTATTTGGGGCGCATTCAAAGTTAATCCGGTACTGGCGGCAACGGAGAGATTCTCATGAGCAGGACTACAATTTAAGACTATCAAGTGGTCAATGTATGATATCATTAAAGAGATAAAAAAAAACTTACCACCGGGCTGGACGGCAGCGGCAGCGATGGTTCTACCAGCGACTAAGGATTGTATGGGCCCAAATTGCTTGACAGCAGGGGTGGAGTCTTCTAAAGCCATCGTTTTACTTTCCTGGCAGGCAGCCGTGCCCAGAAGTGCCGAAAACATCTCAAATTACAAAACTCATTATTTTTTAAGAAACTACCTTCAAATAATAACACAAACACGCGAAGCTTGATAAAAATCATCAGAATCTTGCTACCTGTTTTAATTAATTATAATCTTATTAATAAAATGATAATTGATATGGTATCTTGCAAGTGCATATTATTTTTAAACTGACATTTGCACTGACGCAAACAAAAAATACGTGTGTCTGTGATAATACTGTACTTTAAAAATCAATATTAAGGTCAGTATTACATAACCAAGAAAATTACACAAATTTTAAACTATTCTTTTAAAGATTAAAATATTCTATGAAATAAAATGTTTATGTAATACGTCAAAGTGCTTTATTAAAAATAGCAACCAACCAAAAATGATGCAGTTATTTTGACACAAATCACTACAACTAAAACCTGATTTATAAACTTTACGTTGACATTAATTAATTAAAAAAATTATAAGAACTAAGAAATAAATGTATTAAATATAAATAAATAAAGAAAAATTGCTGGATATCAGCCAAATGAATTTTTATTCTACTGTCTCGACCGGTTTCGACGCCACAAGCGCCTTCTTCAGGAGGTGTAGGTTGAAAAGTGATAATAATTTGATTATTGTTTTTTCACTATTTATTTATTTATTATTTTATTTAAACGTTTAAGAGTCCATGTTTTTAATATGTTTATTGTTTTATGCACATGTTCTGTAATCACTTTTCAACCTACACCTCCTAAAGAAGACGCATATGGCGTCGAAACCGATCGAGACAGTAGAATAAAAAATCAAATCCAGTAATTTTTCTTTATCCAACATCCGTCCAGCCAAGAAAATCTTCCTTTAAATAAATAAATAAATCAGTAATCAAAAACTAATGTCATTATTACAGAATTTGTTGGGCAAACATAATGAGACTGACATATAGGTGTTAATTAAATAAGTTAATATTATTAAATCCAGACAAAATATATAAACTGTTAACGATTCTGTGATCATTTCACAAAAACAATTACATATTTTACCAATAATTGTACTTTAAGTCTGTTACCACATGAATTCCCAGAAATTACATAATGTAATGTCACTGCCAAATATTACTCAACTTCGGTAAAATTGCAAATTTAGGATTACCAATGTTAGTTGAACCAAATACAAATGCAACAATGAATTAGTAAGTAGTATTAATAAATATTTTTACAAATAAACTTACTGTAGTATAATGGCTGATGTACGCCGAAATGATTTCGGACCAGAAAGAACTTCTGTGCAACGTTCGTCGCTTCTGATCTGCACCTGATCTGTCACGTGCTGAGGTAGTGGCAATCGTGATTAATCAGCAGGGAAATTTGCAGTGAAAAATTAAACAGGAACCATTTTCCTGTAAAACGCTCAAACATTAAATTCAAATATTTTATTTTTATATTAATTTTTTAGGTAGCTATTGCATAAATCATTGTTTTATGTAAATTTTAACAGCCGTAAAGTGTCACTACTCGGCAAATACACAAAAATCAGATTAAACTGTCATGATCTTAGCTACAAGTCACATTGTGACGTCATTGTTATGACGTCATTCAGTGTCACGAAGTTAGATACAAGTAAGCATATTTGTTATGCCTGTGGCACACCGGTCGAGGAGCATCGAGGACCATCGAGTAACTCCTCGATGAAACGAAAGAACGCACCCGTCCGCGATGGATTTCTATTTAATCGGTGACAAATACATCAAAGTTTTGCGCGAAATCAAATCCAAAGATACGTCTGAAATGAGATACATTCGTTTCATCGAGGAACAACTCGATGAAAATAGCGGCGCCCCTATTTTTCGTCGAGGACGGGGTGCGTTCTATCGTTTCATCGAGGAGTTACTCGATGGTCCTCGATGCTCCTCGGCCGGTGTGCCACAGGCATTACTGATTTTCCTGTAAACAAAGTGAATTCCACCAGAGTAATTCTAGCGGCCACTTTGGGCAAGCAGTATATTGTGAACAAACATGGCATCAAGTATGACCAAGGCCAACTAGATATGAAATTTAGTCATTTTTATTATAAATAAATTCAAATACATTCAATAAAGCGTATATTAACTGCTATTATGCTCAAATAGATTATTTCTTATATTACAAATTTTAGTTATAAATAATACTGATGAAATGAAATATAAACTTCAACATAACCTCCAAATTGTGACGTTTAGTTCTAACTTATATGTATTTATTTGTTAACAAAGATTAACTATAAATACCAAATAATAAAAATAATAGCATAAACAATGCAACAACAATTACATAAGGTAGTAATCCAGTATATAATAAATATTTTTTATATCAAAGTATAAATATTAATTTCACCCCTAAACAAGTTATGTCCATGAAAAAATTACTTTTTATATAATACATAAGATCCTATTCTGTCATATAAAAATAGTAACAATATAGCGCCAACCGTAATAAGGGTAGAAAATTAAATATTTATATCAGTCTGTGTATGCAACATACAATTCGAATGCAATGTTTAAAAATTATTTTCACCCCCTAAATTTATATGTCCGTTGAAAAACTTTTTTTAATTTTATACATTAGACCCTGTACTGTCATAAAAAAGTAGTCACAATATAGCGCCACCCGTAATAAGGGTAGAAAATTAAATATTTATATCTGTCTGTGTACGCAACACACAATTCGATTGCAATGTTAAAAATGAGTTTCACCCCCTAAATATATATGTCCGCTGAAAAACTTTTTTTCATTTTATACATTAGACCCTGTACTGTCATAAAAAAGTAGTCACAATATAGCGCCACCCGTAATAAGGGTAGAAAATTAAATATTTATATCTGTCTGTGTACGCAACACACAATGCAAATGTAAAGTTTAAAAATCATTTTCACCCCCTAAATATATATGTCCGCTGAAAAACTTTTTTTTATTTTATACATTAGACCCTCCCCTATCATAAAAAAGTAGTCACAATATAGCGCCACCCGTATTAAGGGTAGAAAATTAAATATTTATATCTGTCTGTGTACGCAACACACAATTCGATTGCAATGTTAAAAATCTGTTGTGGCCAGCACACGACCTCTCGCCTTAAAACTGTAATTTATGTGAATTTGATTTTAGTTAGGCTTTCTTAAATTATAATTTTGCAATAAATTTACAAACTTTTTGAAAATAATTTTATAGTTCTTAGTTTTTTAATTAATTTATAGATAAAAATTTAACTTTATTATTACCTTATTACATTATGAGATTATGAGAGAAGTTTTTTCATTATTACATTATGTTCAGTTGTTAATAATATTTACATTTCTTTTAAAATGGTGCCACAAACATTTCAGAAAATGTGTATACGTCTGTTCATCTGTCACATTGACATGTTCATTTTTGTTTTTAATTTTTTTCCTATATTATGATTTACAAATCGTGGTAGGTAAAATTACAAATTTTTGAAAATTAATTTTCCTTTATTGGTAAGAGATATAGAAACGATGTTAAATAGATATTGTAAAAGATAATTTGTTCTTTCAAATGTCGAATGACAAATTGTAACTATCGCAGTATTTCCTATATTTTTTGCAAAAAATGTTAAAATTCTTCAAGAAAATACCATTTCCGGTTGACAGATTTTTACCAAAATCTTATCAGCTCTTCATTAACATATATAAATGTATATTGCAAAATATTAGAATTTTATGTTCAGTAGAATTTAAGATAATGAATCAGAACGAAAGACTATAGTAGGCGCACATACAGACACACACACACACACACAGACATCATCGTGAAAATAGTCAAAATAGGTTCTAAAGGTGCTAAAACGTGCTTATTGACAAAAATCTCGACATCGAATTTTTTCACGATCCCTATACCTCTCTAGGCGAGAGGTAAAAATGAGTTTCACCCCCTAAATATATATGTCCGCTGAAAAACTTTTTTTTATTTTATACATTAGACCCTCCCCTATCATAAAAAAGTAGTCACATTATAGCGCCACCCGTATTAAGGGTAGAAAATTAAATATTTATATCTGTCTGTGTACGCAACACACAATTCGATTGCAATGTTAAAAATGAGTTTCACCCCCTAAATATATATGTCCGCTAAAAAACTTTTTTTCATTTTATACATTAGACCCTGTACTGTAATAAAAAAGTAGTCACAATATAGCGCCACCCGTAATAAGGGTAGAAAATTAAATATTTATATCTGTCTGTGTACGCAACACACAATGCAAATGTAAAGTTTAAAAATCATTTTCACCCCCTAAATATATATGTCCGCTGAAAAACTTTTTTTTATTTTATACATTAGACCCTCCCCTATCATAAAAAAGTAGTCACAATATAGCGCCACCCGTATTAAGGGTAGAAAATTAAATATTTATATCTGTCTGTGTACGCAACACACAATTCGATTGCAATGTTAAAAATGAGTTTCACCCCCTAAATATATATGTCCGCTGAAAAACTTTTTTTCATTTTATACATTAGACCCTGTACTGTCATAAAAAAGTAGTCACAATATAGCGCCACCCGTAATAAGGGTAGAAAACTAATTCTTTTTATCTGTCTGTGTACGCAACCCACAATGCAAATGCAAAGTTTAAAAATCATTTTCACCCCCTAAATATATATGTCCGCTGAAAAACTCTTTTTTATTTTATACATTAGACCCTCTCCTGTCATAAAAAAGTTGTAACAATATAGCGCCACCCGTAATAAGGGTAGAAAACTAAATATTTATATCTGTCTGTGTACGCAACACACAATGCAAATGCAAAGTTTAAAAATCATTTTCACCCCCTAAATATATATGTCCGCTGAAAAACTTTTTTTTATTTTATACATTAGACCCTCCCCTATCATAAAAAAGTAGTCACAATATAGCGCCACCCGTATTAAGGGTAGAAAATTAAATATTTATATCTGTCTGTTAACGCAACCCACAATGCAAATGCAAAGTTTAAAAATCATTTTCACCCCCTAAATATATATGTCCGCTGAAAAACTCTTTTTTATTTTATACATTAGACCCTCTCCTGTCATAAAAAAGTTGTAACAATATAGCGCCACCCGTAATAAGGGTAGAAAACTAAATATTTATATCTGTCTGTGTACGCAACACACAATGCAAATGCAAAGTTTAAAAATCATTTTCACCCCCTAAATATATATGTCCGCTGAAAAACTTTTTTTTTATTTTATACATTAGACCCTCCCCTATCATAAAAAAGTAGTCACAATATAGCGCCACCCGTATTAAGGGTAGAAAATTAAATATTTATATCTGTCTGTTAACGCAACCCACAATGCAAATGCAAAGTTTAAAAATCATTTTCACCCCCTAAATATATATGTCCGTTGAAAAACTTTTTTTTATTTTATACATTAGACCCTCCCCTATCATAAAAAAGTAGTCACAATATAGCGCCACCCGTAATAAGGGTAGAAAACTAATTCTTTTTATCTGTCTGTGTACGCAACCAACAATGCAAATGCAAAGTTTAAAAATCATTTTCACCCCCTAAATATATATGTCCGCTGAAAAACTCTTTTTTATTTTATACATTAGACCCTCTCCTGTCATAAAAAAGTTGTAACAATATAGCGCCACCCGTAATAAGGGTAGAAAACTAAATATTTATATCTGTCTGTGTACGCAACACACAATGCAAATGCAAAGTTTAAAAATCATTTTCACCCCCTAAATATATATGTCCGCTGAAAAACTTTTTTTTATTTTATACATTAGACCCTCCCCTATCATAAAAAAGTAGTCACAATATAGCGCCACCCGTATTAAGGGTAGAAAATTAAATATTTATATCTGTCTGTGTACGCAACACACAATGCAAATGCAAAGTTTAAAAATCATTTTCACCCCCTAAATATATATGTCCGCTGAAAAACTTTTTTTATTTTATACATTAGACCCTCCCCTATCATAAAAAAGTAGTCACAATATAGCGCCACCCGTATTAAGGGTAGAAAATTTAATATTTATATTTTGTCTGTGTACGCAACACACAATTCGATTGCAATGTTTAAAAATGAGTTTCACCCCCTAAATATACAGGGTGTCTATTTAACTCGGGCCACTATTGGTAATTCCTAAACTAGAACAGATACGACTTCGGTTAAATTAGACAAAATTTACCTTATCAGAAGGCCATTCCAGTGATGTATTTGTTTATCCAAAAATATGCACAGGTAACTAGATAGAGCAAAAACTTTTATTTTTTTAAATGGCAATCACAGTTAGCTATGGCATCATTAAAAAGAGTATGTTTTTCTCTTTTCAACTGTATGTAATTTTCATCATTTATTTTTTAAATTAATGTTTTATTTACACAAAACCAAATTCACTTAATTCTAATGGAACTTATTAAAGTAGGCCTTGATAAAAACAATTTAATATGACAACAGTACTAAAAACTACTTTTTCTTCAACCGTCTTGAAAGTTGGTTCTTTTAATACTGTTTTTAGTATTAAAAGTTGACGTTTTTGTTATTAATAAAAAAATGTAACTGTTGCTAGGTTACACTTTTAATCCTAGGCTTAAAAGTACTTTTAATCCTAAGCTTAAAAGTAGATTCTGTATTTCTGTATTCTGTAGATATTGAATGTTTTTTTTGTTAATTTAATCAAACAAAAAAAAAGAAATTATTAATCTGATTTCAAAACATCTTAATTTTAGTACTTAGGTTTAATATTAATTTACAAATTTATTACTTATTCACAGTGATATTAAAAGTACAGCTTGAGCAACTTTGATAAAAATTTAACAAGCCACAAGTTTCAACAGTATTAACATTTTTGGTAGTCTTGCTAACAATATCCGTTAATGGTACATGATACTAGAATCTTGGGAGCGTAATATTTCTTGAGCTTGATCATCACGCACTTCTTCATTTTTTCTACTGGTATTATCGTCATGAATGGAGGATATTATACTTTTACTAGTGCTAGGTTCATCGAACCGTAATATTTTTTAGCTGTCTACCATGTATGTTTACCAGTAAAGCTGATTTGACGTCTTCAATAACATCAATCTTTAATTCATCGCAACGGCATGCACCCGAAATTTCCAGTATTACAACAATCTATAAAAATTCATAATATTTAGATAGTTATTATTCTCATTCCTCATATTTAAACACTTACTTTAATCATCATAGGTATGTATTATCAGGAGCATAATTCAAGAAAAACTCTTGATTTATTTTAGTTTGACAGAACAATAAAATTTGTAAACAAAACAAAAGGTTAAGCAAAGCTACCTTCTTAGTTTCAATCATATTTCAACAAAATATTTCAATAATTTAATATGTAATTTTCTTGGTTGAAGAAAAAATAGTATGTGTTATTTGGATTAAAAGTGTCTTTGTTTGATTCGCAATTTTTGCATCCGCTCGGCTTCGCTACGCTTCGCCTCGCAAATGTAAAATAATTGCTCATCAAACAAAGTATCACTTTTAATCCTAATAACACAATATACTATTAACAATATAAAAACTGACAGCAATACGAAAAAAATGTTTAAAACAATATAAATCGTTTTAAATTGTTTTTATCAAAGCCTACTTTAATAAGTGCCATTAGAATTAAGTGTATTAGGTTTTGTGTAAATAAAACATTTATTTAAAAAATAAATGATGAAAATTACATACAGATGAAAAGAGAAAAAAATACTTCTTTTAATGATGTCATAGCTAACTGTGATTGCCATTTAAAAAAATAAAAGTTTTTGCTCTATCTAGTTCCCTGTGCATATTTTTGGATAAAAAAAAAACATCACTGGAATGGCATTCAGATAAGGCAACTTTTGTCTAATTTAATCGAAGTCGTATCTGTTCTAGTTTAGGAATTACCTATAGTGGCCCGAGTTAAATAGACACCCTGTATATGTCCGCTGAAAAACTTTTTTTTAATTTTATACATTAGACCCTGTCCTGTCATAAAAAAGTAGTCACAATATAGCGCCACCCGTAATAAGGGTAGAAAATTAAATATTTGTAACTATATGTGTATGCAAACTACAACGAAAATGCAAAGTTTAAAAATTATTTTCACTTTACAAATATTGGTCTTCTTATTATTAATATTATCTTAAATTACTAAAAAAATACTAAATACTTCATGTTTACAATATACAATGTTATTTGTCACCTAAAAAAAATTGTGCCAGTTATTTTCAAATCGTATTACTTCTGGCGCCTAAGTTTTGATTTTTATACGTATAGCGGCGCGACTATCGCTGAGAGGTTGAGATCGTTAAAAAACTCATCGGACAAATCTGAAGTTGGAATGCTAAAACTGATCGTTTTTGACTGGCTGATGTAACACCACACAAACTTTGTAATGTAAACAACTTCAAGTTTGTTTGTTTTGTTATTAAATCAAGTATAGTTAATTATTTAATACTTAACAAACTTGAAGTTGTCTCGCTGTTCCATATCGACTGTATAAATAGGAGAAAAATATCACTAGATTTTTTTGGCGGCAAATTTAAATTTGACATATCAGCGTAAAAACTCGGTACAGTCACTGACAACAGCTGATATGACTAGATGGAGAGAACATTAATTTGTTTACATTACAAAGTTTGTGTGGTGTTACATCAGCCAGTCAAAAACGATCAGTTTTAGCATTCCAACTTCAGATTTGTCCGATGAGTTTTTAAATAGAGTATAATTTCAGAACGATCTCAACCTCTCAGCGATAGTCGCGCCGCTATACGTATAAAAATCAAAACTTAGGCGCCAGAAGTAATACGATTTGAAAATAACTGGCACAATTTTTTTTAGGTGACAAATAACATTGTATATTGTAAACATGAACCATTTAGTATTTTTTTAGTAATTTAAGATAATATTAATAATAAGAAGACCAATATTTGTAAAGTGAAAATAATTTTTAAACTTTGCATTTTCGTTGTAGTTTGCATACACATATAGTTACAAATATTTAATTTTCTACCCTTATTACGGGTGGCGCTATATTGTGACTACTTTTTTATGACAGGACAGGGTCTAATGTATAAAATAAAAAAAAAGTTTTTCAGCGGACATATATATTTAGGGGGTGAAACTCATTTTTAAACATTGCAATCGAATTGTGTGTTGCGTACACAGACAAATATAAATATTAAATTTTCTACCCTTAATACGGGTGGCGCTATATTGGTGACTACTTTTTTATGATAGGGGAGGGTCTAATGTATAAAATAAAAAAAAAGTTTTTCAGCGGACATATATATTTAGGGGGTGAAAATGATTTTTAAACTTTGCATTTGCATTGTGGGTTGCGTACACAGACAGATAAAAAGAATTAGTTTTCTACCCTTATTACGGGTGGCGCTATATTGTGACTACTTTTTTATGATAGGGGAGGGTCTAATGTATAAAATAAAAAAGAGTTTTTCAGCGGACATATATATTTAGGGGGTGAAAATGATTTTTAAACTTTGCATTTGCATTGTGTGTTGCGTACACAGACAGATATAAATATTTAGTTTTCTACCCTTATTACGGGTGGCGCTATATTGTTACAACTTTTTTATGACAGGAGAGGGTCTAATGTATAAAATAAAAAAGAGTTTTTCAGCGGACATATATATTTAGGGGGTGAAAATGATTTTTAAACTTTGCATTTGCATTGTTGGTTGCGTACACAGACAGATAAAAAGAATTAGTTTTCTACCCTTATTACGGGTGGCGCTATATTGTGACTACTTTTTTATGATAGGGGAGGGTCTAATGTATAAAATAAAAAAAAGTTTTTCAACGGACATATATATTTAGGGGGTGAAAATGATTTTTAAACTTTGCATTTGCATTGTGTGTTGCGTACACAGACAGATATAAATATTTAGTTTTCTACCCTTATTACGGGTGGCGCTATATTGTTACAACTTTTTTATGACAGGAGAGGGTCTAATGTATAAAATAAAAAAGAGTTTTTCAGCGGACATATATATTTAGGGGGTGAAAATGATTTTTAAACTTTGCATTTGCATTGTTGGTTGCGTACACAGACAGATAAAAAGAATTAGTTTTCTACCCTTATTACGGGTGGCGCTATATTGTGACTACTTTTTTATGATAGGGGAGGGTCTAATGTATAAAATAAAAAAAAGTTTTTCAACGGACATATATATTTAGGGGGTGAAAATGATTTTTAAACTTTGCATTTGCATTGTGGGTTGCGTTAACAGACAGATATAAATATTTAATTTTCTACCCTTAATACGGGTGGCGCTATATTGTGACTACTTTTTACCTCTCGCCTCATATTCTATAAGAGAGGTATTGTAATGGGTCAAAATTTTCGAGTATGAGTTTTTGGTGGATAAGCACGTTTCAGGGTCTCTAGAATACGAATTTACTATTTTCACGATGATGTCTGTGTGTGTGTGTGTTTGTGTGTTTGTGTGTTTGTGTGTTTGTGTGTTCGTGTGTTTGTGTGTTTGTATGAACCGAGGATTTTTCGTCCACGATAACTTAAAAAGTATCAAACCGTTTATAACCAAATTTCTTATTTAAGGTTTTGATAAGTATCTTAACACCGGATAACATTTTGGTAGAAATCTGCAAACCGGAAGTAGTACTTTTAGAAGTTTGGAAAAGTTTTCCTTAAATATATTGGTACATTATTTATTTATGACAATTTTTGCAATTAAAAATAAAAGAAATTGTGATTATCTATGTGTACAGTTAATTATAAATACAAATTGCTGAATCTGGAAGTATTTAACAATAAAATAAAGTACAATTAATATTCTATCTTGTTGTCCATGATATGAAATTTGTTTCTACATAAAATTTGAATTATTATGACAGTGACAGTACAGTTGACATCTTTTGCTTGCATATTGGTTTACATTATCGTTTACATATTACATGAAGATGAAACTATTAAAATGTAAGTAAAACTATTTATTATATTAGTAGAATAAGCAGAATTAGGCGAGAGGTCGTGTGGTGGCCACAGCAGATTTTTTATGATAGGGGAGGGTCTAATGTATAAAATAAAAAAAAGTTTTTCAGCGGACATATATATTTAGGGGGTGAAAATGATTTTTAAACTTTGCATTTGCATTGTGTGTTGCGTACACAGACAGATATAAATATTTAGTTTTCTACCCTTATTACGGGTGGCGCTATATTGTTACAACTTTTTTATGACAGGAGAGGGTCTAATGTATAAAATAAAAAAGAGTTTTTCAGCGGACATATATATTTAGGGGGTGAAAATGATTTTTAAACTTTGCATTTGCATTGTTGGTTGCGTACACAGACAGATAAAAAGAATTAGTTTTCTACCCTTATTACGGGTGGCGCTATATTGTGACTACTTTTTTATGATAGGGGAGGGTCTAATGTATAAAATAAAAAAAAGTTTTTCAGCGGACATATATATTTAGGGGGTGAAAATGATTTTTAAACTTTGCATTTGCATTGTGTGTTGCGTACACAGACAGATATAAATATTTAGTTTTCTACCCTTATTACGGGTGGCGCTATATTGTTACAACTTTTTTATGACAGGAGAGGGTCTAATGTATAAAATAAAAAAGAGTTTTTCAGCGGACATATATATTTAGGGGGTGAAAATGATTTTTAAACTTTGCATTTGCATTGTGGGTTGCGTACACAGACAGATAAAAAGAATTAGTTTTCTACCCTTATTACGGGTGGCGCTATATTGTGACTACTTTTTTATGACAGTACAGGGTCTAATGTATAAAATGAAAAAAAGTTTTTCAGCGGACATATATATTTAGGGGGTGAAACTCATTTTTACCTCTCGCCTCATATTCTATAAGAGAGGTATTGTAATGGGTCAAAATTTTCGAGTATGAGTTTTTGGTGGATAAGCACGTTTCAGGGTCTCTAGAATACGAATTTACTATTTTCACGATGATGTCTGTGTGTGTGTGTGTTTGTGTGTTCGTGTGTTTGTGTGTTTGTATGAACCGAGGATTTTTCGTCCACGATAACTTAAAAAGTATCAAACCGTTTATAACCAAATTTCTTATTTAAGGTTTTGATAAGTATCTTAACACCGGATAACATTTTGGTAGAAATCTGCAAACCGGAAGTAGTACTTTTAGAAGTTTGGAAAAGTTTTCCTTAAATATATTGGTTCATTATTTATTTATGACAATTTTTGCAATTAAAAATAAAAGAAATTGTGATTATCTATGTGTACAGTTAATTATAAATACAAATTGCTGAATCTGGAAGTATTTAACAATAAAATAAAGTACAATTAATATTCTATCTTGTTGTCCATGATATGAAATTTGTTTCTACATAAAATTTGAATTATTATGACAGTGACAGTACAGTTGACATCTTTTGCTTGCATATTGGTTTACATTATCGTTTACATATTACATGAAGATGAAACTATTGAAATGTAAGTAAAACTATTTATTAGATTAGTAGAATAAGCAGAATTAGGCGAGAGGTCGTGTGGTGGCCACAGCAGATTTTTAACATTGCAATCGAATTGTGTGTTGCGTACACAGACAGATATAAATATTTAATTTTCTACCCTTAATACGGGTGGCGCTATATTGTGACTACTTTTTTATGATAGGGGAGGGTCTAATGTATAAAATAAAAAAAAGTTTTTCAGCGGACATATATATTTAGGGGGTGAAAATGATTTTTAAACTTTACATTTGCATTGTGTGTTGCGTACACAGACAGATATAAATATTTAATTTTCTACCCTTATTACGGGTGGCGCAATATTGTGACTACTTTTTTATGACAGTACAGGGTCTAATGTATAAAATGAAAAAAAGTTTTTCAGCGGACATATATATTTAGGGGGTGAAAATGATTTTTAAACTTTACATTTGCATTGTGTGTTGCGTACACAGACAGATATAAATATTTAATTTTCTACCCTTATTACGGGTGGCGCTATATTGTGACTACTTTTTTATGACAGTACAGGGTCTAATGTATAAAATGAAAAAAAGTTTTTCAGCGGACATATATATTTAGGGGGTGAAACTCATTTTTAACATTGCAATCGAATTGTGTGTTGCGTACACAGACAGATATAAATATTTAATTTTCTACCCTTATTACAGGTGGCGCTATATTGTGACTACTTTTTTATGACAGTACAGGGTCTAATGTATAAAATTAAAAAAAGTTTTTCAACGGACATATAAATTTAGGGGGTGAAAATAATTTTTAAACATTGCATTCGAATTGTATGTTGCATACACAGACTGATATAAATATTTAATTTTCTACCCTTATTACGGTTGGCGCTATATTGTTACTATTTTTATATGACAGAATAGGATCTTATGTATTATATAAAAAGTAATTTTTTCATGGACATAACTTGTTTAGGGGTGAAATTAATATTTATACTTTGATATAATAGTTATTTATGATATAAGTGTTAAAAGTGACATTTTATTTTGTGAGACGGGAAGTTTAGGACACGACGCGAAGCGGAGTGGCGTAACCCTTCGAACAAAATAAAAGCACTTTTAACACGTATATCATACACTATTTTTTCTACAAACATTGTTTTATATTTTAAAATAAGAAATAATTTATTTAATTATTTTTGACAGTTCAGTAACAAAAGATATTTATATAGTATTATAATGAAACACGTAGTCTATGAATTCAATAAAAATTGAGAGTTGTTTATTAAGAGATGAAATTTACTTTTAACGTGCGTTAAAAGTGATTGGCAGTTTACTTTTAACGCATGTTAGAAGTGATTGACAGTTCACTTTAAACACGGTGTCTTATAATATTGCATTTTTAACAGCAGTAGGCCGTGTTAAAAGTTTAATTTTTAATAGTGTTTGTAGAAAAAAAATATTTATGATTTACTGGATTACTACCTTATGTAATTGTTGTTGCATTGTTTATGCTATTATTTGGTATTTATAGTTAATCTTTGTTAACAAATAAATACATATAAGTTATAACTAAACGTCACAATTTGGAGGTTATGTTGAAGTTTATATTTCATTTCATCAGTATTATTTATAACTAAAATTTGTAATATAAGAAATAATCTATTTGAGCATAATAGCAGTTAATATACGCTTTATTGAATGTATTTGAATTTATTTATAATAAAAATGACTAAATTTCATATCTAGTTGGCCTTGGTCATACTTGATGCCATGTTTGTTCACAATATACTGCTTGCCCAAAGTGGCCGCTAGAATCACTCTGGTTTATTTATTCGCCTTTTATTTTATGAGGAGAGGATTGTAGAGCATTTTTGTTTGGAGATAAACTATATATTTTCAAATTATCAGTATCTTTAGCTGTCACTGCGGATAAAATAACGTGTTCCGCATTGAATACTTGTTCTTCTTTCTGGAATTTTCAGTTCCATTTATATACTTCAGCCACATTCCCACCTCTATCATAGTCGTAGTCATAAGTCTTTAGTCGTAACCTTGAGAGTTTGACATACGAAACAACGTTACAGCGTTTCCACCTCTTGTCGTAGTCGCAAGTCGTTAGTCGTTAGTCGTTAGTCGTAGTCGTAAGGATTTGGCTCTGCCAAACATTTTGTCGTAATCATAAATAGAAAGAGATGGAGGTATGTAGTGCTGCTGGTTTCACTACTGTCACTGCACTACTCGTCGAAATAAAGGTTATAGAAATATAAATATGAATAAAAATAATATTGTTTTAAATATTTCTGAATGTTTTATAGCTTTTAAGGTAATTCAATATTACTATGATTTATTTCATATATCTTATTACACATTTTTAAAAAGCATGGTATGTTCACATGCAATTGAATACATTTTATGTATACATTTATTTTTTATTATTTGTCCTAATACTATAATTTTCTTCCTGGGCAAATTAGTATTGTTTCCGATATAACAGTAAAATTTAATTATCAATTATTTGAAATGTATTTGACTCATTTATTAGTTTAGTTGTGAACAAAACATTACCCTTATGATAAGAGCTGGGAACGGTCGGTTTTCCTTACGACTACGACTACGACTTACGACTACGACTATGATAGAGGTGGGAATGAGGCTTTCATCGTATCAACTATTATAAATTATAACATTTAATATTAAATATTTATTGATAATTATAAACAACTTAATACGTTAGTTACTTATAATGTTATAATTCGTTATTACTTGCAAAATACATAACGAAATTATTACGTTAAATACAACCATGCATTATAACATCAAAATCTGCTATAATGTGCAAATTTTTAAGTAGGTAATTGTTTGTATGACATAAAATTGTTAATAATAATATTCTTGTTATATTAATAGAGACGATTTAAATCCATATAGGAGTGACGTCATAAAAAACAAGCAAATTATTCGTATGAATCAAGAGTTTACTTTTTAGTACAGCATGAGTTTGGTAGATGGTGCTGGCAGTCTTTCTCTATTCGCGGAAATTTAAAAGCAATAGTTTTTATTTCTGTTTTTAAAATTAATCATTATTTTACCATTTTAATACATCGCATGATTCTGTAGGAAATAATCAAAGATTAATAAAATAGAACAAAACTAAATAACAAAACACGTTAACCTCAAAATTTTATGTTGACACTTGACACAACAAGAAGGAGAAAATTAACAAGTTGTCAGCAATAAACAATAAATGGTATATAACGAACTTTTGTGAATCTAAAAGATAACAATAATATGTAAGAAAATATATTTCATGTAATGAATACTATATTATATGAATAATTGTTCTGCTACTGCCGTTAAGGAGTTTCGATACCGATTATCTATCTAGGGGATCTAAACAAAAATCTATTGTATTTCTGCAGAGTGACAACTTCTACCCACTAAATTTTGTTGTAAAAAACACCGAAAATATAAAAAATCTTATAGCGAAATATATTTGTTTATAAATATTTTATTACTATCTTTCAATTAAATTGTATTTTTAAGTCATAAAGATTTTATATTTTAAAATTCATAATTTTAAAAATCAATCGAAAACACGGCAACAGCGCTAGTATTTTAGCTGCTTTACGTTGACTGTTGGCTGCAGTGATTCTAACCTAACTGTCAAGTGTTGTCAGGTAGTAAATGCAATAGCTCATAATAATTGTTCTTTTGACGCTCCAAGATTAATGCAAGCTATAAGAAATGAGAACTTAATTGATAGTTTTCGTCCAGTCATTCATTATTTCCAAGACACTTTAAAATTATTTAAAAACATTTCCTGACAATTGGTAGAAATTCATCTTTCTGTTTCAGAAATAATTAGTAATGGGGAAACCTTTGATCAAGTATATGACAAACGTACACAAAAGATACAGATATTATTATTTCTACTGTACAGCCTTTAAAAAGAGTCAGATCTTCTGGAATGATTAAAAGATTAGCGACATTTGGAATTAGTTACGAAATAATTGCAAACAAATTTAGTGATCATGGACCCGTCATGTCCCTTGTAGAGTTTTTAGTAGATGAACACGAATAATTCTTACTCAAATAGTTCTTCCTTCTTATTTTCGATAGTTTCGTAACGGTGTTTGTATGCGCATTGCGAAAGTGTATCCAATTTCCTAAAAATGACTTGTGTATGTGTATTTTATTTGTTGTGAAAATATAAATATAATATCATTTGTTACAAACTTTATAAAATAATATGCTTCAACATAAACGCACTCTTACTTTCCAACAGTATTTTAAATTTCGCGCAAATCTATGATTTGCGACGTTGCCGTAGTTATCGCTCTTTTAGTTATGTGTCACGTTTTAAATTTTATTTATTTGAATAACTCAATAACGGTGTGGAAGAATCCACTGAATTTTAGTTTCATGATTTATTAATGTCTGATTTATAAGTACTGTAAATCTCTTTCTGGTGGTATTATTTTTATAGATTATACAGCCCTTTAAAAATGTATTCTCATTTACTCCCATGTAAAACAGAAATTTTTAAAAATTTATTTTTAAAAAACGGTGTGGACGATTGATCTGAAATTTTAACAGTGAACGATAAATACATCCATCTTCAACTTGTAAAATTTTCAGATGAATGGTAATATTTTCAAAAACGGTATCGAACCTCCTTAAGACACAAATTGTTAAGCCCCGCCCCTTATGACCTACGATATGCGTATAGATTTATACGAGTAAAATGTGTAAGAAAGAGATAGCTTATTTAGTGAACGTGGTGGATAGAATTTATCTGATATGACGTCACTCCTATATGGATTTAAATCGTCTCTAGCTATAAAAGATTCCAATTTTGAAAAATGTATTATAGTAAAAATTTTTTTGGAGAGGAGTCACGTCATCAATGTTAGTCACTAGATAATGACGTCACGGAACCAGATAATGAAGTCACGGAATACTAGATTTACATAGTATATTAATTTAAATTTAAAAAATGTAATGTGTGTTGTATTATTGAATTTACATGCGAACATGCGATGCTTATTTTTCGATCATTTTAATTGAATTATTAGACGATAAATATTTAAATATCGTTGTAAAATTTAATATATTTCCAGTTACAACTCTATAGCGTTACAGAAAAAATATGAATGTCATGTAAACGTACTACACAAAACACAATTCTTAATTCAGTAATGCCAATGTGTGGTGAAAAAACAAACTACAATTATTTGAAATAAATTAAAAATGCATTAAAAACATTATGTTCGGCTTTAAAATTATTGTACCTAAATTTAATGAAAATGCACTATTCTTATATTATGCAAAAAAGTTGTATTTATTTTATTCATTTAACATCATTAGGTCATTACTACAGTTATTTTTTATTTTGTAATGTTTTGATGACGTGACTCCTCTGCAAAAAAATTTCAACCATAGCTCTGTCTCCATATCTAATCATAACCTAAAAAATGTACTTATAATTAAGAATTATTTAAAAATTAACATGTCTTTCTTTACCTACCGACTAAAAATATACAATATTTTAATAATTACAATCATAATGACAACCACAAGCAATTTTCACTGATTTTCAAAATCCTACCATAATGCCCTGTTCACACGTTGCTACTTTGAATGGAATGTCTCTTAGCCTAGTTTCATAGAATGCCGTTGTGGCGCTGCTATCTTAAAATTAAATCCCTATACAGAAATATTAATTACATGCCTACAATTATTTTATTTCGTAAAATATATTTTCCTATAATCTTGTACTTTTTCATACTAGCCCTTTATACAGTTATTATAATTAAAATAACATTTATATTATATTGATATGTGCAAAATGAAAGGAAATAACGAAATAACTACAAAATATGTTTTTATTTTTATGCCCTGTTCACACGTTGCTACTTTGAAGACGCATACGTGCTACTGTAGCATGAAAAAAAATTCAAATCGAAACAATTACCGCAAAAAAATCGCTATCTACACACACAACGATCAACGATGTGAAATTATCAACGAGTAGTTCTTGATACTTTGATGCTACAAATTAGCAGCGCTGCTATTTGACAAGCGACTCAGATTTTTTCTTGCTACAGTAGCACGAATGTGTCTTCAAAGTAGCAACGTGTGAACAGGGCATTAGGTTAAGCAAATAGCTGTCACAATTCACTTTGTTTACACATTTTCCATCAAAATCTAGTTTACTTGTATCTAACTTCGTGACACTGAATGACGTCATAACAATGACGTCACGAATGTTACTTGTTGCTAAGATCATGACAATTTTATCTGATCGGAGTTATCCATTCCACTTTCTCGACATCCTGTCAAAATGATTACGGTCGCTCTCGTTTCTAAAGCCTTGTTCGCACGAGGATTCTTTGAAGATTCTGGATCCTGGAAAAGAATAAGTTTTCTTCTTTTTAGGGAGAATTATCTATTAAATTGCGGTGCCGCTGAAATGAAAAATACCTTTAGGATTGAGGCTTTTTATCATAAATAGTGTAACGATTTAAGTAATTAATTGAATAGAATTACATAGAATGACATAATATTGAAAAATTTTATACCGGGAGTTTTTTTTATTAGTAAACATAGGGCATATCATTTCCATTCGCGAAAAAACGTAAATATAGATGGCAGTGTCCGCGAACGCCGTAATGGGATAACATAGTACCAGTAGTTGTCATTGTGTTTTGGTTTATCGCAATAATATAGAGTTTAATATGTATTATATTTTATAGAGTGTCATTATGGGTTATTTCAGGAAATAATATTAAATTATTACCATTCTGTAGCACTTTTGCTTGATATAATAAAATATAACCTCAAACAAATCATCGACAAAGTATTGAAATTTAGGTATATTACTATGACTAGCAGCTTATAACTTGCCTTAAACTTTTGCCACATATATATTTGTATTAAAAAACTACCAATAAAGTCCACATAATGATAATTTCATAAAAAAAACAGACACAAATAACATTGTACTACTTAACCCGCGAATGTTTTATTAGCAAAATATATACTTATCACCAAATGTTGTCAGCTCGAACTCAGAACTATAAATGGGTAGGGTTTTCCCTCAGCTGCACAAACAATAATATTCAATTATAAATGTTATTTAACCGGTTAATATCATGAAAAACTT
Source organism: Agonum fuliginosum (assembly GCA_947534325.1). NCBI lineage: Eukaryota > Metazoa > Arthropoda > Insecta > Coleoptera > Carabidae > Agonum > Agonum fuliginosum. Next base: position 20,154,336 of record OX384040.1, read on the forward strand.
ATAATGACAGGTACAGAAAAATTATTTTTATCCCTATTAGAGGGTTCATCAATTGCCACCAGAGCCAGACACTTTGAATTTTTTCGCGAATAGTTACAGTGTTACAGAATGACAGCAATGTATTAGAGCGTTTTTTATCAGTAAACATAGGGATAATTAACATAGTAAAATAAATATGAAATATAAATTAAAGAAATGATAAATTATTTTTTTCACGACATGCTGAGAAAACACAATTTTCTTCTCGCGAAATAGGGAGGAAAGTAGGTTTTCCCTCTCTAGAGAGGAAAGTAAGCAGTGTTACCACCAGTGTTATTTTACGATGAAATATTTTAAAAATTGTAAGTAAATTTATTATTTTATTGAAAATTCTGATTTTATAGAGATATACTGTAAACTATTATTTTACAATTATTATGTTTTATACTTTCTTTTTTTACTATTTCACGATTTTACAACTTAAATTTAATTTGGCATATTGGCTGCATTTTATTGTTTTCAAACGTCATTCTGACAGATGGCAATTATAACCTAACTTCAAGTTGTGTTTCTTCTACATTTACAATGTTTTTAAATATGTCGTGAAAAAAATGTTGTGTCTAACACGAGAGGAAAGCTCTTTTTCCACTCTTGCTCGATTGCCTCACTCGCTTCGCTCGTGACACAAACTTCGAGCTCGAGTGGGAAAAAGAAGCGCTTTCCTCTCTAGTTGGACAAATAACTATATTTATGTTTTCGCCTATTAAATTGTTCATACTTTTCTTAATAACTAAAATGTAGAATAATATAAAAATCTGATCTAATATATAAGTACTACTATTACTATACTCACAAATATATTTTAGTCATTTTATTTAAACTGCAGAAGAAGATATAAAGCATATTTTACTACTGTCACTGTCATGTCATTTGTCATAATCATTTAAATTTTACGTAGTAACAATTGTTAATCGATCATGGACTACAAGATACCGACATACTAAATTATAAATATATACTTTAATTATTCTTAAATGATACCAGATACAAAAATATTTATAAAATACCGAGTGTAGGTAATAATCACACAATCTTTCATTTAAAATAAAAAAAATTGTCTTAAATTAAATATTTATCGAAATATTTGAAAAAAAGTACTACTTCCGGTTTGTAGATTGAAACCAAAAATAGGAGGTGCACAACTAGATGCTATAACAGTCCTAAATACAAAATTTCAACTTTCTACGTCTAACCGTATTTGAGTTATGCGACATACATACGTACGCCCGTCCGTACGTACGTACAGACGTCACGACGAAACTAGTCATAATGGATTCAGAAAAGGTCAAAACGGATATTTCCGTCAAAATCTGAGAACTGAAATTTTTCGCGATTAAAATACTCCCTTTCTACTCCGCACAAGGAAGTAAAAACGCTCTAATGCATTGCTGTCATTCTGTAACACTGTAACTATGGTAATGACATGCCCTATGTTTACTTATTAAAAAAAAAACTCTCTGTATAACCATGGTTACTATTATTGTAATCAATTCATCCATTCGCTGTTATTTGTGTCATGCGATTTTCATATATAATACCATTAGTGATTATGATTTTGCCGGCAATTTTTGTCGTCTGGTCACGATTTCTTGTTGCGTCGAAAATAAACACGAGTGCGTAGAACGAGTGTTTATTTTCTAAAGCAACAAGCAGGAGTGATCAAACGGCAAAAATTACCAAAAAATCGTAGTCACGTATGGTATTCGGCTTGACAATTTCTCGAATTATTTTATTTATTCCAAAAAGAATAATGTATTTTTAAAACAATCATCAACTGACATAATATCTAAGCAACGCTTCGCGGCAATTTTCACTAGTGAAAATTGTCAGTGTAATTTTCACTAGTGAAAATTGTCACTGTAGTTCGTCTGTGATTGGTACAATTCAGAAAAATACTGTGTTTTGATTGGATGAAAAACTATGAGTGGAATTGTCACTAGAATTATTTTTTTCGAGATTCATTCTTTAATTGACTGTTCACAGTTCGAAATTTGAGTCGTAGCACAATCAAGGCCATCAAGACAAAAAATATTCCTACGCTTTTTACTTACTTCTGTCATATGGCATTGTGTACTTGCGTTCACATCACTGTTTGGTGTTGTGAATGAAAGTATATATTGCCTTATGACAGACTTCACAAATTTCGGGCTGTGAATGCGGATTAAGACTGCAGTTCTATAATAGTAATTTCTACCTTTCATATAACCAAACCAGTCAATCTAAACTTTGTATTAACTTAATTTTACGGCTGGTAGAATAAGAAGAAACAAATAATTTGAATGAGAGTTTAATAGCCATGTCAGGCATACAGTTTCATCGTTTTCTGGTTCCATATTGTATAAAATTATACTACAATCCAGTTCCATATAAAAATCTTGTCTCTCTAATACATACTTAAGTTTCTATAAACTATTGTTAATTATCACGTTAATAACACAGATAGATTATTGTTAAACTTATGAAAAGGAGAAAGAACAAGGAATAATGGATATATTTAGCTTATAACTAAATTCAAATAAATACATATCTACTGTACATACAGACACACCATTATTCCTTTTCTAACTAACATTACATGTACTATATCAGGAGAAAATTCTGCAACTATAATTAAAAACATCATATTGCTTTATAAACTCAACAAATAATGATAAAAATGATTTAGAGCCTATTATTATCCAGGAATCTGATTTATGTCATCCGATCTATAGCTAAAAGGCTAAAACGAAGAATTGAATTTCAAGATTGATAATTAAAAAGCAAGAATAAATCCGTGAATAGTCGCAGAATTTATATACATAATACTTACTTTTGGTCTGTATTGGCATTAACAATTTTAGCGATAATGCAATTTTTAGCCAATCCAAAGAACCTTTTTGGTTTGAGCTTATTTGAAGTGAACTGCCAACCCAAATGGTGGGTGCATTGGGCACATTGTGCGATAGTCCAAGCGTATCTTAAAATAAAAACGATATAAAAAATATTTAATAATTATTTTTTATACAAGACTATAAAAATATATTTATTCGACGAAAGAATAGTGTTTATTCTCAAGCGACGATAATATAATTTTATCGTCTAATAAATTCTATTTTTTTCTATAGCTGATGTTAAAGAAAGAGTTTGTAATGTTTTCATCCTACTTTTTTCCCAAAGTGAATGCAGAAGTGTGCTAAAACAAATTTGAAGAAGTAATATAAAAAAATATAGTACTTTATCTACCCTTGCTGTTACTTTATCTACTCTAGTTTTACTTTATCTACCCTTGCGTTAAGTGTTACTTTATCGACTCAACAGTCGCCATTTAACATCAGCTATGGAAAAAAAGTAATTTTATATATCCTACCCGGGAAACCAGCTGAATTCTTCGGACGGATGTCCAATAAGTGCAATTCTGTAGGCTTCTGATACTGTGAGCGTTTCATAAACATGGCCACCTAGTGGGACAATATAACGCACTGTACATGGATTAGTAAGTGTAAATCAAAAACTTGTTATGGTCCGAATGTCTGTATTACACTAATAAAATTTTAACCCATATTATCATCTAAGAGCAGTGTTATAACAGATCATTTAGATCGAGACCAAGATCTTCACGTTTAATATGATCTAGCTTAGACCATAGATCAATGTTTATGATTGGATCTATTTTTAGATCAGATCAGGAGTTAGGAATCTTTCTTCTTATATCATAAAAAAATCAATATTAGATAAGAATTTTGAAAAAGAAAATAATATGCAGTATCTATTATACAAGCGAAATAAACATAAAATTGTTAAAGATTACTTAGGTACTCTCACCAAATTTTCAATTTAGAAGTTTTAACTTACATAGAAAAAAAAAAATTAAATACTCTGATATAATTTTATTTAATCTAGATTAAAATCAGATCTTTAGATATAAGGTGATCTAAATCAGTTACAACACTGTCTAGGAGCAAATTTTCACATACATTCATATCTATAGTAAAATGAGAGTACACAGGAATGCAGTCAAAATTGAATCTTTATTAATCTAAGGCCAACGTTTCGCCACCTCTTGTGGCATCATCAGGGCAAACTACGAAAACAAAAAATATCACATACACAATTTGTAAGAAATATACAATGTAACACTTACAGATTTAAAAATTATACAAAAATTAATCATCAAAGAGATGTTCTCAAATATAAAACAAAAAATCGAGCACTTCTCTCCATGCACTCACAGAAAACAAGAAACATGAAAAGTGAGGAACAAGTGGAAACTAGTCATTACCAACAATCAGTTAATCATTTAAACAATTTGCAGATGTGACAATAGATGCTGTTGAGGTCTTCTACATCAGTCCTAAAATTTACATTATTTTTATTTTCCTGTATGTGAAGCATCTCAAGAAGAAGGCGTTTGTTGAGGAAAGAAGCACGATCCAGGACTTCAGCGTTCTCGAAATCGAATGTGTGGCCAGTATTGATGGTGTGATGAGTAAGGGCGCATTTCCCAATGTTATTTTGTTTTGCAGAGTTCCTTTTATGTTCCGTTATCCTGGTTTTAAGGTAACGGAACATAAAAGGAACTCTGCAAAACAAAATATTTTTTGTTTTCGTAGTTTGCCCTGATGATGCCACAAGAGGTGGCGAAACGTTGGCCTTAGATTAATAATTTTGACTACATTCCTGTGTACTCTCATTTTACTACAACACGCACAGTCGCTTAACACTTTCCTTCATTCATATCTATCACTCAATTTGAGTGTGCCAGCCTCGCATAATGTGAGTCACGATAGATATATATTTTACCAGGTATGCGGTTACAATCCCTCAACTAATTTATGGTTGTTCGTTGTCAATCATTTGCGGTATAGTACGGTTATTGTCGATTATAGTTTTAAAAACTTAATATGATGATTTGTAAATAATAAATTATAAAAATATTTACCTGGATTACAATAATTACTTTGAATTCCATCCTTGGACATGGCGAAAACATCACTCTGTTTAGCAATAACAGTACTGCAATACGCGCAGCAAATCAGTCGTTTCTAAAACAAAATTGCAAATTGAACTAAATAATATGTACAATACAATTATTATAATAGTTATTTTTATACAAGAAAATAAAATTATATTTTATCGACGAAAAAAGTGTTAATTCACAAGCGACGAAGGAGCGAGTGAATTATATTTTTCGAGTCGATAATATAATTTTAACATCTTGTATATACTTCGATTTTTTCCTATAACTGATATTAAAGATTCCGAACAATTCCGGAGTTTGTTCGTAATGTTTTTCATTCTACATTTTCCCAAACTGTATGCAGAAATGTGTGACAACGAATTTGAAGAAAAATGTAAAAAATCAAAGTACGTTATCTATCCTTGCTGTTAAAGGGTTACCTTTATCGACTCAAAATAGTCGATAAAGTATCTCTTTAACATCCGCTATGGAAAAAAATAAATGTTTACCATTTGTAAATAATGTAGTTCAAGTTTTAATCGTTGAACTGCAGAATTAATTTTCAATAACTCCAACCGTTCGTCATTATTTAGCTGGAAATTCTGCATAAACCAATACGATAATTTGATTGGATCAGATGGAGCACATTGACCTAAAACAACTCTTAAATAATAAAATAAAATATAAATAATAATGTGATATTACCAATAGAGTATGCATTTAATAGCCGTAGAATTTTCTTTGTTAACATGTGCGGTTCGTACTGATTGTAAATCCAAAGTGGCCACCGTAACTGCGCAGCATCGTACCTAAAACTCATTTTATAAAAAAAAATGTTTTTCATTCGCTAAAACACAACTTACTGTCTATATTTATTGTTTTTCATTAACGTTTTATAATCAATAGAATTTATCCTTTTCTTGTTTAAAGACGGTAACTGGCAATTGAACAGTGGAGTGGACATTTCTATATCAGGTAGAACTCGGATAACTATTTTACACATACGGAAAGTAGAGTTAGCTTTTGTGTTTATTATAAGACATCTTTGTCGTCCTTTTGCTTTCAGTGCCAAAGCTGTAGACGTTTCAGAAACCTCTATAATCTCCATTGTTATACCGTAGCCCGATGTATCACTAGTCCTATAAACACACAAATTAATCTTGATAAAAAATAAGAGTGCGAGCCACGGCGTATAAAATAATCTCCACCACAGAATCCACGGCGTATAATTTTCCCGTATCTAAAAGCAGTGAGGGCCACGGCACATAATAACATGTCTTATCACTCGGTAGAAACTATGAACTGATCTAAATAAAGAACCTCACACCCTTCTTGAATTCAACATATTAGGTTTTAGTAGGAACTCTAAAACTACAGAAAAAGTAACAATACTGATGAATAATGTTATTATAAGCTGTGGCCCCATATGTCGACGCAGTGAATTTAGACGCCGTGGCCCTCACTGTTTTTAGAAACGGTGAAATTATACGCCGTGTACCCTGTGGTGGGATAGAAATTATTAGTCATGGCCTGCTCCGAAAAATAGTATCATACTTGGAACAAATAAGGACGAATGTTTTATTTGTGGCCATGTATTGCCGCATGAGCTCAACCTCGCGGTGATAATCAACGAAAAGAGGAAGAGTATGTCCTGGGCAAACCCAAGTATCTGCATAAAGGCCTAACATTTCCAACTCTGTGCCTTCGTCATATAATGTGTAGCCGTGTAGATTATCCATTTGCCCCAGATACTACAAAATGTTAAGTTTTCACATAAAAATTTCCATAATTCTATTTTGTATTTTACCGAATGTTCTGTGGGTAGGTTTGTATCAAACTCATTGCTGGTTGTACCCCCATCACCCCCTAAATCGAACAACAGTTTAGTTTACAGTTAAAGTTTGTGATTATTTACTACCTGTGTTTCTGCTCGCAATGCTCATTTTTTTCAAGTGTTTCCTTAAGGTATCAATGATTATTTGTTTGATTGTACAGGATTATTATAATTTATTTCATTTCCTAGACAAACACTATTTTCATAAAACAGCTGATGATCATTATCATCTGTTTCTGTTTCGTAAATACAGCTATGTTCACACCAGTGAATTCAATAGATTAAAAGCTGTGTACTTGTAAGACATTAATGGCTCATTATGTGCATAGTCCTGGTGGGTATTGTTCCTTGTTCTTTTTAACATGCTATCTCATTCTAGCATGTATGCTTTGTAATGTAAGATAAAGACAACTTCTCTTTCTTATTACGGGTTGCATACTAATTTAAAATGCTAAGCAAAGATGTTCACTTCTCGGTTCATAATTAATAAATGTCAATGGGTTGCATATTTTGTGACGTCTGGCAGATTGGCGGGCTTTATAAATTTTATATAAAACAGTTTTTAAATATTACTTGACAATTTAAAAATACATTTTATTTCAACAAATAACATAATATCTGAATAAAATATACAATTTATTCCACTATTCCTCGTTCTCTTAAAATACTATTTATTTGTACAGATACACTAGTGAAATATTTCATTCTGATTAAAATTTGTTTAGCTTTTCCTGTATCATTTGAATTAAAAGCTTTAGATAATTCCTGTGCTATATTCTCTAAATCTTTACGATTCTTTTTGTTTAAATTTAATAACTCTTCGGGTGTTTGTGCTTCTTCAACCTTAAAATTATTTTAAAAGAATGACTTGGGTTCATACAGTATATAATATAAATACCTCTTCATTTAACTCCATTATTTCCATTAAAAACGCTTGGTCGCTATTTTGATCTTCCTTTTCGTCAATTTTTTCTCCTTTTAATTCTAACAAATGTAACCCTCTGTTTATCGGCGATTGTATAACGTTATACGCTCTATTTACAATTGAAGAATATTCCTCAGATATATGTTTTTCTTCATTACTTCTACAAATGCGTAAAAAGTTAATTTATTTTGGTAATTATTTGATTGCAAAAAATTTACTTGTTACTATATTTATCAGGATGTAAGAACCCTTGTAAATGTCTATATTTTGTTGTCAATGATTTTAAATCTATATCATACGTTTCATTAATTCCTAGGACTTTAAAATAGTTGTCTTTATTATTTGGCTGTTGAATTATTTTGCAGTTATCGCAAAATAATTCAAAAACTGACTTCCTTTCTACACCACATTTCCAACATTTTATGCTTTGAGTTTGGCAATAACGAGCTATTATATATGGTATATTACTTTCAAAATTTACATTTTTGTGTAGAGATTTTATCCTATTAACTAATATATTAGCGTATCTCAACATTATCTGCAATTTAATAAAATTCTATTTTTTGCCATTGGCTGACATAAGTTTGACATTTGTCACCAGTGTTGCCAGATTGTTAAAACAAAATTACAGTGTAGCAGGTGTACAGTAACAAAAATTATCGTGTTTTAACATATTTTAAAGAAAATTATCGTGTACAAGTGTAAAGTCAAAAATATCGTATTGAAACGAAAATTATCGTATAAAGTAAAAAGAAAATATCGTGTTTTGACATATTTTGAAAGAAAATTTTCGTGTACAGCCTAAAGTCAAATATATCGACGACACTATTTCCGCACAGAAGTCGCAGTAAATCTGATATTCGTATGTTTTTGAATACCTTTTAAATATTAACAAATAAAAACAATCGTGTTATCGTATGCACGATAATTATCGGGTATCTGGCAACACTGTTTGTCACGCATGCGCATGACGTTTCAATTGCAGCTAATATCGTGATCAAACTATGGTGTTTTTCTATTTATTTCTACTTAGTTACTTTTCCTGATTTCCTACTGTTGCTTAGTTCAGAACAGTTCAGAAAAGGTTGTGACAGCAAGAAGTGAATTTTGACGTTTAAAGCAATGTTGTTATAATTCTTCGTTATCTGGTCAAAACGTAAATTTCTGTTAACATTCCAGCTTTAAATATGGCCCAGGAGCCAACAGAGAATGTTATGAAAAGTAAAAAACCATCAGGTAATTAAAATTAACACCATATCTTTATCGATTATTTTTATTTTTATGTTTCCTTATTGCCATACCTATATTTTGCGTTCCTTTAATATCGATTCCAATAAATGTTATCCTCTTGTCTTGTCCTATTGATCTTTTAAATTTAATCGCCCTGGTTCTTTGGCATTTACGATGATGAATGTTGACATTTATCTATGAAGGAGTGTCAAATTACGTGAAACATACTTGATAAGATCTGTAATTATTTTTACATGTTTTTGGAGATTTAATTTTGTATTCATCACAATTTTAATGTGTTCATGTTAAATGTGTTTCATTATTTAATTAAACAAACAGCCGTTTATTTTATATATTTTTAGTATATGCTCCTCAAAAGCCGCCAAAATAGTTATTTTGCGAACTGTTTTGAGTCCGTAATAGTATTTTGTGCACCTAGGGAGGGAAGCGTGCTATTACTCCCGCGGGCGTAGCGGCGGTCCGAGCGAGGGCGCCGGCTTCGCCCAAGGGAGTAATTGCTATTACTCCCGCGGGCCAAGCGGCGGCCCGAGCGAGGGCGCCGGCTTCGCCCAAGGGAGGAATAGCCTTTCCTCCCGTGGGACACACAATATTTTACGTCACGAGGGCCTCGAAATCACCTTTCTTGCAATGTTTTCCTCCCGGCACCGGGAAGAAAACAGTGTTTTCCTCCCGCGCGGGAGGAAAGCAAGTACGGTCCTCCCGAGCGGGAGGGAAAACTCGCTTCCCTCCCTTCATTAGCAAGAGGAAAACACTGCTTTCCTCCCCCCAGTGACGTAAAATAATATTTTAGCTGATACGGTTCTTTAAAATTTTAATAGTACATTATCTTATAAGTGAGTGAAATAAGTCACGAATGTATAATGACATTTCACTCACGTGTGATATACGACGTTTTATCTTACAGTAGCAGCTTATTATATGAAATTAGTTTAAATCTATTTGAAATATAAAATATACGAAAATTATTCAGAGAAGGTCATGCGGTTGCTATATAAAAATGAGTTGTTGATAATTAATTTTGTTATTTTCTTGCGACGTATTAAGGAGGTACTGGTCCTATCCGCGAAATATGAGAATGATGTAAAAATTTAATATATTGTTCATTACATCTTTATAAACGAGCATGCAAATTTTTATGCACACTTACTAGCTCGTTCAGGAGTTATCAACGTTTTAGTTGCACATGATATACTGAGGTTAGTCTTATTTGCGACATTTGATAATGATAATATAAATATAATATATTGTTTATTTCATCTTTATAAACGTGCATGTAAATTTTTTTGTACATTTACTAGCTCGTTTAGGAGTTATCGTCGTTTTAGTTAGACATGTTTTACTCAGCAGCCTACCATCAGTCAGTAAACACCGATAAAAGTTATGAAAGAAATATGATAGTTTCATGAGTATCTTTTAATATTATGCCCTATACTTGTAAAAACATCCATGCAAAATATCATTACGATTCACTACCTAGATTTAATAGTATATTACACAACGAGCTAAGAAAGTAAGTCATTTCATTACGAGTGTGAATGTTGATAAGCGAGGCACACGCCGAGCTCAGAAATCACACGAGTAATGAAATTTACTTTCTTGCGAGTTTTGTACACTATTTTTCTCACGATCACCAAAAATAATTTTAAAAAATAACAGAAATTATATTATGAACAAATTTATCAAAATCAATAATATTATTGCTATACAACAAAATTATAAAAAGCCTAATTTTTTTACTACATTAATAACATTTTTAAATATTAACTAGCGTTCTAAGCACAGAGTTCTAAGCGATCTTACGGGAATGCATGCAAACCCCGACCTTACAAACTCAACTTATTTTCTTTTAACTTTTTCGTGTCCCGAAATGTATGAACACAGCTTTATATTTTATCCGAATTTACAAATCCCGAATGTATAAAACCTGTCTTTTAACGCTCTAACTTATACGTTAACCGAAATCTATAAACACAGCCTTATATTTTATCCGAATATGCAACACACGAATTTATAAACACAACTTTACTTTGTACAGATTTTACAAACCCCGAATACCCGGCATCACGAACTTGACATTCACAGAAATTACGTACACAGACTTTGATTAGAGCCGAAACGGCGGCAATTCAAATTTTACATGTATGTTGTCTATGGTTTTGTGATGCGTTCGTGGAGCTATGTTGTACCGAATCAAGTTAGGGTTATTACTTGAAGTTTTGTTTTATTTATATTTCATATGATTTCATATAAGTAGCACTAGTACACCAGTAATTAACATAAACAAGAATATTTATATAATTAAAGAGGAATTTTCAGGAATCTAAAAATCAGATACCTACGCATATCTATATTCTACATAACCTTTACAATGAGATAATAATTATACTTATGTTATAGATTTTGGCTAATAGAACTTCTTATGATAATGACATAATATTAAAATATCGCTGACAGTTAACATTTTAAAGCCATACCAGAGACACTGCTCGCTTAGGTGGTGCCTAATTTGCGGACCAGCAAAAAAAGCTGCGGACTGGCTATTTTTACAAGTCAGACAGGGTTCTTATTTTGAATTTGTGTTGCTATGCTAATACAAAATACATATCTGAAATCTAGTGATGGAGATCATCTTCAAAGAGGGGCTTTACTCTTGGTGAATTTTGCGGACTGGCTATTTCTACAGGCCAGACAGGGTTCTTATTTTAAATTAGTGTTGCTATAGTAATACAAAAAGTCAGTTACTGTTTCAAAATTGTGTTCAGCCATTTCAATGGAATTGCGATTCAGGTTTCTTTTTCTTGAGACTAGCATAAATTTAGTTTAATTTTCATTAACTGCTAATCCAACTTGCTTCGTTTCTATGTCGAGCTCTGAAAAGACGTCTCGTACTGCATTTTCTCTTGTACCAAGAATTACAATGTCAGCAGCATATGCTGCGATTTGTCTACTTTTGGTGCACAGAGTTCCTGTCGTGTGTATTTTCACAATTGCCTCTGTTAATATTAAACAACTCGCTTTTCTAATTGTCTTTGAAATACCTAAAAAGATTAACTTTTGATACAGTATTTCTTTGTTTACCGCATCAAATGCTTGACGAAAGACTATGAATAGAATATTTACATCTATTTTTTGTTCATATCCCCTTTCTAGAATTTGCCTCATCAATTATTTCTTCTGCATAAAGGTTTATTCTTTGGTACAATAAACAAGATAAAATCTTATAGGCAACATTTAAAAACGTGTTTTCGCGGTAATTTCCGCAATCTTTTTTGTCGCATTTTTTGTCTCTGAACATTGTATTTTTGATATAATTTTATTTATTTTAATTGAAAATGAATAATTTTGATTACAAAAGATAGTTTTAATCATGAAGAGTTTAAAAAAAATAAATTTTAAAAATAATTCTTTTAGATGCCTGCCATCAGCCTCTTCGCAAGCTGCTGCTCTGCTGTCCATAACTGAAGCCAAAACTGGTTGATCAATCGCAATAATTTTATCTCCAACTCGTGAAACGATACGGTTACCAAAAACCGTTCGCAGCAAATTCATTGTTTCCCTTGCAGTATAGGACGTAGCTCCGTGTTGTTGAAACCACATTTCATCAGTTATGGACCAGGTAAAGCCAAGAGCAGCAGCTTGCGAACAGTTTTGATAAAAAAACTTACTTCTCCAAGTCCCGTGACGGTTAATCATTTATTATAAGTCTGTATAATTTATTCTCGTATATAATTAACTTATAAATAAAAATAATTCTTTCGCTAATATATAAACAGTTGATTCGGTACAACATCTATTGATACTGTTATGTACTATGAAACGCATCACAAAACCATAGACAACATACATGTAAAATTTGAATTGCCGCTGTTTCGGCTCGAATCAAAGTCTGTATACGTAATTTCTGTGAATGTCAAGTTCGAGATGACGGGTATTCGGGGTTTGTAAAATCTGTTCAAAGTAAAGTTGTGTTTATAAATTCGTGTGTTGCATATTCGGATAAAATATAAGGCTGTGTTTATAGGTTTCGGTTAACGTATAAGTTAGAGCGTTAAAAGACAGGTTTTATACATTCGGGATTTGTAAATTCGGATAAAATATAAAGCTGTGTTCATACATTTCGGGACACGAAAAAGTTAAAGAAAAATAAGTTGAGTTTGTAAGTTCGGGATTTTAGCTGCTACCCGATCTTACGTGTACCTAACCTAAAATCTAACTGTCACTGTCAATCGAAATAAACGAATTCCGTATTCAGTTCACAGAGTTACCAACCGTTCTTTTAATAATAAATTATTGCATAAAAATGTGAATTTAACGTACTTACTATAGTTATTATATAAAATAGATTTTAATTCGCAATATATTATTTATATTTATTTTTACTTTTTTATCAAAGTTCTTGCTTTTTACCTTAAACACACTCAAATTATCATCAGTTGGCAACGCTGCTGTGCGTTATGCTAACACACTAGTGTGTTAGGGTTAATCTGAAATTATCAATTTTCGTACACACTTTATCGTGTGGCATATATAAGTTTCTTATGTGGTCGTGAGAAAAGATATAAAAGATAATGTAAGCAAAAATTTACTATTTTGACATCTCTCGAAAAATTGCGTAAAACATACGGTAACGCCGCATGGATCGCATTCTAGATTAGGGTCAAGTGAGGTAAATATGCAACACGTAAAAATTAGGGTAAAAGTGAAACAAGCCGGCAATAAATTACCAAATTACTTTATTGTAAAACTGAAAGTGCTATTATTTTACTTGTAGTTTAATGAAGACGATATAAAAATATGACATACATAATATAAGTTTTGTACTGTCCACGAAGTATTTTCTAAATCGGCGTAAAATGTGTAAATTAAATATCATATTTTGTTGCATAACTTTCCCTGTAACTGCAAAATGAATTGCAGTTTCAGTTTTATATTAATTTTGCACAGAGCAAATAGATCACAGATGATATTGTCCTTCTCATTTTAATTTTTCGTTAATTAATTTCTATAGAATAATACTAAAATTTTGGGAAAAAATGAAACGCAATTTTTGGAAAAAAATTAAACAGCGTGTGGGAAAATATGAAACAATTTTATACAAGTTTGTGTAGGACTAAACACAAGTTCGAATTTCGTGGTGTGGGAATACAAAGAAGTTAGCAGTTAAATTTGTTATAGGCGATTTTTCGCGAAAGTAGTTAACTGTAGTTATATGTGGTTAACTATAGTTTGTCATTTTCGCGACGAAATTGATGACGTCACACACTAACGTGGTAAAGAAAAGTTAGCCAAACCACTTAACCATCCTCAGGAGGTAGGTAAAGGCGCGTTAATATTTCTATCTCTCTCTAAATTCTGAGGATAAATTTGTTTCTGCTTTCTGCACATTCGAAAATGAAAATAAAAATAGTATTCTAAATATTTTGAAATTAATCTTTCATAAAAATCAGGTATTCTCATAATTTTGATGCTGTTATTTTTTTTACAAACCAGTTCATTATCAAATAAATTGTTGAGTTTAAGAAAGTATTATCCTATTCATTTTATGAAAAATGAAATTGAAAATTATTAAATTTTTGCTTATATTAATGTTTCCCACAAAACTTTCTGTCAAACTTAACTACATCAAACCAATCAAATTTTCTTGCGAAAGTTAACTAGGTATTACAAGTTTATGACGTCATCGTCACAAACCTCTTTAAACGCTACCAAAACTAGTTTATTGTAGTATTTATCGCGAAAAATCGCCTTATATCTAAAGAGAAGCATCTTGAAAACAGTTAGTATTAGTTGAAGTTAACAATACCCCCGAAGAAAGGGTAAAAAGCGGCAGTGCAAGATTTTTATTTATTTAAATAATAAAAACGAATATAAATTAATGGAAAATGATATTTCAATAATTGAGCGTGAAGCTATTTCAGGAATTCTTCTAATTCCACAAAGAGTTCAAATAAGTGCTGACTGTAAAGTATATGTTTTTCCAAAACCAGTAGTTGAAAAAACTATTAACTTTTGTTTCAGTTTTCTCCATAATTTTTTATATTTAACATTATACTGTTAATCAAAGAGTATTGTTTGTTTTTTAAATTTTTACCCAGTTTGGCATTATTTTGTGAATAGTATTTGTGGTTACTTTTGATGTATTCCTATTATTTACAACAAAATAATAAATTGTTTTTCAACCTATTGCTTACTGATCTTTTATCTCCCTCGGACGAGTTTTTCTTTTATTTTGTACCTACGGAAATATAGAAATAAAAGCACATATGGCACATGTTTTCAGTGCAGTTTTTCCCGCTTGTTTCATTTTTGCCCATAATATACCAGTGTCATGAATAGTATGGAAGTTATATGCTTGCTTCACATTTTCCCTACTTTGTTTCACTTTTTCCCAAAATCGAGGTGAAAAGTGAAACATTGTTTATAATATTTACAGTAGATCAGTTTACATTTTATTGAAATATAAAATACATTATTGGAAAGATCTTACGGATTTACATATAATAGTGATATTAAGCAGTTCAATTTTAATTTATAAGTCGCCTAAAAAGAGAAAGTTTTATATTTTGTTGCATATTTACCCCACTTGACCCTATAGAATTGAAATATTGGGGACGCAAATTAACTTACGTCATCACAAGTAGGCTGTTAAAACTGTCAATGTGACATTTGTTACTGTTTTTGTGTTTTTTACCTCTCGCCTCATATTCTATAATAGTCCAGTCAAATTAGCTCGAAAAATGCCATTTGGCGGAAATAATTTATATAGTCCTGAAATTTTGCATATATATTTGGAAGTACTGTAGAATCAAATATCCGTCGGGTTACCCCGCCGCAAGGTGCCGCGTCCCCCCCAAAATCCTGAAAAAACTTTCCCAAACGGGTACAATGCACTCATTTTTTGCAATTATCTCGTAACCGGTTCATCACACAGAAAATTTTATAATAAGGGAATTGTAGAGAAATAAATTCTCTACATAGGACGATCCGAGTCATTGCTGTATCAATTGTAGTTCACGCGCTAGAGCAGTCGGAAATAAAGGGAATTGTAGAGAAATAAATTCTCTACATAGGACGATCCGAGTCATTGCTGTATCAATTGTAGTTCACGCGCTAGAGCAGTCGGAAATAAAGGAGGGATCGTGGCGCGCGACGCAAAATTTGTTTCTCGCGCTTGAATTTTGTAAATTCCTCACGAACAACAAGGGTTACCTCATAAATGTACATACAGGAAAATAGAGCAAGAAATTCTCTATCATCACATGCTAATCGTGTTTTGTTTTTGTTTTCTTTTTGTACTGTTTTCGAATGATTTTCGTATAAACGTCAATAGCACAAAAATTAAATTTACAGAATTTAACAAATAATATGTCTAATAAAGCCATGTTGGTATGTAAATATAGTATTCTATAATACATCCTAATTGTGCACGTGAAGTTTTATAGCCATACAGATTATTTTTCCTAAACAATCGTTTTATAATTGTTTTTATCAAACTAAATTGATGTTAATTTTCTTTAAATTTTAAACGGATACAAATATTACTTTTTTGTTACAGAATCTTATTCCGCTTACAATATTTTACAAAAAATATATTTATAAACATTGTGTAAGCTCAAATTAAGTCACAATTTGAGTATAATTGAAAACAAAACATATAAAAAATGAGGTTACTTTTTCATTTTGTATTAAATCAACTGTATTATAAAATAGGAGATAAATAGCTGTATAATATAACATAATCATCCTAGTAAGTTTTTGAGTGCCGATCAGTTCTACCAATCATCTTTCAAAAATTCTGCTCGACTTGGAATGTTACGTTGTCACTTATACCACTGTAAATTAACATTTTATTTTTATTATTTTATGAATTTTTATTAATTCTAGGTGTAAAAATAATAACTTTTATCGATAGCACATTTACTATAATATGTTCTTTACTACAATCATACGACTCATTTAAAATAGATAATATTTTCTTGTTGTGAAGTTTTTTTCAGGGCAAAATGACATTTTGAAATTTTATGTCATTGATAATAAATTGTTATAAATAATTATAACTACCTTATCTTAGACCAGGAAAAATTTATTTATAATGCAATGAGTGTTGATGATCATTTTTGAGGTCGTACATCAGCAAATCTCTTGTATGTCCATATATTTAATTTACAGAAATGTGTGTGTTTCTGATAACTTTCGTCTCCGACGGTACGACCAGTTCCTCCTTAATGGGGTACTTGCATGGTACTGAAAATTATATTTTTAACACTATGAACATAATGTTAGATCTAAAACATAGGTAAAAATACAAATTTTATTTAAAAAAAATTATGTTTTTTAGTAAATTGAGATTAAATTTTCTGTGACGTCATTTGTGTGAACAGGAGAAAGGGAGGCATAGTTAAGAATGTTACCTGTAGATAGCGTGCGAATCAGTCAACAAATGTTTGAATTTGACATCTGTTTGTAAAAAATACACATATAATTTAGTAAAAATACATTATTTTAATAGAATGTAGACTATTTAGTTCATGAAAACACAAATACTTACTTATATTTTACAGCATCAAAACATGTACGAAGTACAAAAATGTCAAACATCTGATCTGTCAGCTTGCCAAACTCGTTCCCGCGCAAGCCGTAGTTAGGGGCGTTCACTAGTACAGCCGTTGCTATGACTTAACGACCATTCATTGGTTGGGTTAGTTTCTACGTCACATATTGAATATTTAAATTTAAATAATTTTTTTTGGGCTTGTAAATAAATTTTTTGTCAAAATAAAAAATACGGGTCCCAAATTTGATCTCTTCTTCAAATATATTTAATTAAAAAAATGCATGCAAGTAGCCCATTGAATGACAGTTTTGGGTTTGTCTTGCAAAATATATTTATGATATATTATAAATATTTTTTTATGATAATGAATATTCACTGTATACAGTTTTTGAAAGTCGGAAAACGGAGTTTTGGAAAATTCTGAAGATGTATTTCACAAAAGGTAAATTTTCCAAATTTTCTTTAATTATTGTAGGTACATGGAGTACTATGTAATTGTCTAATTCTAATCTGTGGTAGGTATATTTACAAATAGTCAAGGAAATATAAATCATCCTCCTTGTGGACATAATATTCTAAAGTCTGTCCGCGATGTGGTGACCGGTACGTCATTAGTTTCTGAACTAATAATAAACAGACATTATGTATATCTCTCTTTGTCACATGCATGCTTGTTTTTTCGGTGATTAATGTTACGTCTGTCTAATATGTTTATCTATTTTCCACTAGTATAGTTAAAAACAGAACGATACCTTTACGTCAAGAGAAATGCCAAACACTGATTATCATTTCAGGTTATGTTTTGTAGGAAATTTAAGAATATTCAGAACATTGTACAAGAAATAGAAACTACAAAATATAATAATAAAACTATACTCACAGCAGAAACCATAACACTACTGTAAACTACTAAATACTATACTAATAACCTCAAATAGAAAATTGCAAATGTCAAAACATACCAGTGAATCAAAAACAATTGTGGTTCTCGTTGTTAAATATGAAACAAAGCCACTGTCATCAGAATTCAGTTTTTAGGTAATTTATAATGATAATAGCATGAAAATTTATGACTATTTAATTTTTTTATTACATAATTCTTATTTTAAAGTTTAAATTTACCTATAATTCTTGTTCATCATGAGTGACTGGTTGTGAACCTCTATGACGTCAATTAATTTCCCCCCACCTAAAAAATTTCACCCATACGAATATGTTTGATGACGTACCGGTCACCACATCGCGGACAGACTATATGCTGAAAGCTACGTCAAAAATTTACGAACATGAACTCGAAAAAATACCTTAAGAGCAGTATTTACACCCGTTCTATGACTTCAAAAAGTGGTACAGAAATAAAATCATATCTCAGAATCTACATAACATATAAACTTCATTCAAAAACTATTACAAAATTAAAGAATGTATCTATGTTCGTCTAGTGATAGGTAGTTTTTTTATTTATTTTGTCTTAAATCGAAAAAAATATTGAGAAATCTTTCAAAAAAGTCTGTTTTCAACAGCAATTTTTAATATAATACAATTCTAAATTTCAACACTAGACGAACATAGTTTAAACCTTAAACTAACTGTAAATATGTTTTTAAATATAAAAGTATGTAAATTACACGAAAATCTGTACTTAGAACGAAACCTCTGTAACATTGTATTTCAAGCAGAAATGCATGTAAATAGATAGGACTTTTCTTCGCGAGCACAAAGTGTAAATACAACTCTTAAGCTGACTTCCATTTTAAAATAGCGACACGTTGGATACAAAGCTAAGAAATCGTCGGTTTTTCAAGAGACAAAGGCCGTGGCCAGGGGTGAGTTAGTGAGGCGACTGCCTCAGGCGGCACTTTCCTTAAGGCGGCATAAAAAAATTATTCTTTGATTATTTTATTGCTTACCATCAGCACAGGGAATAGGGTATACGTTGTTGTTTAGGTTTGATTGTCAAAACACGAATCCGATCATTGATTCTTAGATACGCAGATAGTACCTACTCGCTTTTGTCTTTTCTAATAATAAAGTTTTTAGTTGTGGGCGCCTCGCCTATTCATGCATAGTTTCTTATCCAATATTTGGTTTCAATTTTTAAATCCTTTACACTAGCGCCACTTTATAGTTGGAGATCCAAGCATCTGTAGCTCGCTTATTTAAAGACGACCTTTGGTGTCGCTCCTCTAATAATTAATTTTACATATTCTTATAGGAAATTTTCCGACGAATCTAATGGTGTTAATCGCCGTTTTCTATTTTACTGCGTTTATTCAAAATCCACAATTTTCAAAAAAATTACGACTTTCTGTCTACAACACATTTTTTAACTTTAACTTCTTATATCTCTAGTATTTTTTATGATAACTTAAAAATTATTTTTGCTTTTTATTCATTTAAGTATTTCCATCGTACTGAAGTAAGAAAATTGCAATTTCATTGTTTATAAAGTGATGAAAAAAATTTAAAACTAAAAACAGACATGCCAAATTTACGATTTTGCAGTGTAATTTTCAGTGAGCGTACAGCTATGGTAATCTTAAGAGATAGACCCATACATACTGCGACAAAGTTATAGTACAAGAATCAAAGAAAATTTTGTTCTTGAAAATTTTTTCAGAAAATGTACCAGTTCTGAGAAAAACGAATATATAAATAAAACTTCTTTTGTACTGGCGTTCGCGCGGCCCGCAGTCATGAGTTTAGCCGTTAGCCTGTGCTGTGATGCAGTCAAACGTTTGTATTTTTATATTATTTTAGTTTAGTTTTAAGGAATTTTTCACATCATAATTGTATAATAAACAATAATTTAATGAATCCTTTTAGATTAGAATTGGTATAATGTAATATAAATTATTAAAATAATTTGAAATGCAGTACACAATTAAATACAAAACTATATAATTCTACCCTATTAAATTATTCCACTAAGTATTTACACATTTTCCTTCACACATAGAACGTACAGTATAATATAATTTTATTTTTGATACATTTACACCTACTAGTACATTTAACTTTACATTTAGAGTATAAATTAGATAGGTATATTATAAAGCGGTTTTGGACTTTGATTCATATGAATTGGTATAAGTGAATTATTATCTATTTTATAGGTTTATAATTGGGTTCTAGTACTCACTGGTTCTATGATACTTTTAAATATTTCAATTTGATAAACTGCTCTTTTTAAATGAAATTTGAATGCGTTTTCTGTTTGTGGAAAATGTGTAAAACGCTTATTTTGTATGTATTTTTTTTTCCTATATTAAATTTATAACTTACAGTACCTATATTGCAACCAGTTAATACGTACGTTGATAATAGTAAATTTGCAATATCACTTTCAGAAACTGTATGTTTGTTACTGAAATGATGTAGGTACCTTGTTGAATTGAAATGTATTTTTAATTTTTATACAGCCATATGGACGTTTTCAATTTTGTACAATAATATAAGGCCATAACGAAAACATCTGTGTTTGGGGAAATAATAATTATTGTGCCACAATTAAAATATGATACTACACTAAAATTTGCAGCAGCGAAAATTCTTGTATCAGCTTCTTCTTGATTAGAAATTTTCAAATCAGGTACTATACATATACATGTTGATGTATTATTATTAACCGAAATACTACCTTCGTCTTGCAACATTCCAGTTGTAACAATAATTATATCATTGTCATAAGCTTTTGCTTACTTAATTATTTATAAATAGTTTTCCATTCAGGTAAAGGTAAAAATTCTTGAATTTCATATACATCGGATGTTTTATTTGAACGCCTAATTATTTCTGAATATTTTATACTAACTTTTCATTGTCATAAATGTCATTATCTACGATATCTTCAACTAAAACTAAAATGTTTAGACTCTGTCTACTACGCTACTACTAAGAATATGAACTTAGTTCCTTTGTGAAGCATAATACCTATTCTAATCTAAATGGGTTCATTCATTTATTGTAAACCTCAGCTAAAACTAAACCAAAATAATACATAAATATAAATAAATTATTGGAGTGTTTATTTTTCTGCCATCAGCGACAGACAAACGTCTGACTGCAGCACGGATACGGGCAAACGGCCAAACTCATGACTGCGGGTGCGGGCCGCGCGAACGCCAGCACAAAAGAAGTTTCATTTATACATTCGTTTTTCTCAGAACTGGTACATTTTATGAAAAAAAATTCAGGTACAAAATTTTCTTTGATTCTTGTACTACAACTTTGTCGCAGTATGTATGGGTCTATCTCTTAAGATTACCATAGCTGTACGCTCACTGAAAATTACACTGCAAAATCGTAAATGTGGCATGTCTGTTTTTAGTTTTTAAATTTTTTCATTACTTTACAAACAATGACATTTCAATTTTCTTACTTCAGCACAATGAAAATACTTAAATGAATATAAAGCAGAAAGAATTTTTAAGATATCACAAAAAATACTAGAGATATAGGAAGTTAAAGTTAAAAAATGTGTTGTAGACAGAAAGTCGTAATTTTTTTGAAAATTGTGGATTTTGAATAAACGCAGTAAAATAGAAATCGGCGATTAACACCATTAGATTCGTCGGAAAATTTCCTATAAGAATATGTAAAATTAATTTTTAGAAGAGCGACACCAAAGAATAGTGCACGATACAGAGGTCTGGATCTTCTACTATTAAGTCCCCATTTATAGTCCAGTCAATCTGTAAAATTTGATGGAAAAAAATCGCAAAGTCAATTTTTTTTCATAAATCGTTAGAGGGGCATGCAAGGAGATTAAAACTGAGTTGTCACCCCCTGGCCCCCTGCAATTTTTGGGAAATCCAAAAACATTTTGGATTTGATTTTTCGCGAAAACGGTAGGTTGTAGAGAGAAATTTTGTTAACAAATATTGTTAAGGACAGTATTATCTACAATTTATGTCATTGGGTCACTGCTCTACGACGATAAGTGCAAAAAGTAGAGGACGCAAAAGTTGTCAAAAATGACTTTTTTCACTTTTTCACCGCGAAAAATTGTTTTTTGATCTTTAGTGTAAATGGAAAAGTTGTATAGCACAAAAAAACCTTCTAAAATGAGTATTCAACGTTTTCCCTACGATGAACGGTGACTGAGATATAACGCGGGAAAGGACGCATCGAAGGCCGCGTTGTGGCGCTTGTGAAACAAATCGCAAAGTCAATTTTTTTTCATAAATCGTTAGAGGGGCATGCAAAGAGCTTAAAACTGAGTTGTCACCCCCCTGGCCCCCTGCAATTTTTGGGAAATCCAAAAACATTTTGGATTTGATTTTTCGCGAAAACGGTAGGTTGTAGAGATAAATTTTTTTAAAAATATTGTTAAAGACAGTATTATCTACAATTTATGTCATTGGGTCATTGCTCTACGACGAAAAGTGCAAAAAGTAGAGGGCGCCAAAGTTGCTAAAAATGACTTTTTTCACTTTTTCGCCGCGAAAAATTGTTTTTTGATCTTTGTTGTAGTTGTAGAGCACAAAAAAACCTTCTAAAATAAGTATTCAATGTTTTTCCTACGATAAACGGTGACTGAGATATAACGCGGTAACTGTTTGAAGTAATATTGAGAAAATGTTATGAAAATGAGTACGCTTATGTTTTTGAGGTCGAATAATTGTAATTTTTATTCAAAATTTTTAAAAACAAAATAACTGACATTGGCCCGTTTTACATTACACCAAATCTTGAACAAGATATTGTTCATTTTTCAAATTGTGTAGTATCATGCAGCAAATTGTGTGAAATATCGCATTGCTTCGTAAAATGTCTGAAAAAATAGAAAAGCGCAGCTGTAAAATTATTATTGTATGCGAACTGCACATAATCACAAACCAAATATTGTAGGAAGGTACATAAAAATGTCTCAGTATAAAACAGAGTTCATTAAAAACAAAGCAATTTATTGCTCAATTTGTTGCGCAATTTCTTGTTCAATATTTAGCGTAGTGTAAAACGGCCATTAGTGTAAATGAAATTTCATATTTTCCGAGTGATTTTTTTGTTACTCGTCATTTTTTTTCTTCTTTGGCGGTTCTTCCGCGGCGCCTGCTTGTTGAACGACATGAGATGAGGTTGGCTTATTAGTGTAATCCTCATAACGGAAAATTTGGGAGGGAGGTTCGTCAATGTCTACTTCTTTTTCTTCATCAAACGTGCGTACGTTGCTGCAATTCTTCGCGGCGAAAAAGTGAAAAAAGTTATTTTTGACAACTTTGGCGCCCTCTACTTTTTGCACTTTTCGTCGTAGAGCAGTGACCCAATGACATAAATTGTAGATAATACTGTCCTCAACAATATTTTAAACAAAATTTTTTTCTACAACCTACCGTTTTCGCGAAAAATCAAATCCAAAATGTTTTTGGATTTCCCAAAATTTGCAGGGGGCCAGGGGGGTGACAACTCAGTTTTAAGCTTCTTGCATATCCCTCTAACGATTTATGAAAAAAAATTGACTTTGCGATTTTTTTCCATCAAATGCACAATATTTCTTGGAGTACAAAATTATTGTTAAGAGCAAGCGCCACAGCGCGGCTTTCGATGCGTCCTTTCCCGCGTTATATCTCAGTCACCGTTTATCGTAGGGAAAACGTTGAATACTTATTTTAGAAGGATTTTTTGTGGTCTACAACTTTTCCATTTACACTAAAGATCAAAAAACATTTTTTCGCGGCGAGAAAGTGAAAAAAGTCATTTTTGGCAACTTTGGCGCCCTCTACTTTTTGCACTTTTCGTCGTAGAGCAGTGGCCCAATGACATAAATTGTAGATAATACTGTCCTTAACAATATTTGTTAACAAAATTTCTCTCTACAACCTACCGTTTTCGCGAAAAATCAAATCCAAAATGTTTTTGGATTTCCCAAAAATTGCAGGGGCCCAGGGGGGTGACAACTCAGATTGAGGCTCCTTGTATGCCCCTCTAACAATTTATGAAAAAAAATTGACTTTGCGATTTTTTTCCACAAACGTCGAATTTTTGTTACAGATTGACTGGACTATTAAAGGCATTTGCCCTTTAAGCAAAAAATATTCGCCTGCGGCACATACTTCTAATAAATTTGCAAAGTTAGCGGGGCGCCAAAATATTTTCGCCTCAGGCGGCAAAATTATACACCACGGCCCTGCGAAAATAAATAGATTTCTGGTTAAAACATCGCATGCCTTTTTTGTTGTTGATAAAAGTATGTACCTAACAACCTAACCTATTATAATGTATTTTTGAGATGTAATAGTATATTATATTAAAATAAATAAAATTAATTTAAAAACTGACAGTACTGTGTATAATAAATCATTTTAGTCACTTTTATTTATTTTTTAGTCACTAAAAACAAAAGCATAATGTAGGTACATCAATAGCCACTACTGTAAGATAAAATAATTTATATATTACAAATTTTTGTATTTAACACGTAGATACACAGCCTGAGTTTTAGGGGACTCATGTAATTTAAAAACACGGCTTACGCCTCATCCCGTCCGTAAATAGTTCCGTCCTCCAAAACTCTATTTTGCGTACTTGTTACATAAATATCTATTATCTGATTTCATAACGTCATATCAATATTACATTACTTAAATGCGTGTCCTAATGACACAAGGCTGTGCTGTAATATTTCCCAAAATTTAGTCTGGATTTTGATCAAAAACAAATTTAAAATGTTACTTGCAATTATTTGTATCATATTTTCATGAAATCAGGAAAAAATGTACGATATTATGTATTGTAATTGTGCGGAAATAATATTTTATCTTCTTACTCGTATATTTACCTATAATAAATAATACTATTAGATCCGTCTTGAAACGAATTTAATATCAGTTTTATTAATATAAAATAAATGTCAAAGTACAATATTGTTTATATTTTTTCTCTACTCTCATCTGTTTTTTGTTTTACAGTTTCATGACAAC
This sequence comes from Agonum fuliginosum, assembly GCA_947534325.1. Classification (NCBI taxonomy): domain Eukaryota; kingdom Metazoa; phylum Arthropoda; class Insecta; order Coleoptera; family Carabidae; genus Agonum; species Agonum fuliginosum. The sequence goes on from OX384040.1 coordinate 20,179,797, forward strand.
AACACATTTTTTACTTCCTTGTACAGAGTAAAAAGGAAGTATTGTAATCGCGAAAAATTTCGGTTTTCAGATTTTGATGGAAATATCCGTTTTGACCTTTTCTGAATCCATTATGACTAGTTTCGTCATTTTTTGTATTTAGGACTGTTATAGCATCTAGTTGTGCACCTCCTATTTTTGGTTTCAATCTACAAACCGGAAGTAGTACTTTTTTCAAATATTTCGATAAATATTTAATTTAAGACAATTTTTTTATTTTAAATGAAAGATTATGTGATTACTACCTACAATCGGTATTTTATAAATATTTTTGTATCTGGTATCATTTAAGAATAATTATAATTTAGTATTTCGGTATCTTGTAGTCCATGATCGAATAACATTTGTTAGGTACTACGTAAAATTTAAATCAAGGAGGATTTAAATGATTATGACATGACAGTGACAATAGTAAAATTTGCTTTATATCTTCTTCTGCAGTTTAAATAAAATGACTAAAATATATTTGTGAGTATAGTAGCAGTAGTAGTAGTACTTATATATTAATATATTTGTATAATAAGTTAAAAGAATAAAGTAGGTATATGGTGGGAGGTCTTGTGGTGGCCACGTCAGATTTTTTAAATATTATTATACATTTTAGTTATTAAGAAAAGTATGAAGAGTTTAATGGGCGTACACTAATTAATAAACTAATGGGGCAACTAATTATTTTCGCCCGCGTCATTGGCGGCATACCTCCCCCCACCCCCGGTTTTGGCTCCTGGGGCCCAAAACCCATTTAAAGCTCCAATATAATAAAGTTTAACTACAGGTCTTTTATAGGTACCATTAATCTTAAGAATTGTCATGAGGGCTTTTTTTACACTTTGCACCATTGTCTCCCAGCTTCCTCCCATATATGGTGCTGATGGAGGTATAAATATATATAATCTTTTTATATCTCTTAATACCCTTTCGGGTGTCGAGATCGGGTTTGCAGTAGTTATTTTAACCGGTTTATCAACTTTTTCCATTCCTTTCTATTCTTCGCTAGGTTTTTTGCGTCTTGCCAACTGACGTTGTTCTTGCTTAGTATTTCTTCTATGTTCTTTTCCCATGTCTTTTGTGGCCTTCCTCTTCTGTTCTTTTTTACTACTCTGGCATTCCACACCATTTTTGTTTGTCTATTTTCTGGCATTCTTAATAAGTGGCCATACCATGCGAGTTGTTTCTTTTCAATAGTCGTATGTATGCTTTCTGTTTGTAAATTTACTCTGGTTTGGTCGTTTCGTATTCTGTCGCGTCTTGTGATTCCTTCTACTTTTCTTAAATATCTCATTTCAGCTGCTTGTATTTTACTTTTTGTTCTTTGGTTCATCGTATAAAATTACATTTAATTCCTCGAATTGTCAACTGATCGGCAATTTCATTCTGATTTAATTCTTTCAACGATTATTTCAATTCTGCACATGCATCCCGTAAATTTGTTCTTCTTCTAGCTAAAAATCGACGAATTTAATTGATTGTTGAACTTGTCGTCCGTCAGATCAGTCATACATGTGAATAAAACTCCATATCTTTTTTGTCTTTTTCTACCAACAGTTACCTCTAAAGGTCCAAAATACATTCCCGTGAACGTAAATGGTTTTACATGACTTGTAAGTCTGCATTTGGGTAGATCAACCTTTAATGGTGGCTGTGATTTGGCATATTTTATTTTACAATAATTGCAATTCATTTTGATTTTTCTAATAAAACGTCTTGCCCTTGGGATCCAAATTTTTTTACATAGCTCGTTCATACAGTTTCTTGTCCAATATGTCCGGCCTTCCGGTGAAAAAATCAAACAATAGTTGTGTTATCGGGTGAGCTGAATCCAAAATTATTGGATTTTTCGTACTGGCTAGTAAATCTTCAGAAAGGTGTGCTTTTCCTCTCATCTTAAAACAGTGTACTGATCAATGATGTCATCAAATCAGGACCTTTTAATAATTTATCATTTAATGAGATACCACTATTTTTTTGCATAATTCTTGAATTCATAATCTTTAATTTTTTCGCCATATCTTGCTGCAAAATTGGAATCTCGGTCCATTTTTCTTTCCATACATTTTAATCTGTTAAAGGCGTTCGTTTTGCTTTCGGGAAAACAATTTTTTTCTTATTTCCAAGGTAGGCCTATTTCCCAACGATTTTTTATTTTTCTTGATGTTTGTTTCATAATTTCGCTTGCTCTTTCATCTTCTTTCGATTGCGTTAGCTTGTTTGGTGGTAGTACCAAAGAGAATAAATTATAATTAATAAATAATGTACTAAAATATGTAAATAAATTAATGTATTTTTCAGCACGGCCCGTAGATGCTATTTTAAGCGAAATCGATAGCCAATAAATAAAATAATTATACAGTTTGTAACAATTTCTGCCTTTTCCAATTAAATATGCAAGCTGCCACAGAGGAATTCTTTATTAAAATAGTACTCCAAAATTTTCTGTAGTAAATGACTCTTTTATTAATTTATGGAATAATTCATTCTCGGTGAATTTTATGAACAATACTCTTTCATCTTGTTGACTATTTCTACCAATCCTTCCGTGTACTATATATCCTAAATTTGTCAGTGATAGTGCTGGTGTATTCTTCGGACCTTGAATAATTTGCCTGCTGACAATTAGTTCCCAATGGTCTTGAGCAATGAGTACTAATAGTTTTGCATCTCCATACGATACAATTTTCTTGTTTTTTAAATGAGCCCATTTATCACCAAATCGTTTGATGTTAACAGTTTGAATTTTCTACAGTTCTTAAATTGAATAAATTGTAATCTTTTCCGCATTGTTCACCTCTGATTTTGCATCGAACAATATTGGAATATTCTTAAAACGGATGACGGTCCAGTTAATCCAAGTTTATCTGCTACTTCCTTGTGAATGAGACTCACAGATGAGGCTTCATCAAGTAGCGCATACGTATGTAACTCTCCCTTCGTACCTTTTAATACAATAGGTGCAACTTTCAATAAAATATTTTTCCTATTTTCAGTAGATAAGGGATTATGTGAAGTAGTGAGATTCCCACTTGTATTTTCTTCTGTAGATACTATTTTGTTTTTGACTTCATCTTCGTTTTCAGAACGATGTAGTATTTTATTGTGATACTTGTTGCAATTGCTAACTCCACATTCTTTATTAGTTTTCCAACATTTACTGGTCATATGTCCTAGTTGTAAACATGTAAAACATAAATGATTATTTCTAACAAATTTCCATTTTTCGTCGAATGATAATTTTTCAAAAAATCTGCATTAATACAAGGTATGATTTGTTTTCTTGCAATAAATACAGGTTGGCTTCTCTGACGCTATTGTTGTCATTGTAGTTTCATGTTTCCATTTTGAAGAAAAATTTTCTTTTTTCTTGACTTCAGTCAGTTTTACTAATTATTATTGATTGTTCTGTTAACCAATTTGATTCATCTATTAAGGCCGGAATGTAGCTGTCCACGATTTCGTCGAGAAAAAGAAGAGATATATACAGATTTAGTGTCGAACAAAGGCAGCAATAGCGAACGCGCTCTAAAAGTGGCATCGTATATGTATGATATTGTATTTATATATGGACAGTTTTCCACTTCTGTATTGCTTTAAACTATCGAAGGACCACTTGTGCGGAAATAATATTTTATCTACTTATATTTACCTATAATAAATAATACTATTAGATCCGGCTTGAAAGAACACTTGTGCGGAAATAATATGTTATTTACTTATATTTACCTATAATAAATAATACTATTAGATTCGGCTTGAAACGAATTTAATATCAGTTTCATTAATATAAAATAAATGTCAAAGTACAATATTGTTTATATTTTTTCTCTACTCTCATCTGTTTTTTGTTTTACAGTTTCATGACAACAACAACAACTCATTTTTTTATTACGCCAACTAATTATTTTCGCCCGCGTCATTGGCGACAGTAATGCCCAGTCAGTGACCTCTATATACATAATGGACGTGCGTCTTGGGTAATATACGTGTCTCCATCGAAAATGCAACCCGCATAACTGGTGGACTGGGGTTTTCTCTCAAATTTTTGTGTATAGATAGTCCAAGCAATGTTGTCCATTTTTTGTTCACATATTTCATGCAAAAATAAATATTACCTACAAAATTTTTGAAGATAAATACATTAAGTACTGGTTTGACACTTACAGAGTAAAATAAAGCAATAAAACATAGTTACAAATATTGTCTTGGCTGTGTCTAACTATATTCAGTTGACGCGATGCGCACTTATCACTTTTAGAAAGAGAGGTCCAGTCCACCATGACAGATAACTGGAGACAGCCCCTTACATTGTATAGATATAGGAGATGCAGGTCCATTATGTATATAGAGGTCACTGTGCCCAGTGCACACGGAGAAACATTTTGAAAAGTTTCCTGAAAAGAGTTTCCAGAAAATGGAGATTTTTAAAAAAAACAATAAATATATTTATGAACACATGTCACATTTGACGATTTGACAAATAAGAAGTTAGCTGCACTTCACAACGTTTCCTGAAAACGCCTCATTTTTATAGGCGCCGTTAAAACTTTGAAGTTTCCGGAAACTGTTTTCGGGAAACATGTCAAAATGTTTCTCCGTGTGCACTAGGCATAATGTTATTTTAAAATGTAGTAAAGGCACCGACTATAATCTATGTCGTTATCAACGAATATGTTTACATGTAAAAATTTTCATTATGACTTAGATCATAGTCATAGTGTCATAGCTATTTATAGGCCATTTCTTTTGAATCTCCACCTCATCTGATTCCGTGCCTCTACTATACTTATATCGTAATTAACAGGTATTGTTTCTTATTTCAGATAGTGCTTTTAAACAACAAAGATTGCCAGCTTGGCAACCAATTTTAACAGCAGGAACAGTTTTGCCGACGTTCTTTGTAATAGGTATTGCATTTATACCAGTTGGTATAGGCCTGCTATATTTCTCAGACGAAGTAAAAGAAAAAACTATTGACTACACGAACTGCTTGCAGTATACCATAAATAATATGTATGACAATTTTGAAACCACAAATTTGCCTTGTAAGGATGTAATAAAAAACAATACTAATGAAAATTGCACATGTCGAATTGAATTCAAACTAGATTCAGATTTCCATGTAGGTATTTCTTCACTTATACAATTCATATTTTTATTTCTACCTTCTATGTAAATGACATTTGACAGGCATTTATAGTAACTAAGTAGGTAAATGGATAATTACAGCGCTTAGATCTGTAAAATTTTACAAACACACATAAGAGACTTGTAAAATTTTACAGGTCAATTGTTAATTTTAATTATCCTACTACGAACCACCTTTGATTTGAAAATTCATAAAAAAACGCTGTGAAGTTGGCAATAACTTTGTACGCGGTACGCTTGCTGCTTGCAATGGGGTAGTTGCGCATTTCCCAATTAATTTTTTTCTGAAATAATGCATTAAGTAACTAATTTTAATAAACGTTTCACGAGTGAAAAGTGTATTATTTTTAAGATACAATTTTTTTTAAATATCTTCTAATTTCAAATTTTCTAATCTGGAGGCTAATTCTAAATGAAAACAAGACCCAGCTATTGTTTTTTGATGACGTAATTACAAGAGTGAAGCGTGCGATTCTAAGGATTCCAACATGTAGTGATTAATAGGAATTTTTTATTCTTGTATTGGTAGTTGACTATAGGTTATGTTGGTACTAGCTATGAAATGGGGTGGGAGAAAGAATAGGTGTTGCTTATTTGAAATTGAATTCGTAATTCTTTCTATGGACAAAATAATAAATAAATCTTAATCGAATAATTATTATTTTACTTGCTATTATTATTATACTTATTCTATGATTCTTTCTTTGAGTGGCAGTGTAGTGAAATACGTGAATTTGATTTTCCAAAATATTCTGTTTCCTTTTAATACTTTTTCTTCATTTGGTTCATTATGCCCTGTTCACACGTTGCTACTTTGAAGACGCATACGTGCTACTGTAGCATGAAAAGAAATTCAAATCGAAACAATTACCGCAAAAAATCGCTATCTACACACACAACGATCAACGATGTGAAATTATCAACGAGTAGTTCTTGATACTTTGATGCTACAAATTAGCAGCGCTGCTATTTGACAAGCGACTCAGATTTTTTCATGCTACAGTAGCACGAATGTGTCTTCAAAGTAGCAACGTGTGAACACGGCATTAGTTTTTCTTCGTTATTTTTAATTCATTTCAATTATTTTGTTATATAAAATGAGCGAAATTAAGGTAACCGAACTACAATAATTTCAGATAAAAAAATATTCTTCATACTATATTTTATTATTATTAAACTTATTCTATTAACAAAATTATATTTATTACGTTTCATACTTACTAAATCTCACGTTAAATAAATAGTTTCAACATCTTTCATATTTTACGTTATTTTTTATAATGTCAAATAACACAGGAAAAACAAGGTGCAATTGTAAAAACAACACCTCGGGAGGTATTGGAATTAAAAGCAAGATCTTGTAATTTGATGACGTCATGTCGAAGTTCAATAAAAACTCAACAGATGCTTACGTGTGCAATTACAAGACTTGTTTTAGATTACAACTTGGAATTTGATTTAGAATCAGCCTCCTGACGTGCATTGTGAAAACCAATCACAGAGCTCAGCCCTCTTGCGAGTGAACTCAGAACTCAACTGACATTTCTCTATACAGTCCTTGAAGTGTACAGGCTGACATAAAATTTGTAGTGTTTCAAGAACTATGCGACTTCGAGTAAATAAGTAATATTTTTTAACAGTAAATTACTTTTAAATATTATTTAGATATCTGTTAATTTAATATTTGTAATAAGTTTAAAATTATGTTCTAATAAAATGAAAAGATACGTAGACTACTCGCTTTGTTCAGGTATTAATCTAAGAGCTGGCTACATAAAATGCGACATGCCTCGGTTAATGGAAAATTTTACCTGGAAAAGGTTCGATTGCTGCCAGCAAAGCGAAAGCCCGATCGTCAGAAGGCGCACTGGAAGCTAAGTGCGTGGACGGACGATCAAACGTGTAAATTTTCCAACTAAAAAAAATTTCCCGATATTTTTCGCAACTTTGGCAGCTTCTGACAACCCTTTAGTTTCCACTTAGCCTTCTGACAATTTTTTTACTGGTTTTCCTTATAATACTCCAAACCTATGAAAATTTTCAGCCGTGAACCTCGACAGTTTTTTTAGTTGGAAAATTTACACGTTTTATCGTCCGCCCACGCACTTAGCTTCCAGTGCGCCTTCTGACGATCGGGCTTTCGCTTTGCTGGCAGTAATCGAACCTTTTCCAGGTAAAATTTTCCATGAACCGAGGCATGTCGCATTTTATGTAGCCAGCTCTCCGTCTATATTACAATGAGTCTGTCGGAGTCGCCAAGACGAACTGTATCATTCTGCTCAATCTACGTCACAATGTTTGTACCGCGAACTTTATTTATGGAAATTATGAATGAAAAGTTGGAAATTTAGAAATGATTTTTACATAAACATGTTTAGAATTGGCTAAAGTTTCATAATTAATCAAAAAATAAACTTTTTTTTCGCAACTACCCCATTAGTCTTTACTGTGCTTGCTAGGCCACGTAAATAACTATTTTTATTACCTTTAAGGGCAAAGTATACATGTACTACGGGTTGTCAAATTATTACCAAAACCACCGTCGGTATGTGAAGTCTCGAGATGATAGCCAGCTATTAGGTCATTTGAGTAGTACGCCATCTACGGATTGCATGCCATTTGATTACAATACCGTAAATAGCACAGATACTGTTACGAAGAAGCCTATTGCACCTTGTGGAGCTATTGCCAATTCGCTCTTTAGTGGTAAGTCAGAAATTCTGCTAATCGTATTGCCGTTGGTAAGCTAAACTGCTGTGGTTCTAATAATTCAGGTTTATACCCAGCAGTTTAACTGCACAAAAATCTCTCTTATGACGTGCACACCACTAACAACCATGAGAGAGTTGACGGCTAGTAACCGCACACCCGGTATAATATATATGTATACTGATATGTGAGGCTTCTACCCAAGTTGGACAAAAGATGTATATAACTTGTTTAAGCGCAGCTTTACTGTCAGTCGTTATTATAGACACATTATACCGTGTGTGCGGTTACCAGCTGTCAATTCTCTCATGGTTGTTAATAGCGAGTACAATACAGTGGAGATTTTTGTTAAAAACAGGATGTGTGTTTAACTGAGTTCGAACTTGGGTTGTCAGAAGAACCACAGTCACATACACACTCAATTAATTAATTTTTGTCACATGTGCACGTTTCAGCTCATTTTTCTGTGCACTCGTTACAAAAATTATCGTATGCACTTCGGGAGGAACGCTTTTGCTCTCTCGGGTGAATTGACAGCACTCGACTGATTTAATCTTGTGCTGTCAATTTACCCGCGGGAGCAAAATCGAGTTTTCCTCCCTTGGTGCATAATGTACTATTATACAAGCATGTACATATCAAAATAACATTAGGTAAGTAATGACAATAGGGTGTATCATAACTTGGAGTACGTACTTTAAGGGTATATACCAGTGGCGTGGCGTGATGTTGGAAAGAAGGGAAGCACTATTGACATAAAAAGTATGTTTTTTAATGCATTTATATCCAAATTTTTTAATATATTCTTTTTAAGGACCCATAATTACTATAAATAAAAAAGAAATACTTATATTTACTAACATCATCAATGCATAATACTTAAATAATTATGTCAACAATAAATAACAACAAAAGGTTAGCTTATACGCGAACATTCAATCATTAAACCGCGAATGCGTATCTCCCTCCACACAGAAACGCACCAACTCTGCTTTCAAAGCCATGCTTCAAACTCTGGTGCACTGTAGTTTTCGGAATGAAAATATTTTTGATTTAAAATATTGAATAAATTTGTTAAATTTATTGCCTTTATTAAGTAGTTTTATTTTAGATTTATATTATACTTTATTGCGTTCATAGAATTTGGCATTCGTGTAAGCCAATATTTGCTTTTAATTTTACGGAAAAAATCTTGAGAAACGCACAAAGTGATTGTGCGTCCGTTAGTCAAGTGAGCACGTATCATATCTAGCCCGAACTACCGAACGAAGTACTACGAACATGCCCGAGCGCATGAAATTCTTACATGCGAGGATGCTTCTAACGCTGAGTGTTACAGTTTACGATATTTTACACCGGAATAACTTATGTGTAATGCATGTTGCTTAAAATACGAATGCAACATTTATATACATTTATAAAATTGTACTGTTTTAAAGGAAAATATTGTGTATAAATTAATATTTAGTTTAATATTGAAACATTGAAAAAAATATAAAAGACAAGGGAAGCAGTGCTTCCATGGACGCCACGCCACTGGTATATACAGTTTGATAATTACGAATTAAAATAATTTTTCTGAAATTCGAAAAACTAAAGGTATAGTTTACATACAGGGTTCATTTCAAGTAACACTGGAATCGCATAATTACTATTAAAAATAAATTTAATGAACATCTACCTTATGGAATAACATTTATTTATAATTAGAAATTAGAATTATTAGAAGTTACGTTAAAATAATCATCAAACCAGTGACATAAAATTTTTTTAAATTTATTTTTGGAATTTAAAAATAGATATTTATATAACAAATACCTACGCAAAATACAACGTGTATCAAGTTGGACTGCCCACATATGATTTTATTGCGAACTTTATATCTATCGTTAGTGCTGCGTTAGTGCTGCTCACCCACCATTTTTCATCGTTAGTGCTAATTATTAACGATTTAATGTGGCAGTCTATCTTGACGTCAAGATAGACTGCCCACATGTTTCTAAAACATTTTTTGATATTTTTCTACATGATTCGTTAGTGCTGCGTTAGTGCTGGTCACTCACCATTTTTCATCGTTAGTGCTGCACAAATACACTTATTATTAACGATTTAATGTGGCAGTTTATCTTGACGTCAAGTTAGACTGCCCACATGTTTCTAAAACATTTTTTGATATTTTTTCTATATGACTCGTTAGTGCTGCGTTAGTGCTGGTCACTCACCATTTTTCATCGTTAGTGCTGCACAAATACACTTATTTTTACCGATTTAATGTGGCAGTCTATCTTGACGTCAAGTTAGACTTGTCCACATGTTTCTAAAACATTTTTTGATATTGTTTCTATATGATTCGTTAGTGCTGCTCACCTACCAATTTTCATCGTTAGTGCAGTGCTGTATAATTCCACTTATTTTTAACGGTTTAATAATTAATGAGACATTAAGTTCAATTATATTCACGAGGTTTAAATACTTCGAATAACAATTAATAATTCTACCCTATTTATTATTAATTATAGTACATAAGAAGTTGTGTTAATAATAATAATAATAATAAAATAAATGAAAATAATAATAACAATGTAAAGTTCTTAACACCCTCGTGACTTTTTTATGTTCTGTTGTAATCAAATTTATTTGTGTTGATGACAAGAATGTGTCATTTGTTGCCAACAAATAAAATAAACTGTGTAACAATGAAAAGTAAGTCGATATCGATTGAAAATTACAATATACTAATATAAACAACAATGAAAGTGAAATTAAACGTTACTTGACTGTGGCGATGCATTTGAAAATAAAACGCTACTGGAATGCAATCAGATAATAATAAATTTATTTTTCTCTACATCGACTGGTTTCGACACCTCAGGATGAAGAAAACCGTTTTACTCTTGAGGGTGTAACGTATAACGGTTTTTTACGATTATTGTTCCAACATTTTATTTACATTTGACGTTATCAATGTGTTGTGATATTTATTTATTGTTAATTTATTAGGAATATGTTTATAATATAGTTTATTAATATTTAATTTTTTCCATATGCACTATTTGAATACGTTTTTAAAATTATTTTATACTAGCTTACTTAATACTTAATGATTGAAATGTTCGAAATACATTTTCTCGATTTTCTCAAATACTGTGCCACTTACATGAAAATCGTTAAGAATCTATCTTATAGAGAATTTTATGATCTACATTTTCTTATTAACACTTTTTCACCTAATTTGAACAGTTTCCGAGATAAATATGAGAAACTGATTTTCGGACACAATTTTCGTCCGCCATCTTGAATAATAAACATTTCCTCTTTGTCATAGTATGTAGTTATTCAGAATAAAGATTTTGGAATTTTATCGATACAAATAACAAATAGTTTTGGAACAGAGCACTAACGAATCATATAGGAAAAAATTCAAAAATCATTAAATCATTAATAATAAGTGTATTTATGCAGCACTAACGATGAAATTTGGTGAGTGCTCAGCGTTAACGTAGCACTACCGAATCATATAGAAAAAATATCAAAAAATGTTTTAGAAACATGTGGACAGTCTAACTTGACGTGAAGATAAACTGCCACATTAAATCGTTAATAATAAGTGCATTTGTGCAGCACTAACGATGAAAAATGGTGAGTGACCAGCACTAACGCAGCACTAACGAATCATATAGAAAAAATATCAAAAATTGTTTTAGAAACATGTGGGCAGTCTAACTTGACGTTAAGATAGACTGCCACATTAAATCGGTAAAATAAGTATATTTACGCAGCACTAACGATAAAAAATGGTGTATATTTTTAGAGGACGAATCTGTTAACGACAAGGTACAAGCCGAGTCTTTAAATTTAGACAACTCCAGTTATAGTACAGCAAAGTAATAATTTTGGAGAGCATAATATACTAAAAAATTATTTTTGATCCGTAATCACTATATCAAACTGTATGTATTCTTAACGTATGGTCTCCAAGTACAACCTGAATAATTCCTCAGACTCCACTACTTTTGTATGAGCTTTTCATCAACTAAATCAATTATGTAACACTCGCCACCAAGAGCAGCGGGGTAGCGAATGATGAACAAACAAAAAGTGTATACTTCGTCGGCAATGCAACGCGTAATCTTTATTGTGACATTTTGCTGAATTGCCTCTTTAATGAGGTTACTGTTACAAATCAATTTGGAATATATTCAAATTGTTACAATTATTTATCATTTAATTATTTTAAACATTTGATTTTCCTTTTCCCAGACGAACTAATAATTTATTCGGAAAACCGAAGGGGCGTAGTCCCCTTAATCCGTACAGGGATCGCTTGGCCTTCTGATAAGGATATAAAATTCCGTAATCCACCTGTGAACCCAAGTTTGCCAGTGGAGGACCAACTTAAAGATGCGTTTAAAGACTTTGACAAACCTAAAGATTGGCGCAAGCACGTCTGGCAACTTGATACCACTAATCAAGACAACAATGGATTTCAAAACGAAGATCTTATTGTATGGATGCGAACAGCTGCTCTTCCTACTTTCCGCAAATTGTACAGAAGAGTTAATCATTCTGCACCAGGGTATGGCGATGGTTTGAGCAATGGTGCATACATTCTGGAGGTCAAATATAGTAAGTCATGATTCTGTACAGCCCACAACCGCGAAGTAAGACAGGAGTGAACACTCGGGCGGATGGTGTGGTCTTTCTGTTTACCTTTTAGAGAGACAAAAAATACGGGCCAGCTCGGAGCATGCATTCTATGACGGTAAACAACAGTAACCTGCTAACACACGGGCCCTGTAGTGATCTTTCTCTCTCACACAGGGTGAACAGAAAAGCCACGTATCTGTCTACAGTATTGCTATGATACGGAATATCCACTCCTGCGTTTTAAATTTTATGTCTAAAATGTATAAAGTCCTGTTCACATGGATTTTTTGAAGATTCTTCCATGCTTCTGAATCCTGGAAAAAAAATTCACTGTTTAAAACGAGACAGTAGCTGCGTGGGTTTAAGCACAGCTCTCTGGATGTGATTTAATTTTGTTGTAACCATTCAAAATGATTTATTACAGAATTTAGATGTATTATAGTGGAATTGAACCACTTGGTATAGTCAGAAACTCAATCCGTGCGACGACCTTTGATATTCAAATCGTTAACAGAGAGATTATTTTGCAAGCAGGACTACATTTAAGACGATCAAGCTTAAAGCATCCGAGTGGGATTTAATGGCAAGACGTTGCAATTTAACGACAATCACACACTGCCGGCCGAGAGACTTGAACCAGGAAACTCCGAGTTCATACACCATCACATGTCTAAACCCGCGCAGTTACTCGGAGTTCCGTGGTTCAAGTCTCTCGGCCGGCAGTGTGTGATTGTAAAACATCTTACATTTAAATTACACTCGGCTACTTCAAGCTCACGCTCACCACTTGATCGTCTTAAATGTTGTCCTGGTTGCAAAAAATTCCATGGTTCAAGTCTCTCGGCTGGAAGTGTCTGTGTGCAGTCGTTAAATTATAAAACTTGTTGCAATTAAATCGCACTCGGACGCTTCATTCTAGTTCTGATTGCATAAGAATCTCTCCGCTGCCGCTTTGAATTTCAAAGGTCGTCGCACGAATTGAAATTCTGACTGCACCAAAGCTAATCGATCTATGATTGGGAGTAACTCCTGTTGAATGGTTACCAGCAAAATAACATAAATATTATATTGAAGATAGCGGCGCCACTATTTGACAGGCAATTCTCAGCAGGATTATTTTTCTTAATATTGAGAAACATGTAAGAATCCTCAACGAATCATTTTGTGAACAGGGCATAAGGCATGAACAATATAAATGTTATTGTTTTTACAGGGTACTCTGTGAGCGCATTTGATGGCACCAAGCGAATGATTCTATCAACGACGTCTCTTCTAGGTGGCAAGAACCCTTTCCTGGGTATTGCTTACATTGTAGTAGGTTGTGTTTGCTTGCTTCTTGGAATCGCACTACTTTTCATACACATCAAATGCAGTCGCAGGTAATGTATTTTATATTCTGAGTTCGAAATGGTACTTATTTTTAAATCGTCCATCCTTTATTTTCATGAAAAGAATAACCATTTTGGTTTTATTTAGATAATTTATAATGGATAATAATGATAACATTACGTGTACCATAATATGATTGGTTACGATCCGTATTGCATGCAAAATGTTATCTGCTGTCGTAAATTAGTCATAAAGTAAAAAATTTAAATCTACAAAAATCAGATATGCTATTTATGCTATTATACTTCCTTACTAGCTTTCTTAATAACGAGTTGTTTGTAATTTCATTATGATACTTTGCCCATAATGAACGCTATTATAGCCACTAAATTGAGGCTTATAATGTCATTATGACATGCCATCAAATAATAGCTATTTATGTAACAAGTATATAATATAGGGTTTTATTGGCGAGACAGTTTAGGGGACGAGCGAGCGCAGCGAAGCGAGGCACATAAATGGGCGAGTCAATAAAACCCTATTATATACGTGTTGCATACAAGATTTTATGTTTGACTGCCCTATACGCAAGATTTTCTATTATCTATAATGACATTTACAAAATGACACATTTGACAAATTAAAATTTAATCTCTAGCGAAGTGTGCCTTTTCTATTATTATTTTATTATTTCTATTATTTGGTATGTAAATGTTTGATATTTTTGGAGTTATCGTGTCCGAAAACGAACGAACGCACGCACACACACACACACACACACACACACCCATACACACACACACCCATACACACACACCCACACACACATACATACACACACACACACACACACACACACACACACATACACACATACACACACACACTTACACATACACACATACATCATCTCAAAAATGTGTAATTCGTATTCTAGAGACCCTAAAACGTGCTTATCTGCCAAAAACTCATAGTCGAAAATTTTGACCCGTCACAATACCTCTCTTATAAAATATATAACGCATATTTAATAATTAATTAAAGAATATAGATTGAAAATAATAATATCTATTTGATTCTAGCACAAGTGAAATGATCAACGTGAACCCTCGCACGCCGTACCAATAAAAGCTTTTCTCACCATTAAAATGTAAAATCTAGCAAAACATTTGACTTTAAACGTCTGACTCAAAAACAGTCCATGAATATACTTTGCTATACAGGGTGTAACAGCGAAACCAACCAACGCCTATATTTTCTTTATTATTATAGTTACAAAAAAGTTTTAATTAGCAAAGTTGTAGGAGACCAAGGGGGACATCTCATTAAAGAATAAAATAATTTTTTAAACCAGTGGTTCTCTAGTTACAACACAAAGTTATATTTTTTCAAATGGGAATATACATATTTTTTAGGCATATCCGATAAAGTATTTTTTTCTGAATTCAACCATGTATTCGATTAATATCCTTACATAATAAAAATTTTGAGAAAAATGTGATTAAAATTTAAATAATTTTTAACTTTTAATATTAATATGCAATCTATGGATGAAAAACAAGTGATAAATTTAAAAAAAAAATACCATACAAGTTTGCGATATTTATGCCACGAGATATCCAAAGAAACCACGTCCATATTTAATTTCTCACTTGTTTTTCATCCATAGATTACTGCACATTAATATTAAAAGTTAAAAATTATTTAAATTTCAATTGAATTTTTCTCAAAATTTTTATTATGTAAGGATATAAAACTAATACAAGAATTCAGAAAAAAATACTCTACCGAATAGGCCTAAAAGTATGTATATTCCCATTTGAAAAAATATAACTTTGTGTTGTAACTTGAGAACCACTGGTTTAAAAAATTATTTTATTCTTTAATGAGATGTCCCCCTTGGTCAGCTACAACTTAGCTATTTAACATTTTTTTGTAACTATAATAATAAAGAAAATATAGCCGTTGGTTGGTTTCGCTGTTACACCCTGTATATTTGTGATATTTGAGACATGGGTTTAAAGTTCAAAAGAATTTAGTTACTTAAGTAACATGTGAATGTGCCTGTATTATAGATAAGATAGATATAAAATATTTAATATCATGTTGATTTCTTTATAAATGTTTAGTGTAAATAAATAATTACCACTTCATGTACATTTCATTTCAACTACAGATTTAAATACAGCAAAATATATTGGAAATTATTTGTAGATACTTAATTATTATTTATATCGCAAACGTTGTCATAAACAATACTGAGTTATTACAAAACTCACTCATTGCTGTTAAGGAACAAAATATGTAATTAGATTATCAAAATATGAAAAAAAATTGCGTGGGACGGTATTAGGATTTTATCTTTTTGCCGAAAAAAATTACAAGTCCAAGAACCCGATAGCCAAATGAAGTTATGAGCGCATATATTTATGTATATATAATTTTGATGCTTATTTTGATTTATCTCATAAATAATAAAATATTCTCCTACCTTTTGAAGGTAAGTTCTTCACAGACCATATTTTATTTCTTACCGTATCTTACCTTAAAAATCACTTCTAATTCTTTCATTCTCTTAACACTCACTCACTTTATCATAAATATTTTATTTACTCCAAAATAATTATTAACCAACATCCCTGCCCCCAAGTAGTATTTTTTTATTCAATATAAAAAGTATAAACATATACACTGGCGGAAAAAAAAAATGAAACACTTTGAAATTCGTGAAATTTCGACCATTTTCAAACCGCTATAACTCGGCGTATTTTCAATCGATTTCGATGAATCTTTGTGGACGAAAAACATTGAAGTGTCTACTTTAAAGTCATGCCTGCGAATTTTAGCGCAACCCCTTCCGCCCCCCTCCAGCACCCCGGTGAAAAATAATAAATTTTAATTTTAAAAATGTCCAACTTCGACGATGTCTATGGACTTTAAAAAATTTTTTTGACTTGATCCATCAAAAGGGCACTAAAATTCACTCAATTCCCTGTGCAGGACTCAAAGAACGAAGTTCCTACGATCATTTGGAACAAAGTTATGAATTTTTTTAAAAAAAGGGCATTTTTTGGTTTTTTGCACATAACTCAGCGACTTTTCAACCAAATTAGACGATTCTTTCGGGGAAAAACCAAATTGTGGGTGTACTTTAAGGGGATAATCTCAGATTAGGATGATCTTTTTTCGTACCCTTTAAAACCCGAACAAAAAAACACGTTTTTTCGCAAAAAAACGTCTAACTTTGGCGATGTGTACCGAGTTGTAAAAAAATTTGTCGGTTCGATCCACAGAAAAGGCATTGAAACTTGTTCAATTACCTGTGCTGGGCTCAAAAAACGAAGTTCCTAAGACGATTTGGCACAAAGTTATGGCCGTTTGAAAAAAAGTGCATTTTTTTATTTTTTGACTCATAAGT
This sequence comes from Agonum fuliginosum, assembly GCA_947534325.1. Lineage (NCBI taxonomy): Eukaryota > Metazoa > Arthropoda > Insecta > Coleoptera > Carabidae > Agonum > Agonum fuliginosum. The sequence continues at coordinate 20,197,078 of OX384040.1, forward strand.
CGGAAGTTTTTCGGCGAAATTGTTTGTTTTTTTCACGAATGAAATTTTCCTTCAAAATTTCTAATTTTTTCGACAATTTGAGTTACACAAAATTTTCAATTTTATTTTTAAATTTTCTCGATATTACAGGTTTGCTTATGCCCATGGCATGAAGCACGGTGCTCGATGTGGCATTTTGCTTCGTATAAAGCTGTCAAAAGGATGTTACACCGGTATAGCAAAATGCCATACGAAAATTTGTATATTGCTTATTGCTATGTTCACTTCGTACTTTGAAGGTTTTTGAAAATTATTTTTGACAGCTGAGAATTAAAATCCATTAATTCTTTGTGTTAATTAAATCAATAATTAGTTTATTAAAGGGTTATATTCTTATTATAATTACTACTAATTATTGATTTAATTAACACAAAGAATTGATGAATTTTAATTCTCAGCTGTCAAAAATAATTTTCAAAAACCTTCAAAGTACGAAGTGAACATAGCAATAAGCAATATACAAATTTTCGTATGGCATTTTGCTATACCGGTGTAACATCCTTTTGACAGCTTTATACGAAGCAAAATGCCACATCAAGCACCGTGCTTCATGCCATGGGCATAAGCAAACCTGTAATATCGAGAAAATTTAAAAATAAAATTGAAAATTTTGTGTAACTCAAATTGTCGAAAAAATTAGAATTTTTGAAGGAAAATTTCATTCGTGAAAAAAACAAACAATTTCGCCGAAAAACTTCCGACTTATGAGTCAAAAAATAAAAAAATGCACTTTTTTTCAAACGGCCATAACTTTGTGCCAAATCGTCTTAGGAACTTCGTTTTTTGAGCCCAGCACAGGTAATTGAACAAGTTTCAATGCCTTTTCTGTGGATCGAACCGACAAATTTTTTTACAACTCGGTACACATCGCCAAAGTTAGACGTTTTTTTTGCGAAAAAACGTGTTTTTTTGTTCGGGTTTTAAAGGGTACGAAAAAAGATCATCCTAATCTGAGATTATCCCCTTAAAGTACACCCACAATTTGGTTTTTCCCCGAAAGAATCGTCTAATTTGGTTGAAAAGTCGCTGAGTTATGTGCAAAAACCCAAAAAATGCCCTTTTTTAAAAAAAATTCATAACTTTGTTCCAAATGATCGTAGGAACTTCGTTCTTTGAGTCCTGCACAGGGAATTGAGTGAATTTTAGTGCCCTTTTGATGGATCAAGTCAAAAAAAATTTTTAAAGTCCATAGACATCGTCAAAGTTGGACATTTTTAAAATTAAAATTTATTATTTTTCACCGGGGTGCTGGAGGGGGGCGGAAGAGGTTGCGCTAAAATTCGCAGGCATGACTTTAAAGTAGACACTTCAAAGTTTTTCGTCCACAAAGATTCATCGAAATCGATTGAAAATACGCCGAGTTATAGTGGTTTGAAAATGGTCGAAATTTCACGAATTTCAAAGTGTTTCATTTTTTTTTTCCGCCAGTATATAAACAAATAAGTATAAATAATAAATACAAAAATGAATGTTTTACAAATATACCAGTTTTGAAAACTTCCCGTATTCTTTCTCGTGTGCGAAGATATCTGGGAGATAAAGTGCTGGACCTGAAACATACTCAACTAAATATTAATACCAGAAGGATAAGCTTAATAATCTGAAAACGTAGATCATATAATTATTTGGATATACTAACGAATGAAAAAGTCCCTCAATCTTGGTCAGAATCATACGCACACATGATATATAAAAAGGGCGACTCTACAGATCCTCAAAATTATAGAATGATAGCACTTCTGAATTCTGTTCTTAAAATATTTACTCAAATTATATACCAAAGGATTCAAAATTGGTGTGAACAATACAACATATTACACGAGTGTGCGGCTCATTTACAGTTAAGACTAACAAAGAATAACATGTACACTATTTTCATAGATTTCAGAAGAGCATTTGATTCTATCAATCATAAAATCTTGTGGAACAAATTGTACAATTCCGGGATATGTTCAAAACTAATAAATACATTGCAAAGTCTGTACTCGAATGCAATAATACACATTACAAAAAAGCGGAAACTGTTCCTCCTCCTCAATAACACAGGGCGTTTTGCAAGGGGAAATACTATCTCCAATTCTATTTGCTCTGTACATAAATCACTCACTTACAATAATCTGGAGTTAGAGGAATAAACATTGATGGTAGTAACGAAATCTTGCTCTTAGCATACGCTGACGATTTGGCCCTTCTTTGTCATTCGCCAGCAGACGTTAAAAACAAACTTGATATTTTACACAAATACGTAACGCAAAATGCTCAACAAGTCAACATAAATAAAACAAAAAATTTACAATTTTGTAAAGGAAGACACAAAGCTCAGACGGCTAATTTTATATATGATAACGAACCAATGGATTCTCTGTTAATAGCTTCAATTATCTCGGCATGCGTTTCTCGATGTCGGGAAAATTTAATACAGCGGTTAAGGAAAACTATAAAAAAAACTATTATTGCAATACAAAACGTTAAAAATATACTAAGTAAGGACAAATCCCAGGGTTGGGGGGAAAAACGCAACTATTATCATCTATAATAAAAGCTACCGCTCTATATGGAGCTGAAATATGGGGCCCGTCGCAAGAATTCTCTCTAGAAAAATGTCAGATACAATATATAAAAATCTGCTGTGGCCAGCATAGTACTTCCCCGACTATAAGTTTTAATAACTTACTTTCGTAACGCCTTTAATTTTATGTTTCATACTCCTATTTGCCTATGATCTAAAAATTTTTAGCTCCATTTCATCTACTTCTGATTGTGATCGGCTCCAAAATGATTTAAATAACCTACAGCGTTGGTGTATTACGAATAACCTACATCTTAATATTGATTAAAGTTATGTCATATACAAAAAAAGCATCAATTATTAGTTATGACTATTCTGTTGACAATATAATTCTACAACATACTGATGAGATAAAGGATCTGGGTGTAATATTCGACACTAAACTAACCTTTAAACAACACGTGGAACACATCTGCAACAGTTCCTTGAGAATATTAGGTTTTATAATTAGGAACACTAAAGAATTCAGAAATATTACATCTATCTTTTCAATATACTATTCACTAGTCCAATCAAAGCTAGAATATTGTGCAATCATTTGGAATTCAATGTATGAAGTACACCTAAATCACATTGAATCTATACAAAAAAGATCTCTTAAATATATATTATATTTCGAGCCTCGTTCTCGTAATTACAACTATGTAGTAACGCTTTGCCGGTACGATTATGTCACAATGTTTAGTAAAAACAAAAAACGTAATGTGTTACGTCCCCCTGGATTCCTCTGTCTCCGATCTCCGTGATAATATTTAATCATTACGCTTTCTTGTGCGGTTGTGATCACATCGGCTCCGATTAATTAAATGTTATAAAGTTAGTCTACAGTGTTCTGCAATTATTTAAGAAGATTGGAAAAAGAAGAGAGGATAGAGACTCGCGGATGAGGAAAAATGGAAACTCGAAAGGAAAATAGCGCAGTCCTCGGCAAATTCAAATTCTTCTTCCTCAGAGGAAATTTTAGAAAATAAACAAGGTAAATTATTACCGGTGGTGGTCATGATTTTCGAATTTTGTTTTCAATAAGTAGATTATTGCATTTATTACAAGTCCGAAAGTTGGTTATACACTTATAACTATAACAATTAAATTGAGGGTGATGCCGTTTTGCATATGTTTTTGTTTTTATAGTATTGAATCGATAATTTTCTTAGAGAAGCAAGAACCCTTATACTTCGAAGTCTTAGTTTAGCACTGTTTTATTTGACTTCTTAGTTAGCATAAAGGGGCAAGTACCCTTAGAGGGGCAAGTACCCTTATACTTCGAAGTCTTAGTTTAGCACTGTTTTATTTGACTTCTTAGTTAGCATAAAGGGGCAAGTACCCTTATAAAGGGGCAAGTACCCTTATAAAGGGACAAGTACCCTTATAAAGGGACAAGTACCCTTATAGAGGGGCAAGTACCCTTATAGAGGGGCAAGTACCCTTATAGAGGGGCAAGTACCCTTATACTTCGAAGTCTTAGTTTAGCACTGTTTTATTTGACTTCTTAGTTAGCATAAAGGGGCAAGTACCCTTATAGAGAGACAAGAACTCTTATAGAGGGGCAAGAACTCTTATAGAGGGGCAAGAACCCTTATACTTTGAAGTCTTAGTTTAGCACTGTTTTATTTGACTTCTTAGTTAGCAGTACGAGTTCACACAAGAGGTGAAACATCTGCAATTACATAACTGAAAATCACGTAAGTAGTGAAGCAGTTACATAATGGATCTTATCGATTTCGATTTTATAAAGATTAAAACATTATGCATATTACTCATCCCAAAAGGTATAGTTAGCAGCTAGATTAATCTAACACGAGAGATTAAACAGTCTGTTTTAATTGACCTCATAATTAGCAGTACGAGTTCACACAAGTGGTGAAACATCTGCAATTATATAACTGAAACTCACGCAAGTAGTGAAGCAGTTACAAAATGGATCTTATTGATTTAAATTTTATAAAAATTAAAACATGCATACGTATTACTTATCCTAAAAGTAAATATTTTCAAACTTCTTAAAAGAAGAAAAATATGCAATTAGTCATTCGAGAAGTAAATTACTAGCCTTGTCAGACTAATTAGCATCGGAGATTCTCGTATCTCCGAAATAATTACCCATTAACAAATTCGAAATCGAACCACTCTTCATGCAACAAACACGCATCTGCATCCAGATGCTGAAAAACAATAGAATAACTGGATCAGGACAGAGGTCGGAAAGGCGACTAAAAAATTATAACTTTACAAAATACGCGTCTAACGAAGTTTCCTACTTTACCGCACCAAAACTGAAACCCGAAATAAAAGCTCTTTTGCCAGATTAGTCTTAAAAGAGACAATCATTTTCTGAACTCGCAGAACCAGTTAGGGACTGCAATAACTGTAATTGGAAAAACTCTATCCAATATTTTGTCAGAAGAGGAGTGGGTTAAATATTTTATAACTGGAAACGCTCACCACCTCAGGGCTACACAGGCGCAGATGGGCGCTCGAGGTGCGACAGCATAGGCCCAAAAACCGAGATGTAGTTTCGCAGACTCACAACCGAGCTGCAGCGATACAAACAAGGTTCAGGTTTTCAGCGAAAACTTAACGCAGGTCAGCTGTAAACATGCAGTCTCAACTACGACAACACAGCAATATTAATTCCAGAGGTAAGTGCTGGTCGTCTTAAAGTTTCTAACAAATATGGAAATTGTTTACAAAGAATACCTTTGTAGTTGAGCTGCATTAAGGGTTACGAGTTGCCCTTCGCTAGTCAGCTAAAGCGAAAATTTGTGCCAAAGGTAACTAAAATTAACTGAACACAGTTACATATTGCTATACAGAATTCAATAAATTATTTTCACCAACTGTTTGAAAATGGAGAACACCAGAAAAGCGACTAAATTACTTAGTCCCGGTTCATTTAGATGCCCACTGGGATCTAAAGGATGTATATATTAAAAAAAAAAAAAAATTTCGAGTAGCTAAAAGTAGCAGCAAATATTGAGTTTTTCTTACAATAACAAATTGTATCAGTTCACTGGTTTGCCGTTGGACTTTGTACAAGTCTTTTTCATTTTACAAAAATTATGAGGATAGTAGTACAGAGCTTAAGAAAGCAAGGAGTTCTATAACTTTTATTTATATGATTTTTTGTAACACCTAGTACTAAATATTATATTTAGAGTTATTATAAATTCTAGTAATTACTTGTAGGAATTACCAGAATATAAGAAAATTATGTTAATTAACAAAATAAAATTTTTGTTGGGAAAGAAATTAATTTCAATCAGTTCTTTTGTACAGCTGGCTTTACACAAAAGCAGTTGGAGACAGATAAAAACATAGCTCTGTCTAAAAGTAACGGCGATTTGGATAAAATTATGTTTTTACCCGATAAATTAAACACAAAATTAAATGGTCGATAAATAATTTAAGTTCTAAAAATCCCATAAGACATTTCAAATTCGATTTGAATTTAATAATTTTTCCTGATACTTCGAAGCATGGTTCGGGTATATTTTGTGCAGGTCAAACTGCACAGGGTCTTTGGAATCGTGCTTAAAGAAAAGAACATATTATGAACTATTTGTATTTACTGGCAATTTTATAGACCTTCACTGATTTGCAAGAGTTAAAGTAAATTGCGAAAGCTGGTTGAGAATAGACAATACAACAGCGATCTCATATGTTAATAAAATGAGTGGAGCGCAACTTAACAAATTACATAATTTAGAAAAATTGTGCGAACAGAAAAATATTTGGCTTTACGCCCAGTATATACCATCCAAAAGAAAATAAATGCTAAATGTGAAAAGTTCTGTTCATGGCATAGTGATCCTTATTGTTTAATTATTGTTGATGCACTCACTATATCATGGCAAAACCTATATAATTATGCGTTTCCACCGTTTGCTATGATTTTAAAGGTCTTACATAAACTTATAGAAGATTAAGCAGAGGGAATTTTAGTATATTGGTAAGCAACCTGGTTTCCTTTTTTTTTTGTTAGTTTAAAAGATAAACCATTAGTTTGTCACTCTGCTAATACATTATTGTTATCCTCTTGCAGAACATAAGTTCACCCATTTGCAACCAATCTATCCTTAATAGCAGGAAGATTGTGTGGGAAGCGTTCGAAACCGAAACTCTAAATTATTCGCCAGCCACTGTTGATATTTTAATATCTTTTTTATCGGGCGCAACGCTAAAACAATATCAGGGGGCTTTTATAAACTAAAAATTTTGTTCTGTGATAGTCACGGATATGAGTTGTTTATGACGACAGAATATAACTTATAGTCCAGTAAATGAAGGGTCCAACCTTGACAAAATCGCTCACCAATGTAATTTTTATATTAATTTGTCGGGATTGACAGATAATTAAAAAAAAAAAAAATCTTGTACGGGGGAGAAAAGGCGCCAAAGGTTCCAAAAATCGTTTTTCCACCAATATCTGCTAAAATATAGAATTTAGAGAATTTTTTGTTTAGAGAAAAATCAAGATCAAGAAATGGTCCTTATGATTTTTCTCTAAAATTTGACCATTTTCCGAGATAAACGGGCCCAAGCGCACCCTGGATTTTGAGCTTCTGCGCTGCATGCCGGAGAGCATGCTCCATGCATCTACACAGGAGCGGGCGGACAAAAGTCCAATAACTTGGGTAAAAATGTATATTTTTTATTATTCAAAGTTTCGGTGAAAGGGCAAATCTACAGCTATCATACCCGGTGACTTGAGTCATGTTTTGATTTTTTGATATTTTAGATATTTTAGATTTTAGTATTTCAATTTATACAAGGTGCGGTTCACGGCAACCCCAATTCAGCACGGTCGGCAATTTCCTATATTCTGGGGGCCTATTAACAAATAGCACTTTTATAAAGAGATTTTTTAAGGGAATATTCAGATTGAAACCATTATTTCCTAAGATTCAGTAAAATATGGGATACTAATATCGTAGGTATTAGACAAATTAGCAACTGAAAGTCATTTAGATAAATTATCAATAAAAAATCTAACAAAAAGATTAAGTACCTTATTTGCACTAGTTTCAGTGCATAGAGTCCAAATTTTAGCAGAAATTGAGATAAATAATATTCATCAAACACAGACCGGCATTGAAATTGAGATAAATTTTTTCATTGAAACCGCAGGACCAAGCCGAAATCAATTTTTTCTAGATTTTCTTAGAAAAACCTAATTTACGTGTGGCTAGTACTAAACCTTTATTTAGAGAAAACCAAATTAGTGCGGCATACCAATAAATGGTTTTATTTCCTGGAATAAATCACATACAGCTGTAGGTGCACAAACTTTTTCTAGATGAATTAAAACAGTTTCAGATGAATGTGGAATTATAAAGCCGGTTTCAGCGCATAGTACAAGACATGCGTCAACATTAGCAGGGTGTAAGAGGAATTAGTTTGGATGTAAGTAATAAGAAACATAGCTGGCTGGTCGCGGAATTGTCAGATATTGCAAAGTGTTATAATAGACAAGTGTCTAATTATAATAAGGAAAATTTTGGGGATACAATCCTAAATGGATAACTATAACAATGCTGGTTTGTTATTAAGTATGTGGTTGGTTTTAGGGCAAAATATAGCAATAAAATTTTAGCTTTTTCATAAATCTAAACATCTACATAGTTGTAATTACGAGAACGAGGCTCGAAATATAATTGAAGATTAAACGAACTTACCTGTAAGTGAAGTTCAATCGAAATTATATGAGAGCCTCGTTCGAAGTAATTACAACCTCCCACCCATTTCCCAACCCCATAGGAAAATAGCAGAAATTTTCTTTCAGCTCTAAACGAAATGATTAAATATTATCACGGAGATCGGAGACAGAGGAATCCAGGGGGACGTAACACATTACGTTTTTTGTTTTTACTAAACATTGTGACATAATCGTACCGGCAAAGCGTTACTACATAGTTGTAATTACTTCGAACGAGGCTCTCATATAATTTCGATTGAACTTCACTTACAGGTAAGTTCGTTTAATCTTCAATTATATATATATTTGAAAGTCTATGGAAATTATCCTCATTGGTCAGTCAGTTACAATGTACTCCTCAACATTTTTAATGTAAGAAGTTTAGTTTCTAGACGTGAAATTTTGTGTATAACTTACTTGCATAAACTTATCCACGGTTTGGTAGATGATCCTCAATGTCTTACACTTCTAAATTTTCACATTCCTTTTATCGCTACAAGAACCTCCCGTACATTTTATTTACCTACTCCCCGTACTAACGCATCTTATATATCCCCAATTTATCGGTTGTGTACAACTTATCAAGTTCACTTTTCCGGTGTTGATATACAGGGTGTAACAGCTAAACGAGCTACCTCGAATAACTTCTATGTTATTAAAGATACAATAAAATATATTGGCGGAAAAAAAATGAAACGCTTTGAAACTCGTGAAATTTCGACCATTTTCAAACCGCTATAACTCGGCGTATTTTCAATCGATTTCGATGAATCTTTGTGGACGAAAACCTTTGAAGTGTCTACTTTAAAGTCATGCCTGCGAATTTTAGCGCAACCCCTTCCGCCCCCCTCCAGCACCCCGGTGAAAAATAATAAATTTTAATTTTAAAAATGTCCAACTTTGATGATGTCTATGGACTTTAAAATTTTTTTTTGACTTGATCCATCAAAAGGGCACTAAAATTCACTCAATTCCCTGTGCAAAGAACGAAGTTCCTACGATCATTTGGAACAAAGTTATGAATTTTTTTTAAAAAGGACATTTTTTTGTTTTTTGCACATAACTCAGCGACTTTTCAACCAAATTAGACGATTCTTTCGGGGAAAAACCAAATTGTGGGTGTACTTTAAGGGGGTAATCTCAGATTAGGATGATCTTTTTTCGTACCCTTTAAAACCCGAACAAAAAAACACGTTTTTTCGCAAAAAAACGTCTATTTTTGGCGATGTGTACCGAGTTGGAAAAAATTTGTCGGCTCGATCCACAGAAAAGGCATTGAAACTTGTTCAATTACCTGTGCTGGGCTCAAAAAACGAAGTTCCTACGACGATTTGGCACAAAGTTATGGCCGTTTGAAAAAAAGTGCATTTTGTGATTTTTTGACTCATAAGTCGGAAGTTTTTCGGCGAAATTGTTTTTTTCACGAATGAAATTTTCCTTCAAAATTTCTAATTTTTTAGACAATTTGAGTTACACAAAATTTTCAATTTTAATTTTAAATTTTCTCGATATTACAGGTTTACTTATGCCCATGGCATGAAGAACGGTGCTCGATGTGGCATTTTGCTTCGTACAAAGCTGTCAAAAGGATGTTACACCGGTATAGCAAAATGCCATACGAAAATTTGTATATTGCTTATTGCTATGTTCACTTCGTACTTTGAAGGTTTTTGAAAATTATTTTTGACAGCAGAGAATTAAAATTCATCAATTCTTTGTGTTAATTAAAACAATAATTAGTTTATTTATTGACAAAAGCTTAAAGGGTTATAAACTAATTATTGATTTAATTAACACAAAGAATTGATGAATTTTAATTCTCAGCTGTCAAAAATAATTTTCAAAAACCTTCAAAGTACGAAGTGAACATAGCAATAAGCAATATACAAATTCGCCGAAAAACTTCCGACTTATGAGTCAAAAAATCACAAAATGCAATTTTTTTCAAACGGCCATAACTTTGTGCCAAATCGTCGTAGGAACTTCGTTTTTTGAGCCCAGCACAGGTAATTGAACAAGTTTCAATGCCTTTTCTGTGGATCGAGCCGACAAATTTTTTCCAACTCGGTACACATCGCCAAAGTTAGACGTTTTTTTGCGAAAAAACGTGTTTTTTTGTTCGGGTTTTAAAGGGTACGAAAAAAGATCATCCTAATCTGAGATTATCCCCTTAAAGTACACCCACAATTTGGTTTTTCTCCGAAAGAATCGTCTAATTTGGTTGAAAAGTCGCTGAGTTATGTGCAAAAAACCAAAAAATGTCCTTTTTTAAAAAAAATTCATAACTTTGTTCCAAATGATCGTAGGAACTTCGTTCTTTGAGTCCTGCACAGGGAATTGAGTGAATTTTAGTGCCCTTTTGATGGATCAAGTCAAAAAAAAAATTAAAAGTCCATAGACATCGTCAAAGTTGGACATTTTTAAAATTAAAATTTATTATTTTTCACCGGGGTGCTGGAGAGGGGCGGAAGGGGTTGCGCTAAAATTCGCAGGCATGACTTTAAAGTAGACACTTCAAAGTTTTTCGTCCACAAAGATTCATCGAAATCGATTGAAAATACGCCGAGTTATAGCGGTTTGAAAATGGTCGAAATTTTACGAATTTCAAAGTGTTTAATTTTTTTCCGCCAGTGTACTATAAGACAATCTTATACAGGAGAAAGGGGGACATCCAATTATGAAAGAAAATGTTTTTTTAAACCAGTGGTTCTCAAGCTATTCGTATTCTAGAGACCCTAAAACGTGCTTATCTGCCAAAAACTCATACTCGAAAATTTTGACCCGTCACAATACCTCTTTTATAAAATATATAACACATATTTAATAATTAATTAAAGAATATAGATTGAAAATAATAATATCTATTTGATTCTAGCACAAGTGAAATGATCAACGTGAACCCTCGCACGCCGTACCAATAAAAGCTTTTCTCACCATTAAAATGTAAAATCTAGCAAAACATTTGACTTTAAACGTCTGACTCAAAAACAGTCCATGAATATACTTTTCTATACAGGGTGTAACAGCGAAACCAACCAACGCCTATATTTTCTTTATTATTATAGTTACAAAAAAATGTTAATTAGCAAAGTTGTAGGAGACCAAGGGGGACATCTCATTAAAGAATAAAATAATTTTTTAAACCAGTGGTTCTCAAGTTACAACACAAAGTTATATTTTTTCAAATGAGATGTTGTATATTTTTTAGGCCCATTCGATGGAGTATTTTTTTCTGAATTCAACCATGTAATCGTTTTATACCCTTACATAATAAAAATATTGAGAAAAATGTTATTAAAATTTAAATAATTTTTAACTTTTAATATTAATATGCAATCTATGGATGAAAAACAAGTGATAAATTAAAAAAAAAAATACCATACAAGTTTGCGATATTTATGCCACGAGATATCCAAAGAAACCACGTCCATATTTAATTTATCACTTGTTTTTCATCCATAGATTACTGCACATTAATATTAAAAATTAGAAATTATTTAAATTTCAACTGAATTTTTCTCAATATTTTTATTATATAAGGATATAAAACGAATGCATGGTTGAATTCAGAAAAAAAATACTCTATCGGATAGGCCTAAAAATATGTATATTCCTATTTGAAAAAATATAACTTTGTGTTTTAACTTGAGAACCACTTGTTTAAAAAATTATTTTCTTCCATAATTGGATGTCCCCCTTTCTCCTGTATAAGATTGTCTTATAGTATTTTATTGTATCTTTAATAACATAGAAGTTATTCGAGGTAGCTCGTTTAGCTGTTACACCCTGTATTCCGCTTTTCTCACGTCAAATTTACGAGGCTCATTAATACATAATTTTTTTGTTATTTTAATTCAGTTATTTCATTCTGTGTTATATTTTATATTGTTTTTGTATCCTGTTTTCATTCTTGTCCTGTTATTGGGCTCTTAGCCTGTTGGTCAAGTATTTGTAATAATAATAATAATAATAATATTGTATACTTTTCAAGAAAGGTAAGTGTATATATAATATATTTGTATTAAATAAATACATATAAAATAAGCATATTTTAAATGAAGTTGATGTTTTGTATCATCAAGTGCATGGATTTTCACTAATAATTGTTAAATTAATAAACTTATAACATTTCTTAATCTGTAAGAAAATACACAAAACTTAACGGGTATATTACAGTTTTATAAATTGTTTTTATTATGATGACAACAGTTCAATACCACACTTTTAACATACGATATTTTAAAAGTGCTTTATATGTAGGATAATTTTATGTAACCAGTATAATATATGAACTTACCTTAATCGACTTTATACGTTTTCTTTTTTTAAAACAACGTAGAATCTTTGAATAAATAATTTAGTACAAGAACGGCAACGTAAGCAATAGAATACGTCACACGAAAAAAGTTCTAGTATCGGCAGCGCCACCTGGCACTCGGTACATGAACTGTTTGTTCTCGGTTTGTTGTAATCAAATTAAAAACAAAACTGTAGTGGCACTATCATTATATACAGGTTGGTGGATGTGAAATGCGAACATAGGGAAATATATGACAATGGAGTTATCATGCTAGGCATCTTGATATACGTGGAATAAGTACTGTCAATATCAAAGTAGCTGTCATATTATTGAAATTTTTATTTTCATTAAAATATTTTCTTTGCATAATAATGCATGTGTACGAGCAGAACAAGAAAGTTTACATGCACTTAGATTTTATTATTATTTCTGTTATTCTGTTTGTCAGACAAATTCACATTACTTCGTTTTGTGACACTACTACAAAATATATCAAGATACCTGGCATGAAAGTTCGATTGTCATGTAGGTCATGTATGTTCCCTATGTTCGCATTTCACCTCCACCAACCTGTATAGTCCAGGCATTTTAGATAATGTTTTGGCAAATAGGGGAAAAAAATGATAGACAGCTGAATTTTGGTATATACGCTCATAATGGCTTCTAGTTTAACATACGAAAAGTCCTAAACTATATCGCGTGTGCTTCCATTGCTACGACCTTGTAAAGATCTTGAGAATGAGATTTTTGCGTATAACTCACGAACGATGACACCAATTAAAAACTTTTTTACGATAATGTTGGTAATTTAATGTACTACAAAAAGGCCCTTACCAATTTTATCGCCAGTTTATTTATTTTCCTCAAAATCGGGAAAATGCTAATCACCGTTTTGGAATCGTTGAGAGCCCGTGAATTACACTTCCGGTTTCAGAAAAATAGCTGCCATTTATGAATGGAATATACTATCGACTTCCGGTTTGCGGCATTCAATTCCTTTTATATTTTTCTATTAGACGTATATACTTTTTAACTTCATCAGGCTTTGGTTTAGCAGGAATTTTAAGTTATTTTAATTTTAGTATATTACTAATTTTTTCATTTATTATGTTTAATCGAGTGTTATTTCTAAACGAATAAAAATACTGACTACCGGTTTTTGGGCATTATATTCCTTGAACATTTCTCTATCGAATACATTATACTGAAAATGTTGAAACATCTTCGTTTAGCCGAAATATAATGATATTCTTTAAGAGAACACAGGGATATTATGGATTTTAAAAAAATTTGTTGTGTTTAAACAAGTGTAATTTCTGAACGAATAAAAATACCGACTTCCGGTTTTCAGCATTCGATTTCTTGAACATTTCTCTATTAAATACATTATACCAAAAATGTTGAAACATCTTCGTTTAGCCGAAATCTAATGATTTTCTTTAAGAGAGCACAGGAAAATTATAGAAATATTTTTTATTTGTCATGTTTGAACAAGTGTAATTCCTGAACGAATAAAAATACAGACTTCCGGTTTTCAGCATAAGATTCTTTGAACATTTCTCTATTAAATACATTATACTAAAAATGTTGAAACACCTTCGTTTAGGCGAATTACACTTGTTCAAACATGACAAATAAAAAATATTTCTATAATTTTCCTGTGCTCTCTTAAAGAAAATCATTAGATTTCGGCTAAACGAAGATGTTTCAACATTTTTGGTATAATGTATTTAATAGAGAAATGTTGAAGGAATCGAATGCTGAAAACCGGAAGTCGGTATTTTTATTCGTTCAAAAATTAGACTTGTTTAAACACAACAAATTTTTAAAAAATCCATAATATCGCTGTGTTCTCTTAAAGAATATCATTATATTTCGGCTAAACGAAGATGTTTCAACATTTTTAGTATAATGTATTCGATAGAGAAATGTTCAAGGAATCTAATGCCGAAAACCGGAAGTCAGTATTTTCATTTGTTCAGAAATAACACTCGATTAAACATAATAAATGTAAAAATTAGTAATATACTAAAATTAAAATAACTTAAAATTCCGGCTAAACCAAAGCCTGATGAAGTTAAAAAATATATACGTCTAATAGAAAAATATAAAAGGAATTGAATGCCGCAAACCGGAAGTCGATAGTATATTCCATTCATAAATGGCAGCTATTTTTCTGAAACCGGAAGTCTAATTCACGGGCTCTCAACGATTCCAAAACGGTGATTAGCCTTTTCCCGATTTTGAGGGAAATAAATAGACTGACGATAAAATTGGTAAGGGCCTTTTTGTAGTACATTAAATTACCAACATTTTCGTAAAAAAAGTTTTTAATTGGTGTCACCGTTCGTGAGTTATACGCAAAAATCTCATTTTCAAGGTCTTTACAAGGTCGTAGCAATGGAAGCACACGCGATATCGTTTAGGACTTTTAATATGTTAAACTAGAAGCCATTATGGCTGTATCCCACGGTGTGATATATCCGCAATTTGTTGCCCGTAACCGCAACGGTTGCCTACAATGGAGACAGAACCTAATGTGCTAGGCAACTTTTTAACGGCAATTAATTTAGCTTTGTGCAGCTAAACTTTTTCTGTAGCGGCAATATTTTATGAGCAACTCGCGTATGCGCATGAGCAGTTCAAAGATTAGATACTGCGCAAGCGTTGCTTATGTCAAAACAGTGCAGTGAATATTTTAACTTTTAGTTTAGGTAGGTTATGTTATGTTTACATTGTGACATATTTGTAATTTATTTACTGATATTTTTCAAATACAAATTTTAATAAACGTCAAAAAATGTCGAATGTCATTTAAAACAGAAAATTTCCTATTACACAGCAGAAACTTTAAGTAACGAAATTCCCTAAGTTTTAAAGAAACTTTTGTTCGTGGGATAGACAATAAAAACAGTTGCCATTATTAGCAATTTTAAAATTGCCTGTATTTCTATCGTGGGATACAGCCATTATGAGCGTATATACCAAAATTCAGCTGTCTATCATTTTTTTTCCCCTATTTTTTTTATAATTCCTGGACTAATAATGTAAGAAAGTAATTAATATACATCGGAATTTATTAATCTTACAAACATTATTTTTCATATCTTTCTATAGTTAAAAAGTAAATAAAAATCAATATTTGATATTTCTTTAAATTAAAATATATCGTCCAAAGTTATATTATGCCTTCATCATGCCAAAATTTTGTCTCCCAAAAATAATATATATGAATAAATAATAAAACAGGTTACGTTATTATTTATCACCATGATAATTTAATAATAAATTATAATATTATTACCTCCAGCTTCTAAGCTCAATGCTGTAAAGGATTTTTTATTTCCAAAGTGGAGTATTATTTATCGAGGCGCTAGCCGAGGAAAATTACTAAATTTCATATTTTAGATCGTTATACAATTTTAAAAGGGAGAAACCGATGACAGAAAGCATTTGAATTACACACATACAACAATTTTGATATTTTTGCTCTACAGTTTGATTTGTTAAGTTTAATTTGATGTCAAAGCACATGCACACTTGTTCATAAATTAGTTATTAGATTGAAGGAAGATAAGACAGTGTTAGTAGATTTTACAAAATTACTTTTCATATTCCCTGGCCTAAATTTACAAAATTCATGTTTTCTCTACATGGCAGAGTAAAAATATTAGGAACAATTTGGTTTACTTACAGTGACGAACCTAGTAAAATTTATTCATCGTAATTATATTAAGTGACAATTAATTTGTTATGCCTAGTGCACACGGAGAAACATTTTGACATGTTTTCTGAAAAAAGTTTCCGGAAACTTCAAAGTTTTAACGGCGCCTATAAAAATGAGGCGTGTTCAGGAATCGTTGTGAAGTGCAACTAACTTCTTATTTGTCAAATCGTCAAATGTGATATGTGATCATAAACATATTGATTGTTTTTCAAAAAAAATCTCCATTTTCTGGAAACTTTTTTCAGGAAACTTATTAAAATGTTTCTCCGTGTGCACTGGGCATTAAATTCGTAGAGATCTCATTTAAAAAAACCGGGATATCATGTGGTAGCCACATCAAAATTATTTAGAGGCGTAGAAAAATTGTTAATATTGTCAATTTAGATAAATCTATTTGCAGAAAATGTTTATGCTTTAGTTGTTAGGTAAGCCCTGTTCGCACAATGCATCTAGCATGCATCTACCATGCGCCAAAGAAGAGTCTTTCCATGCGTCAAAATATTTTTACAGGCGCCGCTATTTTGGTGCATCAAAAGACTCTTGGGAAAGAAGAAGTACTGAATCGTTGAGTCGTTGCTAAATTCAGATTGATTGCGTTGACATTTGAGTACTGTCATACTGTCATTAGAACAACCACAACCTACATAATATAATTTATCTATTCATTTCCTTTCTTTCTTAATTTATTTAGTATTATTATACTAATTAAATAAAAACCAGTCTTTTTAAAGACTATTTCCTTCAGTCCTTTTTACCTCTCGCCTCATATTCTATAAGAGAGGTATTGTGATGGGTCAAAATTTTCGAGTGTTATTTTTTGGTGGAGAAGCACGTTTTAGATTAAGATTTTAATACGAATCTTAACAAGCCATTAAATTTTGGTTTCAATCTACAAACCGGAAGTAGTACTTTTAAAAAATATTTCAATAAATAATTGATTTAAGACAAATATTTTTATTTTAAATGAAAGATTATGTGATTATTACCTACAATCGGTATTTTATAAATTTTTCTGTATCTGATATCATTTAAGAATAATTAAAGTATAATACTTATAATTTAGTATTTCGGTATCTTGTAGTCCATGATCGTATCATTTGTTACTACGTAAAATTTAAATCAAATGATTATGACACAATGACATGACAGTCACAGTGACAATAGTAAAATATTGTTTATATCTTCTTCTGCAGTGTAAATAAAATGACTAAAATATATTTGTAAGTAGTAGCAGTAGTAATAGTACTTATATATTAATACATTTGTATAGGTAATAAGTAAAAAGAATAAAGTAGGTATGGCGGTAGGTCTTGTGGTGGCCACGTCAGATTTTTTCCCTTTATTTCTTTCCTATTTATTTATTACATTGTTCTTTTAATCAGTGTTTTTAAAAATAAACAGAATACGATGAACACTTTCGCGGTAAATGACAAAGTGACATATCGCTACACAGTAATGCCAACCTAACAATGAGACTTAATTTGAAACTTGGAAGAAGAAGTCTATTTTGATGCTACAAACACGCATCAAACGTGCATCAAACACATCCCATGTGTGAACGGCCATGCAACAACTACATGTTTGATGCATGGAAAGACTCTTCTTTGGCGCATGCTAGATGCATGCTAGATGCATTGTGCAAACAGGGCTTTAGGAAGAAATTAATTGTAGAAAAAATTATATTTCTATTTTTGATTTAATTGTTTTTAAAAGACTTTGAGATTTATATTTCCAACAAGAAAACAAATTATTTTAATTAGGTATTGTGTAACAAAAATACCTCTCTGCATTTCGTATCCTAGCTCATTACTACATTCTCTCTCTCTCTCCTGCAGCAATAATTTCTCGAACTCCCGCTAGGGGCAGCCTAGGATGGCTAAAAAATTCTGTACACTTTAGATACATTGCGTTGCCGTTCTTGTAGTAAATTATTTATTCAAAGGTAGAATGCAAATAAAAGATATTTTTACAAAAGTAAACATGAATACTCCATAAGACTCCATGTTAAAATTTTGTTGGGTTGTCCACAAACAGGTTCGCGCGCTTAGTTTTTGACTGTCACGTGACTGTTTGTGACCTTGTTGCAAGTACTCTATTCATTTGTTTTTATAGGGCGCGCTCATTCACGTGACGAACGTCACGTGTTCTGTGGGCCCTGCGTCAGAATTAAGCGCCATTTTCAATTTGAGCTTCGACTTTGTAGTTTGTTTTGCGACTTTTGTCAGTTTCGAGCATTTTTTCATCATTTTATTGTTGTCTGTTGATTGTGTTTATTATTTCATTTATTTGTGGTGTTTGTTATTATCATTTTTGTTATATGTTTACATTCTCAATAATCTATTTCATTCTCAATTTTTATGCATAAATGTAGGTACTTACCGCTGATTTGTTATTCTAAGAAAAGGGATAAAGTAAGGAATACAATAAATTCTGTAAATTTATTTTATTCCATCAATTTATACAATCAGTTCATATACAATCAATTGGGTCACATTTACGAGCATCCCATGAGTATACATAAATATATTTGTGTTTGTAGAGTTCATGAATGTAAATCGTAGTAAATGTGACCGGATTGTAAGTAATTAATCTATAACTACTTATAATAAATTGGATCATATGTACCCAAACATCTAGCAATCTGCAGAAACAAGACTATGCAATTGAATCATATTGTCTTAATCATCTAGTAAGCTATATCCCATAAACTTACGTATTAATATTAAAGCAAGCAATATAAATATGTAAGTTTGTATCAAATATAGCTTCTGAACGTGAGTGTGTCCGTAAATTATCTACAAATATTCACATTTACTGTAATATACATACATAACCGTTGGTTATTTTTCACTGACAAAACATAGTGGATGTTTATGAAAAGTAATTACAGTTTTAGAACGTAGTACAAAGTAGGGGAAATGTGCCTATGATGGCATGCTGCCTATGATGGCATACTGGTCGTACTTTAAAAAATTTAAGTTTTGGCGCGCCATTTTATATATACGCAAGCGCATATCTCAATTTTGTTAGTACTAGCGAAGTTTAGCGGCATTTGCATGCTTGGAATTAGTGTACGAAGAAATATTAAAATTAAGTAAGTAATGAAGTAACATTTATGTAAAATTCATAGCTATAGATTTTATTTTTGTTGTATAACGATATACTTATTTCGAGGTTATATTTGTAAGATATATTATATTTGTACACACCCGGACAAATGAAAATATTGACTTATTCCTATGATGGCATATCTAACATATTCCAATGATGGCATGGCTATTTTCGCAATCCCGTTCAAAAGAACCTTGGATAAACTTACTGTCAACGATGTCGGTCTTGGTGCCATTATGAATGTGCGGGTATCAACCCGAAAAAGAAATCATTCGGCTGCGAGTTATGCGTGAATTAGGTAGATTAAGCCCTGTTCGCACGGCGATCTTTGGAGATTCTACGGAGAGTCAAACTCCCGGCAAAGTTACGGCAAAAAAGAAGTTTTTTTCTTTCTAGTGATAATTACGTGGTTTTGAAGCAATCAATAAATTATACATTCTTCTTTTCCAAGACTCATTTAATTTAATTTAACAAATAATTCTTACTAGAAAGAAAAAAACTTCTTTTTTGCAGTGACTTTGCCGGGTGTTTGACTCTCCGTAGAATCTCCAAAGATCGCCGTGCGAACAGGGCTTTAGGTAGCTTTATTTTATTCACTTTGTTTAAAATAATTTTATTTGTGTTTTGTTTATTATTAAAATTTAATTTATTTATGTTTTGTACTTTATTTGAATAAAATTAAAATAATATATATATATATATATATATATATATATATATATATATATATATATATATATATATATATATATATATATATATATATATGTACAAATTATGTATTGGCTACCCTTTATTCTACAATAATTATTCCAAGTCAGCACTTCTAGCTGTATTTTTCCATTATGATAAGAAATGTAATAAAACCCCCTGCGAACAAGCAAAGATGTTCACTTGCTGCTCGCTTGCTCATGTAATATCTTGTACTCAACACGTGTAAACACGTTTAATAAAATAAAATTAATTTTTTTCAAATATATTAAATCAAAATATTTAATTGGCGCAGTCTGGGTAGAATCAGAGAAACACAAAAGCAAAAATTGTGTGGTGAATTTCAATTCTTTGCTCTGAGAAACCTATTAACCAAAAACGAAGAAAATTAATAAATAAAAAAGACTACAAGAACATCAAACGGCTTCAACCTATAGCCCATCAGGGTCTAACCACGACCCATCTCTAAAAAGAAGAATCCACAAAGACGACTCGAGGTTCCGGACCAAAACTGATCACGTACTCCAGCTTCAAGCAACGAGGACTTGCTGTTCGGTGGCCGATCCACGTCGAGGACTTCTACACTGCACGACTACAGACAGAAGCAAGAAACAGAGAACCCGGTGATGCCCGTCAACCATCAAATTATTTTTATTCTAAATATAATATTCGTGTAAGTTAAAATTAAAATATTAATTTATTACACAAAGGGGCAACTCTAGTAAACACTAGTAATAAAGTTGTCGAGGGACCGGCACAGTCCCAAACACACAAAAACACACCTAAATCTATGTTCACTAGTGATAGTGATATTAGTAACTCAGAATCCGAAAATTCGGACATTGAAGTAGAAAATACTACTCCATTAAACGTAAAAAATATTTTACGACCAAGTAGGTTAAATCAAATTAACAATCTAAACACATCAATCATGACGACCACTCTTTCAGAATTAAAAAATTTAACTGAAATCGTTCCTCCTTATAATGGAGACATAAAATTACTTAATAACTTCATCAGTGCCGTAGACGACGTTAAGTCTGCTCTAACTGCCGTAACACTAACAAACATTCAAGATACTTACTTATTCGGAATAATAAAAACGAAACTTACAGGCAAAGCTGCCGAATTATTGTCCGAAAATAAATTCAATAATTGGGATGAGTTAAAAACTCATTTAAAAAATAATTACTGTGACAAAAGCACTGCCGAAACAATTTTACTAGAAATCTTACAAATAAGGAATACTAAAACTAATGTAGATAAAATCTTGGAAATAATATCGCACAAATTTGCTCAGTATAAATCAAAAATTTTGCTTAAGGAATATAATCAATTGCAGAAAAATGCGATTATTAGAGAAAATCAAAAATTAGTAGTTTCACACTTTATAACTCTCCTACCTTTGGCAATAAGAGGAGCAATTATTGTGAAAGAACCGAGCACTTTAGAAGAATGCGAACGTTTGTTAAGAAACGAATTTAATTATTCCCAACAAAATATTACTTTCAATCCACCACCAAAGAAATTACCAGCTCAACAATTCCCATCCAAACCAGTTCAATTCAATAACAATCAAACCCAATCAAAACCTTTTGCACCCCGACAAAATTTGAAAAACTTTTTTGAAACAAAACGAACATTTCAACCAAAACCAATGACGCAACAAACGAGAATTACTACGCCAATGTCAACGCAGACGATAAGACAGAATTATCATCTCAACGATAGTTCAGATGAACGACCAGAACAAAACGCTGACGAATACGAAAACGTAGTAGAACAAGACGATGAACTTGAAAATGATTCTTTTTTAGAATTAGAAACAGACATGACCGAACAAAATACGTAATGTCGAGTTTAACAAACAACTTACCGTCATTACAAATTAACGATTACGTAATATTACTAGACACAGGCTCAAGCATAAATTTAATTCATCCAGATTTAGTTAACTTAAAAAATATGAAAACTCATGAAGAAAAGTGTACGTTTACAACCGTAAACGGTAAAACTACTATTTCACATTTTGTTATACTAAAAATAAATAAAATTCCACTGAAATGTTACGTTCACAAATTCCACAAACAATATAATTTATTGTTAGGAATTGAAGCATTCAAAAAACTAAACATTCAAATCAATTTCATTAAAAACTCTGTTAATATACAAGGAAAAGAAAAGAAACTAGAAAACGATTTCAAAACTTGCAAACAAAATAATAATATTCAAATTCGATCAGAACACTTGAATCAAATTGAAAAATCAAAATTAAAAACAATTATAAATAATTACGAAGACCTTTTTCCAAAAGCTAACGAAAAATTATCTAGTACAAATTTATGTGAACATAATATAATTGTTAATAATGAAACTCCTATTTATACAAAAAATTATAGACTTCCAATAATTTATGATAATGATATTGAAGAACACATTCAAACTATGCTAAGAGAAAATGTAATTCAACCATCTCACTCTCCATGGAATTCGCCTATTTGGATAGTTCCAAAAAAATTAGACGCCTCCGGTAAACGTAAAACGAGACTTGTAATTGATTTTAGAAAATTAAATTCTCAAACTAAAGATGACAAATTTCCAATTCCAAATATTGACACACTATTAGATCACATCGGACACTCAAAATATTTTACGACTTTAGACTTGCATTCAGGCTTTCATCAAATTCCTATGAACAAAAATGATATTGAAAAAACAGCATTCTCTACTACATCAGGTCATTATGAATTTTTACGAATGCCATTTGGTCTCAAAAATGCACCAGCGACTTTTCAAAGAATGATGAATATTGCACTAGGAGATTTAGTAAACAAAATTTGTCTAGTTTATTTGGATGACGTAATAATTTTTGGCAAAAATCTTGAAGAACATCTGCACAACATTCTACTAGTTTTTGAAAAATTAAGAAAAGCAAATCTAAAAATCCAGATGGATAAATCTGAATTCCTGAAAACACAAACAAAATACTTAGGATATATTATTACGCAAGATGGAATTAAAACAGATCCCTCTAAAATAGAAAAAATTCAAAATCTCAATATTCCTAAAACAAAGAAAGAAATCAAGCAATTTCTTGGTACAATAGGATGGTACCGCAAATTTATTCCAAATTTTGCAAAACTTACTAAGCCTCTTACTTTATGCTTAAAAAATGGTCAAAACATTGATATTTATAATGAGTCATACAGGAAAAGTTTTAATGAATGTAAAGAAATTCTCACTTCATCTCCTATACTACAATTTCCAAATTTCAATAAAGATTTTATATTAACTACAGATGCCTCCGATTATGCCATCGGATCAGTTTTATTACAAAAAGACGAAAACGGTAAAGAAATGCCGATAGCATATTTTTCAAAAACATTAGGTAACGCTGAACAAAATTATAGCACCATCGAAAAAGAACTTTTAGCAATAATAGAATCTGTTAGAAATTTTAGACCTTATCTATTTGGCAGAAAATTTGTTATCAAAACAGATCATAGACCTTTATGTTGGTTGTTTAATATGAAAAATCCTAATCAAAAGCTTATGCGGTGGAAAATTGAACTAAATGAATATAATTTCGACATAGAATACTTGCAAGGAAAAATGAACGTTATAGCCGACAATCTTTCTCGTCAACGTGACAAAACACAAATCCACAATAAAATCGGTGACGTAACAGAAACAAAAATATTTGCCCATTGTATTTCTGAAGATATTGAAATGAGTAAAGGTTTAGCAGATCAAGTCAATAAGAAATTTGACAGTAAAAATTTTTGTAGAAACCTAAATCAAAAAAATAAAAACATAATTATTCAAAATTA
This sequence comes from Agonum fuliginosum, assembly GCA_947534325.1. Lineage (NCBI taxonomy): Eukaryota > Metazoa > Arthropoda > Insecta > Coleoptera > Carabidae > Agonum > Agonum fuliginosum. Next base: position 20,221,060 of record OX384040.1, read on the forward strand.
TAATAATCAAACAATTATCCACTTAATAACAAAAGAACGATATAACGAAAGACCATCAATTAAAAACCTAGACAAACCATTAAAAGAATTAAGAGATTATCTTATTCTTAATGAAATTTTTGAAATTAATATACCTCTTCTAGGATGCGGATTAGATAAATTAGAATGGAATCAAGTATCAGCGAAAATATTAAAAATATTTGAAGACACAAATATACAAATTAACGCTTACAAACTTCCTACAGTAAATTTACATGACAATGAATCAGTTTCTTCAAATCAAAATACAGTACACTCAGATCCAGAAAATTTAGTTAACGGATTAAGATATGTAGAAGATAGAATCAACATAGCCGATAATCAGTTAATATTTGAAACACATAATTTTGAAACTGAAATAGAAATAACAAAATTATTCGAAAATAGAAAACAACGAATTCATTGTAAATTCAATCAACAAAATCTTAACGATGAAATACTAAACTTTCTAAAAGGATATATTGTTCCAAAAATAAAATATTTAGCCATTTTTAATGAAAAAGACTTAGATCTCAAATTTTCAAAAATTATAAAAGAAAATTTTGAATTTAACACGATTAATATAGTTGCTTGTAACAAAATAGTAGAAGACATTGAGAACGATGATGAACAGATAGAAATAATTCACGACTTCCACACAGGTTTAACAAACCATAGAGGAATAATAGCAACACTCAATTCACTAAAAGAAAAGTATTTTTGGCCCAAAATGATAAACAATATCACCGAATATATAAATAAATGTGAACTTTGTAAATTAAATAAATACAACAGAAAACCAATTCCAGCAATAGATAATTTAACACCAACACCCGCAAAACCATTTGACATAATAAACATTGACGTTCTTTGTTTAAATAAAAATAACTTTTTAACAATTTTTGATCAATTCTCGAAACACGGTCAAGTATGCCCGTTAGAATATAAAAGCTCAAATAACATATTACAGAAATTAATTCAATACTTCCAAATTTATACCATACCAAATAAAATAATTATGGACGCAGGACCTGAATTTAAAGGTAACATTTTACAAGACCTATTCAAACTTAGAAATATTGAAAGTCACGTAACTTGCGTAAGTAACCCTAAAAGCAACGCAGTTGAAAGATTCCACTCAACACTTATAGAACATCTCAGACTTCTCGAAAATAATAATCATTTTAGAACCAAAACATTCTTAGAAAAACTTGACTTAGCAGTTTTAGCTTATAATAATACCAAACACTCTGTAACAAAATTAACTCCTAATGAAATACTTTTTGGCAAAAATAAGCAAATCCCATTTAGAACTATTCCACTCATCCAGGAAGAAATAATACAAAATTATCAAACAGAACAAGAAGAATTATTTAAAATTATTAATGATAAAATAAAAACAGAGAAACAAAAACGTTACAAAGAGAATGATAATCCCTTACAAATAAAAGATACAATTTACGTGAAAGAAAACACAAGACTAATTAAAAAATTCAAAAAACCATTATTTAGAAAATATAAAGTTCAACATTACGACCCAATATTAGGAAAAGTAAAAATTAAAGATCAAGTAGCCGAAAAAAATATTCGGATTAACAAAGTAAAACAATAAATTGTTGTTACTTAGAAAAATAACACAAAACAAAGACATTTGACAACTAAATGAAATTATAGAAACTTACTGTCGACACGACAATGAACAAATACACTTCCTTATTAATATCCTAATTTTCTCTTCCGAAACTTATGACTTATTTCAACTCACGCCATTACCATTTATAAATATTAACAAAATTTTACAATTAATTGAAAAACAGACTATGTATTTTATGAATAACCATAATAAATATAAGATAAATAATTGCATTTTTGTTAATAAGATATACTATTGTAAAACCGAATATATTATTTTAAGTAATTGTATAATAAATATTTTAAATACCCAAACGAATGATGATTGCAAATATGATACTCTTGAACTTGAAAATACTTTAATACAAGTTGACACAATTCAAGAAACGTATAAAGAAATAATACCTATTCGAAACTTTCAATTTTAACAAAAACATTTCAAGAAATATTAAAATTAATATTATAATCAAAGAATTATCACAAATAAGTTAAATAATCACAAAATAATAACAATCATCATTTCTATATTATTTATAGTTTGTTATTCTTAATAATATGTCTTGTACTATTATATAAGTTTAGAATTAAGTTTTTCACTTGTTGTAAAATAAATAAAAAACCCAATAACATTAAGGAACCTGTAGAATTAAGTTCAATTAATTAATAATTATTGTAAAATCTCAGAAGGGAGGAATTATGTATTGGCTACCCTTTATTCTACAATAATTATTCCAAGTCAGCACTTCTAGCTGTATTTTTCCATTATGATAAGAAATGTAATAAAACCCCCTGCGAACAAGCAAAGATGTTCACTTGCTGCTCGCTTGCTCATGTAATATCTTGTACTCAACACGTGTAAACACGTTTAATAAAATAAAATTAATTTTTTTCAAATATATTAAATCAAAATATTTAATTTACATACAGGGTGAGTCATCGAAATGCCCGTCGTCGATATCTCCCTTGTCGTTAAAAATACAGCATAAATTTATTAACAGAATTTTTCGTCTACTCAAGGAGCATAACTTAAAATTATTTTCACATATACAGGGTGTTGCATAACGACTTGGCAATAATTGTTCGTCTTTTTTTAAATGAAACACCCTATATATTTTTATATATTTTGAATTGTATTTTATTTACCTATACGAAAATATAAGTTTCATTTTAGTTTTCCACGGCGTTGCCAAGTTATTCAATTTTTTCTCTAAAAAAAGCCGAATACACGTATTGTTTTATAAAGGCGTACTGAAGTTATTTTAATAGTAAAAATTAAGAATTTTTTTTTCTGTACAGCTGTAACTATACTCTTTGTTCTGACATAACTTTTTTTAAATGTTATTATACAGGGTGTTCAATACAGAGAATCAAATGTACTCAATTTCAAATGGCTATAACTCGTCATTTTCAAATGGAACACCCTATATTTTATTATTCGGTTGTGTGTATTTTTGCATCTTCTTATGTTATAAAGGGTGTCCTATGCCTAAAAACATTAATTTAATTAATTTCGAAATTAATGTTTTTAGGCATAGGACATCCTTTATAACATAAGAAGATGCAAAAATACACACAACAGAATAATAAAATATAGGGTGTTCCATTTGAAAATGACGAGTTATAGCCATTTGAAATTGAGTAAATTTGATTCTCTGTATTGAAGACCCTGTATAATAACATTTAAAAAAAGTTATGTCAGAACAAAGAGTATAGTTACAGTTGTACAGAAAAAAAAATTCTTAATTTTTACTTTTAAAATAATTTCAGTACGCCTTTATAAAACAATACGTGTATTCGGCTTTTTTTAGAGAAAAATTTGAATAACTTGGCAACGGCGCGGAAAACTAAAATGAAACTTATATTTTCATATAGGTAAATAAAATACAATTTAAAATATATAAAAATATATAGGGTGTTTCATTTAAAAAAAGACGAACAATAATTACCAAGTCGTTATGCAACAGCCTGTATATGTGAAAATAATTTTAAGTTATGCTCCTTGAGTAGACGAAAAATTCTGTTAATAAATTTATGCTGTATTTTTAACGACAAGGGAGATATCGACGACGGGCATTTCGATGACTCATCCTGTATATATATATATATATATATATATATATATAAAAATTCATTTATTTACGTGTGGTGTGCCATCATAAGTAAAGTCTGTTGCCTATGATGGCATACTTGTTGCTTTTTTAAAAAGTGGTTTAACCTAAAATATGGAAATTTAATCAAAGTTCAACATATGCATATTAATTTATTAATATATACAGGGTGTTCATTTTAAGTGGCGCACCATTGCTAACTCGAGAACTATAAGAGCTACGAAGTTGGTTAAATAAGCAAACAATTTCTATTTTATATGACTACTTTAATGAACGAAACAAAAAAATGTTTAGACCAGTGGTTCTCAAACTACGGGGTGCAACTTTCTTATTTCAAATGGGGACCTATTTTTTTATTTGTTTATTCGATTCAGTATTTTTTTCTGAATACAACGAGATATTAGTTTCATACTCTGGCATAACAAAAACATGAGAAAAACGCTATTGAAAATTATGATAATTTAATTAAAATCTATTGTTAGTTATGTTATGGAAGAAAACAATTGAATATTTTGTTTCATATTAATTGTTAGTGCAAAAGATTCTAGTATACTACACTGATCAGACCAAATAAGGTCGAAACACGTGTCCGTAGTTACCACCACCTTACACCCTACCAGTGGCGGCGCTAGACTTTGAAAATTGGGGGGCCAGCAGGGACCAGGAAAAAATTTACGGGGGGCACACATATTTTTCATTAATTTTGGTACCTACTATATTTTAATATTTTATGAAACATGCACGTCAAAAGGTATAAAGGAGTTTTGACAAACATGAATAGCATTGTCAATATAATTTTTTAAATTCAGAACAAAACAAAAATATTTTCTTTCATAATAAAATAAAACTTTACATTGTTATTTATAAAACCATAGGTTAGTTACACTAATTTAATTCTTCGATTTTTATTTAAACTAGCTTGTCAACAACTTCATTAAAATCTATAAATTGTGATATATCTTTTTTAATACTTAAAATACTAATATCACTAATCTACTATTTGTAAGTAATGTGGTATCGATTTTTTGTTTCTTTTCCGATTCTGGCAGAAAATAATTTTTAATACTTGCTGAGCGCTTCATATTTGCAACCAATTAGTTCTCTGATCATTCAACATTAATTTAACTTTTAACAAATAATAGCGCTCTTTTACAGCGGTATTATGTATTATGAATAACGAAACTGCGAGCACTTACAAGATATAACAAGTTCGTAGCGGTAGCGCCATATCGGACCACCGACGTCGATCCAATACTTATAGCGTGGCGTGTTTCTCCACCCTTCACAACTAACATAAAACCATAAAAGTAAATACAAAAATTGTAGACCGACGAAAAATAGTTAATCAAAAAATTACGTAGTAGAACTATTATGTATATGATTATTTATGTAATACTTGTATTTTTGTGTTGAAATATCTTTTTTTCCTGAAAATGTACGGGGGGGGGGCAAGCTGGGGGCAACAGATCATTTTGGGGGGGCTCTTGCCCCCCCTGACCGCCCGCTGGCGCCGCCACTGCACCCTACTGAATACTTAGTTTTTGTTCTGTGCTTAGTACCCTGAACTCATACACTCAGTAGCGGTCCTGATTTCCTGATTAAAATCAAAGAATCTTTTTCATTAATAAATAACAATTAATATGAAACAAATATTCAATTGTTTTCTTCCATAGCACTCTTGTAACAATCAGATTTTAATTAAATTATCATAATTTTCAATAGCGTTTTTCTCATGTTTTTGTTATGCCAGGGTATGAAACTAATATCTCGTTGAATTCAGAAAAAAATACTGCATCGAATAAGCGAATAAAAAAAATAGATCCCCATTTGAAATAAGAAAGTTGCATCCCGTAGTTTGAGAACCACTGGTCTAAAAAAATAATTGTTTCGTTCATTAAAGTAGTCATATAAAATAGAAATTGTTTGCTAATTTAACCAACTTCGTAGCTCTTATAGTTCTCGAGTTAGCAATGGTGCGCCACTTAAAATGAACATCCTGTATAATATAGTATACAGTATGCAACCATATACACCGAGAGAACGATTTGGTTAAAATAAAGAAAAAATTGCTGACGCAGCAAATTTTATTTGTTGTATACGAGCAAGTAAATGTTTAGTTCGGATTACTAAATTATATTTTTGAATTTTTTTGATTGGGGGCCGTAATACGTCACACGATTTTTGCCCAATTTTGACTCCCCCCCTTTTCAAACTACGTCACAAATCGGCAACAAGTCTAAACCATTGAGAGATCACTCCAAAACAAAATCATACGATATTCAACAAAATATTTTGATTGTCCAACAAAATAGTTTTGTTAGTACAAAAGAAATCATGTTGTTAGCGGTACAAAATAATGTAATTGAACCAAACATAATAATATTATTGTTTTAAAGTAGATATACGTCTAACTAATAATATAATTTTATTGCCATAATTTGTACATTCAACAAAGTTAGGATTGTTATTTTCAAGAAGTATTTGCTAAATGAACAAAATTATATATTTCATTTTACTAATATAACATACATATTTTTTAGTTGCTAGAAACAAATAAATTTTGTCATTCTAGCTAAACTATTTAGAAATTGTCTACATTTTTGTTAAAATAACTAATTTTTCTTCAACAAAATAAATTTTGTCTATAATACAAAATTATTCTCACAGTGTACCAGAAATAATTATCTAAGTTTTTAAATAAAGCAGTAATTAAGTGTTAAAGTTAAGGGTGTCATCATAGGCACATTTCCCCTACATTATAATAAATGTGACAGAAAATTGTATTCATATTTTCCAAATTCATTAAAAAAAAAAACCTGTCTCTCCTTGTAATGTATTTGAAACATTAGTTGTAAGGTTATTAAGTCGGTAATAACCAACTTCACTTCAATGTGTAATGGCGAATATGTAACATTGTGTTTTGATAATAAAATATTTTAAATTAGATAATATAAAGCCTCATTCCCAGCGATTTTACTAATGCGTAGTGCATAGTGGATAATACGTAAACGCAAGCGTAGTGCTTAGTACGTAAGTTGTAAGACCATTCCCAGCAAATGTTTTTATTCATAAATCGATAGTGAGGACATCTATTAGATAAAAATAAATTATTAGTAGTTTTCTTGAATATCGACTGACTACAACGAGAGCACACAATTTGGACAAATATAGTTTTGTCAAAACGTAGTTTGACCAAAAATAATGAAGCCAACCCGTAATTTGGCCAAACTGTATTCTAGACAAACTGTAATTTCACATTCCGTAATTTGACCAAACCGCAACTTCGACTAATATTATTTTGTCAAATCGTTTTCAGTTAAACCGTAATTTAGCCAAAACGCAACTATACCTAACTGGAATAATTCAACACGGAATTTATCCAACACGTATTTTTGTCAAATCGCAGATATGCATAACCGTAATCTTGTCAACCGTATTTTAGTCAAATCGTAATCTTGCCAACTCTATATAAAGACATACAGTTGGGAAGATTACGATTTGAGTAAAATGCGTTTGGCAAGATTACGGTTATGCATAACTGCGATTTGACAAAAATACGGTTTGAATAAATTCCGTTTTGAATTATTCCAGTTAGGTATAGTTGCGTTTTGGCTAAATTACGGTTGACCTGAAAATGATTTGACAATAAAATATTAGTCGAAGTTGCGGTTTGGTCAAAATACGGAATGTGAAATTACAGTTTGTCTAGAATACAGTTTGGCCAAATTACGGGTTGGCATATTTACGGTTTGACAAAATTCTAGTAGAACAAATTACAGTTTGACTAAAATACAGTTTGGCTTCATTATTTTTGGTCAAACTACGTTTTGACAAAACTATATTTGACTAAATAAGCGGACGCCCCGCAATGTAATTGCTAATCTAGCACCAGGAGGAATTGTTTGACGAAACAAGTCTATTTTTTAATTCGATGTTCTATCAATGATAGAAGTTTGTCAAACTGATTCATATTCTATCTTGTATAGTTAAAAAATAAATTTTCGTCGCATAGTCGCATTTCTTTAATTAAGTTGTCCCAATCACCTTGTAATAATCTTTTTTGATTTATTGGGTGCACCCACCATCCATGTTTGCGACGCTTTTTATTTACTAAAGACGAAGATTGCATTATTAATACTGAAGCTGCCATAGCAACAGCTTCTCTTCGACGTTTTATGACTTCATACACCATATTCGCTGTATTTTGACTCATATTCATACTTCTTGATTATCACCGAACGACCGAACAAAACAAGAAACAAGGTTAAATTCTCAATTCTGACAGTTCTTGCTAGAAAGAAAAAGACAACTATATATCACGTATATCTTTATCTCACAGTTACGCTTAAGCCTCATTCCCAGCTATCGTTTTAACGCGTAGTAGCTAGTAGATAATGCATAAAAGTTTGTACGATGGACTCTCGCTGAAGCATTCCCACGTCTGTTCAAGAGTTGTGCGTAGTGCACAAGCGTAGTGCACTAGCGCAAATGCTTGCAAGGTTCAAGCTTTTAGTCACTATGCGTAAGCGTTATTGTGAGATAGAGATATAAATGATATATAGTTGCCCTTGTCTTTCTACGTCGAACTGTCAGAATAGCAGAATTCTAACATCTAACCTGCATTTGTTTGAGTGATAGTGAAAGAGCTAATAGAAAAATGAATATTGAAAATACAGTGAATGCTGTATATAGTGTAGATATATTCCATTTAACTCCTCAGCAATTTTATAATATTATCTTAAACTCATAGTTTCTGTAATTTCTCTTTCTTTCCGTCTCTCTTATGTTTTGTTTAGTATTCTTAACTTTAATTTATTTTGTAATTTTTCTTGAACATTTTATATTGTGCTCATACTATTTGTTTTTTTGCTCCTGCTTTATAATTGGGCTCTTTGCCTGTTGAGCAGTGTATAATTAAATAAATAAATATGAGGTCATAAGACGTAGAAGAATAGCAGTTGCTACGACAGCTTCCGTTTTTATTATGCAGTCTTCTGCAATAAATAAAAAGCGTCGCAAGCGTAGATGGTGGGTTCACCCTATCAGAGGCGGACTGGGCCGGTGGGATGGTGGGATATTTCCCACTGGGCCGCGATGAATTTGGGCCGACTGCCGACACGATAGGGCCGATTATCGATAAGGATAATAATTTTTTTTATAAATAACTCAAACAACCCAAATCTGAGTTTTTCTTTATTAAAATTCACAATTATTTGCAATATTGTATACAAATAAACAAACGAAACTAAGTTTTGTATTCATGATTTGTATTGGTCAGTCATTAATAGAATCGGCTGTTCGTTCGGCTCGGTTTTGTTCTTTACAAGTGTAAGAAAACGGTAGACTAATTACATATTAATAAATTTCCCAATTTTCATTACATTTATTTTTAAATTAGTTATTTATTTTAATTTGTACTCATAAAAGTATTGACGCCGGCGAGATGAGAAATCTCGTCTCATTCTCGTCTCGTCTCAAAATTACGAGACGAAAACCAATAATTTTCTCGTCTCGGATTGCGAGATGAGAAAAGAATCAATATAACCAGACGAGAAATAGTTCTCGAGAAATCGAGAATTCTCGAAATAAAAACTGAAAAATATATGATATTATTCTCTTCGAAAATGTCAAAATACATTTTATTGTACTTTGTTCGTAGCATTTTATTGTTTCGATATAAATATTTTTTATTTTAAAAATAAGAATTATGTGCAAATTTAACAGAAATGTACAAAAAGTTCTAGCTTTACAAATAGATGGCAACAAATTTTATTCGAGAAATTGGGACGAGACGAGAATTGAACAGCCGATAAATGACCAAGACGAGATTATTTAAATTTCTCGTCTCACGGCATCACTACGTAAATGAGGGTAAATTGTGTATAATTTTCCTTCTATGGAAAAACTAAACTTTTAATGAAACAGCCATTGACCTTGAACCCAAAAAAAAATTCGCCTACGGCGCATTTTTTTTCTTTTTTCGTAAAACAACACTTCTTTAAAAAACTTCGGTTGGGCCGGTGAAATTTATTTCCCACTGGGCCGACACGTTACCAGTCCGCCTCTGCACCCTATCAATAAAAACGTTTATTGCAAGGTGATTGGGATAATTTAATCAGAGAAATGAGGCTTTGTGACGAAGTTTTATTTTTTAATTATACTAGACTAAATGTCAATCAATTTTTATCAATCAAACAATCAAACAAAACACGAAACAAATATCTACCTATGCTTTTCAAACCAAGTTCAAAAACAAAATGACGTAGTGTCGATAAGTCGATATTCTACAAAACTATTCATGTATCATTGTGTCCGATAGATGTCATCACTATCGATCTAAAACTTCTTTCTAAACACTACGCATAACGCTTGTGTTTAATGTATTATGCACTATCCACTACGCATTAATGAAATAGCTGGGAACGAGGCTTCTCCTCTACTTTCTTTTTCTTAAAACACTGGAATCTTCCAGTGGGAGATCCAATGGATGTGGTGTACCCAAGACCGACAGAAGGCACCCAGTCAGGATGGTCTGGATCATTCACAGGCCGTTCTGTAATAGAAATACATAAACGATATACAAGAAATACTGTATAATTCTTTGAGAAACTTACTGGTCACAAAATGTTCCAAACGAATTCATGCATTTTTCACAACAGATGGATCCCGGCGTATCGTTGTCGTTCAGCTTTTACAGAATCAAACTGACCTATACAAAGTCACATTTTGATAAGTTATAGGGTCCGTGTCCGTAACATTGGCAATACCCATTTTTAAATTGAATATGTAATTAAATAGAAAGAAAGTGCTAATGACGTGCTATAACGTGCTATATCATTTAAAGTCCGTTGCGTCAAAGACTTATTTTAAAAAAATAGTGGGCATCGCCAATGTCTCGCTAGCTATGCTCACTTAATAAAAAATATCGGGATGCCGATCTACGATCTGGTCCCATTAGCCAAACTCTCGCTTAGTTTTATATCTTATTTTATCTTATGCTATAAAATGACTAAAAATTGCATTTATGTATTTTTTCCGGTCATCTTAACTTTTATCTATCCCCGATAAAAATAAATTATAAAATTGTCTTTAAACATCATTTTTGTGAATTTATTTTTTGATCAATTGACTACCTATTTAAAAGGATGTTGGAATGGTTTCTTAGTTGAAATAAAATTAAAACATTTTTAACACAATAAATATTATATTTCGAGCCTCGTTCTCGTAATTACAACTATGTAGTAACGCTTTGCCGGTACGATTATGTCACAATGTTTAGTAAAAACAAAAAACGTAATGTGTTACGTCCCCCTGGATTCCTCTGTCTCCGATCTCCGTGATAATATTTAATCATTACGCTTTCTTGTGCGGTTGTGGTCACATCGGCTCCGATTAATTAAATGTTATAAAGTTAGTGTACAGTGTTCTGCAATTATTTAAGAAGATTGGGAAAAGAAGATAGGATAGAGACTCTCGGATGAGGAAAAATGGAAACTCGAAAGAAAAATAGCGCAGTCCTCGGCAAATTCAAATTCTTCTTCCTCAGAGGAAATTTTAAAATATAAACAAGGTAAATTATTACCGGTGGTGGTCATGATTTTCGAATTTTGTTTTCAATAAGTAGATTATTGCATTTATTACAAGTCCGAAAGTTGGTTATACACTTATAACTATAACAATTAAATTGAGGGTGATGCGGTTTTGCATATGTTTTTGTTTTTATAATATTGAATCGGTATTTTTCTTAGAGGGGCAAGAACCCTTATACTTCGAAGTCTTAGTTTAGCACTGTTTTATTTGACTTCTTAGTTAGCATAAAGGGGCAAGTACCCTTATAGAGGGGCAAGTACCCTTATACTTCGAAGTCTTAGTTTAGCACTGTTTTATTTGACTTCTTAGTTAGCATAAAGGGGCAAGTACCCTTATAAAGGGGCAAGTACCCTTATAAAGGGGCAAGTACCCTTATAAAGAGGCAAGTACTCTTATAAAGGGGCAAGTACCCTTATAGAGGGGCAAGTACCCTTATAGAGGGGCAAGTACCCTTATACTTCGAAGTCTTAGTTTAGCACTGTTTTATTTGACTTCTTAGTTAGCAAAAAGGGGCAAGTACCCTTATAGAGAGGCAAGAACTCTTATAGATGGGCAAGAATCCTTATACTTCGAAGTCTTAGTTTAGCACTGTTTTATTTGACTTCTTAGTTAGCAGTACGAGTTCACACAAGAGGTGAAACATCTGCAATTACATAACTGAAAATCACGCAGGTAGTGAAGCAGTTACATAATGAATCTTATCGATTTCGGTTTTATAAAGATTAAAACATTATGCATATTACTCATCCCAAAAGGTATATATTTTCAAACAGTTAGCAGCTAGATTAATTTAACACGAGAGATTAAACAGTCTGTTTTAATTGACGTCTTAATTAGCAGTACGAGTTCACACAAGTGGTGAAACATCTGCAATTATATAACTGAAACTCACGCAAGTAGTGAAGCAGTTACAAAATGGATCTTATTGATTTAAATTTTATAAAAATTAAAACATGCATATTACTTATCCTAAAAGTAAATATTTTCAAACTTCTTAAAAGAAGAAAAATATGCAATTAGTCATTCGAGAAGTAAATTACTAGCCTTGTCAGACTAATTAGCATCGGAGATTCTCGTATCTACGAAATAATTACCAATTAACAAATTCGAAATCGAACCACTCTTCATGCAACAAACAGGCATCTGCATCCAGATGCTGAAAAACAATAGAATAACTGGATCAGGACAGAGGTCGGAAAGGCGACTAAAAAATTATAACTTCACAAAATACGCGTCTAGCGAAGTTCCCTACTTTACCGCACCAAAACTGAAACCCGAAATAAAAGCTCTTTTGTCAGATTAGTCTCAAAAGAGACAATCATTTTCTGGACTCGCAGAACCAGTTAGGGACTGCAATAACTGAAATTGGAAAAACTCTATCCAATATTTTGTCAGAAGAGGAGTGGGTTAAATATTTTATAACTGGAAACGCTCACCACCTCAGGGCTACACAGGCGCAGATGGGCGCTCGAGGTGCGACAGCATAGGCCCAAAAACCGAGTTGTAGTTTCGCAGACTCACAACCGAGCTGCAGCGATACAAACAAGGTTCAGGTTTTCAGCGAAAACTTAACCCCGGTCAGCTGTAAACATGCAGTCTCAACGACGACAACACAGCAATATTAATTCCAGAGGTAAGTGCTGGTCGTCTTAAAGTTTCTAACAAATATGGAAATTGTTTACAAAGGATACCTTTGTAGTTGAGCTGCATTAAGGGTTACGAGTTGCCCTTCGCTAGTCAGCTAAAGCAAAAATTTGTGCCAAAGGTAATAACTAAAAATAACTGAACACAGTTACATATTGCTATACAGAATTCAATAAATTATTTTCACCAACTGTTTGAAAATGGAGAACACCAGAAAAGCGACTAAATTACTTAGTCCCGGTTCATTTAGATGCCCACTAGGATCTAAAGGATGTATATATTTTTTTTAAATTTCCAGTAGCTAAAAGTAGCAGCAAATATTGAGTTTTTCTTACAATACCAAATTGTATCAGTTCACTGGTTTGCCGTTGGACTTTGTACAAGTCCTTTTCATTTTACAAAAATTATGAGGATAATAGTACAGAGCTTAAGATAGCAAGGAGTTCTATAACTTTTATTTAGATGATTTTTTGTATTTCGTCAATTCATTTGAACATTGTTTATCTAATTTGCGAAAGATTATTGATCGTTTACAATACCATGGGTTGTACTAAATATTTCAAAAAAGTAGTTCAACACCTAGTACTAAATATTATATTTAGAGTTATTATAAATTCTAGTAATTACTTGTTGGAATTACCAGAACATAAGAAAATTTTGTTAATTAACAAAATAAAATTTTTGTTGGGAAAGAAATTAATTTCAATCAGTTCTTTTGTACAGCTGGCTTTACACAAAAGCAGTTGGAGACAGATAAAAACATAGCTCTGTCTAAAAGTAACGGCGGTTTGGATAAAATTATGTTTTTACCCGATAAATTAAACACAAAATTAAATGGTCGATAAATAATTTAAGTTCTAAAAATCCCATAAGACATTTCAAATTCGATTTGAATTTAATAATTTTTCCTGATACTTCGAAGCATGGTTCGGGTATATTTTGTGCAGGTCAAACTGCACAGGGTCCTTGGAATCGTGCTTAAAGAAAAGATCATATAATGAACTATTTGTATTTACTGGCAATTTTATAGACCTTCACTGATTTGCAAGAGTTAAAGTAAATTGCGAAAGTTGGTTGAGAATAGACAATACAACAGCGATCTCATATGTTAATAAAATGAGTGGAGCGCAACTTAACAAATTACATAATTTAGCAAAATTGTGCGAACAGAGAAATATTTGGCTTTACGCCTAGTATATACCATCCAAAAGAAAATAAATGCTAAATGTGAAAAGTTCTGTTCATGGCATAGTGATCCTTATTGTTTAATTATTGTTGATGCACTCACTATATCATGGAAAAACCTATATAATTATGCGTTTCCACCGTTTGCTATGATTTTAAAGGTCTTACATAAAATTATAGAATATTAAGCAGAGGGAATTTTAGTATATTGGTAAGCAACCTGGTTTCCTTTTTTTTTGTTAGTTTAAAAGATAAACAAACTAATGGTTTGTCACTCTGCTAATACATTATTGTTATCCTCTTGCAGAACATAAGTTCGCCCATTTGCAACCAATCTATCCTTAATAGCAGGAAGATTGTGTGGGAAGCGTTCGAAACCGAAACTCTAAATTATTCGCCAGCCACTGTTGATATTTTAATATCTTTTTTATCGGGCGCAACGCTAAAACAATATCTGGGGGTTTTTATAAACTAAAAATTTTGTTCTGTGATAGTCACGGATATGAGTTGTTTATGACGACAGAATATAACTTATAGTCCAGTAAATGAAGGGTCCAACCTTGACAAAATCGCTCACCAATGTAATTTTATATTAATTTGTCGGGATTGACAGGTAATTTAAAATAAGAAAAAGTTCTGTAAAAATTTTTCTTGTACGGGGGAGAAAAAGTCCCAAAGGTCCCAAAAATCGTTTTTCCGCCAATATCTGCTAAAATATAGCATTTAGAGAATTTTTTGTTTAGAGAAAAATCAAGATCAAAAAATGGTCCTTATGATTTTTCTCTAAAATTTGACCGTTTTCCGAGATAAACGGGCCCAAGCGCACCCTGGATTTTGAGCTTCTGCGCTGCATGCCGGAGAGCATGCTCCATGCATCTACACAGGAGCGGGCGGACAAAAGTCCAATAACTTGGGTAAAAATGTATATTTTTTATTATTCAAAGTTTCGGTGAAAGGGGAAATCTACAGCTATCATACCCGGTGACTCGAGTCACGTTTTGATTTTTTGAAATTTTAGATATTTTAAATATTTTAGTATTTCAATTTATACAAGGTGCGGTTTACGGCAACCCCAATTCAGCACGGTCAGCAATTTCCTATATTCTGGGGGCCTATTAACAAATAGCACTTTTATAAAGAGATTTTTTAAGGGAATATTCAGATTGAAACCATTATTTCCTAAGATTCAGTAAAATATGGGATACTAATATCGTGGGTATTAGACAAATTAGCAACTGAAAGTCATTTAGATAAATTATCATTAAAAAATCTAACAAAAAGATTAAGTACCTTATTTGCACTAGTTTCAGTGAATAGAGTCCAAATTTTAGCAGAAATTGAGATAAATAATATTCACCAAACACAGACCGGCATTGAAATTGAGATAAATTCTTTCATTGAAACCTCAGGACCAAGCCGAAATCAATTTTTTCTAGATTTTCTTAGAAAAACCTAATTTACGAGTGGCTAGTACTAAACCTTTATTTAGAGAAAACCAAATTAGTGCGGCATACCAATAAATGGTTTTATTTCCTGGAATAAACCACATACAGCTGTAGGTGCACAAACTTTTTCTAGATAAATTAAAACAGTTTCAGATGAATGTGGAATTAATATAAAGCCGGTTTCAGCGCATAGTAACAACATTAGCAGGGTGTAAGAGGAATTAGTTTGGATGTAAGTAATAAGAAACACAGCTGGCTGGTCGCGGAATTGTCAGATATTGCAAAGTGTTATAATAGACATGTGTCTAATTATAATAAGGAAAATTTTGGGGTTACAATCCTAAATGGATAACTATAACAATGCTGGTTTGTTATTAAGTATGTGGTTGGTTTTAGGGCAAAATATAGCAATAAAATTTCAGCTTTTTCATAAATCTAAACATCTACATAGTTGTAATTACGAGAACGAGGCTCGAAATATAATTGAAGATTAAACGAACTTACCTGTAAGTGAAGTTCAATCGAAATTATATGAGAGCCTCGTTCGAAGTAATTACAACCTCCCACCCATTTCCCAACCCCATAGGAAAATAGCAGAAATTTTCTTTCAGCTCTAAACGAAATGATTAAATATTATCACGGAGATCGGAGACAGAGGAATCCAGGGTTACGTAACACATTACGTTTTTTGTTTTTACTAAACATTGTGACATAATCGTACCGGCAAAGCGTTACTACATAGTTGTAATTACTTCGAACGAGGCTCTCATATAATTTCGATTGAACTTCACTTACAGGTAAGTTCGTTTAATCTTCAATTATTTAATAAATTATACAAAATAGTAAATTTTAAAATAACAGAAGTAAATGATTTTAAGTATTAAAAGCTAATTTGAAGATTTTCTAATGTAAAAGGCTTCTAAATTTTCAAGGAAAAAATCTTCATCTTGGTAAACATCTGGTACGGTATTATTCTGCATTAGGTATGGCCATAGGTACCATTCTTGACCACCTCACATCAGGTAAGAATTTATGTGGGAATCAAAATTTTTATTTAACAGGTATGGCCATAGGTACCATTCTTGACCACCTCACATCAGGTACGAATAGATATGAGAATCAAAAATTTTATTTAATAGGTATGGCCATAGGTACCATTCATGACCACCTCACATCAGGTAAAAATTTATGTGGGAATCAAAAATTTTATTTAATAGGTATGGCCATAGGTACCATTCTTGACCACCTCACATCAGGTAAGAATTTATGTGGGAATCAAAAATTTTATTTAATAGGTATGGCCATAGGTAGAGTTTTTGACCACTTCACATAAGGTAAGAATTTATGTGGAAATCAAAAATTTTATTTAATAGGTATGGGCATAGGTACCATTCTGATCACCTCACATCAGGTAAGAATTTATGTGGGAATCAAAAATTTTATATAATAGGTATGGTCATAGGTACCATTCTTGACCACCTCACATCAGGTAAGAATTTATATGGGAATCAAACATTTTATTTAATAGGTATGGCCATACGTATCAGGTAAGAATTTATGGTATGGTCCGTTAGATTCTTGAGGTTGAAAACCTCTTATATACCAACTCTCGAGAAAATCGTTAGAGCCGTTTTAGAGATAGCATGACTGTAAAAACATACAATTCCTTCCTCATTTATTTTTCATTATTATTAATAGTTACTGCTCAATGAGTGCTATTTAGTGCTATACAGGTTGGTGGATGTGAAATGCGAACATAGGGAAATATATGACAATGGAGTTATCATGCTAGGCATCTTGTTATACGTGGAATAAGTACTGTCAATGTCAAAGTAGCTGTCATATTATTGAAATATTTTCTTTGCATAATAATGTATGTGTACGAGCAGAACAAGAAAGTTTACATGCACTTTTAGATTTTATTATTATTTCTGTTATCGATTACTCTTTTTGCAACCCAAATTCGTATTACTTCGTTTTGTGACACTACTACAAAATATATCAAGATACCTGGCATAAAAGTTCGATTGTCATGTATGTTCCCTATGTTCGCATTTCACCTCCACCAACCTGTATAATAAAAAGACCGTGCTCATTGTGTAACGAAACTATTAAAAGTTATATTGGGCATTGCCAATGTCATGGTAGTTATGCCCAATTTATAGCAATGATTTATTTTAACACTAAAAGTAAGTGCTCAATGAGTGCTATCTAGTGCTATATAATAGAAAGTCCGTGGTTATTGTACAACGAGTTTATTAAATTTTATATTCATAGTAGTTATTTATTTTTGCACTTATAATAAGTGCTCAATGAGTGCTATAAAGTGCTGCTATATTATAAAATATATAAATCCCATGTTGGATGGATAACGAACGCTTACTAGGTCCATAATTTATTTATATTAATTTCTTCACAAATAATAAATGCGTAATGCGTAACTATAGTCCATGGGCCAGCAAAGATGTTGGTATAATTTGGGGGTACTAAGTTTCCTTTTAACCATAGTTATATATGAGTATAAGGATCACTAAAAACCATGATTGCCATCCTCAAGTGGTAGCTAATAGAAATGGCGGCCAATACAAGATGGCCGGCGTTGCTTTTATTTAAAAACGGCTATATCTATGGAAGTAATGGTCCGCTTTCAACAAACTTTCGATCGTATCATTTTTAAAGTACATTAAATTTGCAACAATTTAAGCCCAACCGCAGCTCTGTAGGTCCAATAGTTTCCGAGATATGGCACTTCTAATATTGGCATTTTTTCAAAAAAATGAATGTTGAGAAATTTTAGCTTTTTTCGTAATTTTTGTGTTTAATTATCTGTAATTTCTGAATGAAAAAAGATATTGTCTTCCGGTTTCTTTCATTAAATTTTACGTACATTTCCCTATAAAATATGTTATTTTAGAAACTTTTGAAGGCGTTTATTAAGCCAAAATATCAATTTTTGTTCGTGAGAAGTATTCAAATATTTTGTATTTATTGTGTTTAATGAGCTGTAACTTCTGAACGGATAAAGTTATCGACTTCCAGTTTCTTGCATTAAATTCTACGAACATTTCTCCATAAGATACAGTATTTTAATATTTTTTTTGATATTCATTAAGCCAAAATATCAAATGTTTTTCCGAGAGAAAATTGATAAATTTTTAAATTTTTAATATTTATTGTATTCCGAACTTAATTAATTTTAAATTTTGGTTCATAACTTCAGTTTTTCAACATACATTATTTTATGAACTTTTCGAGAGAAAATTGACAAGTATTAAAAATTTTCGTATTTATTATAAAAACATTTGATATTTTGGCGTAATGAACACCCTAAAAATTTTCTAAAATAATGTATTTTATAGAGAAATGTTTGTAAAATTTAATAAAAGAAACCGTAAGTCGATAAGTATATCCGTTCAAAAGTTATAGCTCATTGAACACAATAAATATTAAATTTTTTAAAATTTCTCAATTTTCTCTCGGAAATACATTTGATATTTTGGCTTAATGAATACCCAAAAAAGATTTTAAAATACTGTATCTTATGGAGAAATGTTCGTAGAATTTAATGCAAGAAACCGGGAGTCGATAACTTTATCCGTTCAGAAGTTACAGCTCATTAAACACAATAAACACAAAATATTTGAATACTTCTCAAGAAAAAAAATTGATATTTTGGCTTAATAAACGCCTTCAAAAGTTTCTAAAATAACATATTTTATAGGGAAATGTTCGTAAAATTTAATGAAAGAAACCGGAAGACAATATCTTTTTTCATTCAGAAATTACAGATAATTAAACACAAAAATTACGAAAAAAGCTAAAATTTCTCAACTTCCATTTTTTTGAAAAAAGTGCTAATTTTAGAAGTGCCATATCTCGGAAACTATTAGACGTACAGAGCTGCGGTTGGGCTTAAATTGTTGCAAATTTAATGTACTTTAAAAATGGTACGATCGAAAGTTTGTTGAAATCGGACCATTAATTCCATAGATATACCCGTTTTTAAAAGCAACACCGGCCATCTTGTATTGGCCACCATTTCTATTAGCTACCACTTGAGGATGGCAATCATGGTTTTTAATGATCCTTATACTCATATATAACTATGGTTAAAAGAAAACTTAGTACCCCAAATTATACCGAAATCTTGAATTTGGCTAGCTGGCCCATGGACTACTACTAGTGCTATAGCATACTTTTTATTTACCTCTCGCCGCTCATATCTGTAACAGATATGTACCAGAAAATAATTGTAATCGTGCTTATAATTCGATAGTGAATATGATATTAAATAATCTGCGGCACGGTTAAAACTAACAACTTCAAAACTAAAAAATAGTTACATGGAGAATAATATTCTAACATCTGTTGTAATAACAATAATTTTGATGATTTACACTGTTCGGTCATAAAAAATGTTGCTTGTGAAAAGAATCCAGATTTAAGTTTTAAAGAAATAATGTGCCTTTCTATAAAAATTAATTTGTCTTTTGTTTCGAACGAATTACATGTTCCAGTGTACTTATCTGTGTTTTGTGGCCGGTGATTTAAAAATCAGTTGAAGTGCTGAAGAGCTTTATTCCAAAATAATTGCTTTTACTTTAATACCCATTTGCAATATCGTTAATATCGACCCTTAATAACTTGGAAACGGATTGTGATAGACATACCCGGTTTGCGCTATATGATTTTACATCTAGGGGGTCACATTTTGCTGATATTTTTTTTTTTAAATCACCTATCTCAACCCCACCACTCTCAACTTTTAAATCTTAAATGGCAATATATTAAATATATAAAATTGATATTTGCATAAACCGTTTTAAAGTTATTAATAATAGTTTATTATAATTTTAATGTTTTATTATAAAATGCATGGAGTGCTATGGAAATGAAAACAACAACAAAAAATGAACAATGGTACCTAATAATTTGTTTTAAAGTTTGTATAATATTATTGTTTCTTTGATCATGATTTACACAAAAGACGAGATTTAAAAATTGAGAGTGGTAAATAGTAAAACTCATTGTAAACTTGTACATTTATTGCTATAGTAGTCGGTCTTACTTTTCGACACATCTCTGTGGATGTCTCTCATTGATAACTGTCATACATAAACTTTAAAACAAATTATTAGGTATCATTGTTCATTTTTTGTTGTTGTTTATATTTCCATAGCACTCCATGCATTTTATAATAAAACATTAATAATAATAAACTATTATTAAAACCTTCAAGCGGGCGCGCGGTAATTTGTAACGGCAGCGGTCGCGCGTAACCTAAAAGACCTATATATATCAGAGAAATAAAACACTAATTAATCAATAATCATTTATTTTTTCGTAATCAAATGTACTATCATTATCTTAGGACACAATTTGTCGAAAAAAACTTAAATCCTTCAATAAAATAAATAATATTTTCAAAAATAAACAAAAACATAAAATCTTCTTACACACATTTTAAAAAACAAACAAAATCAGTTGGCTCCTGAGGAGATCAAATAATTAAAATCACAATATTTACTATCTACTTAGGTCTAGTTTCCTTCATCATCAGTATCTTCGCCAAGATAACATTCAGTGCACATGAATGTAGTGTGACTTCTGCAAATGTTTCTTTGACATGATGCGCATTGTGTCTTTGATTGCCGCCTTTTTTTGCGGGGCATATTTTGCAGCTTCCTCTGCATGTGCTAGAACTGCTTGCTTCATTACCAGCATCTTCAACATCCATATTCAAATGCTCTCTGATGTTTCTTTTCAGTTTTCTTGGAAGATTTGACATCGTAGCTCTTCTTTGGACATACTCTCTTGTCAGTTCAATGCCTGATTCACGTAAATACTTTCGCCTTTTCGGTAGTACCACTCCGTTTGCCCTCAGTATTACCATGGCATTTATTCCAGCAATATCTAGAAGACGAAAAAATAGTGTCAAGGGCCATCTATTGTTCTTCCTTGATGTAGAATACATCTTTACTTTTTTATCAACTTCATCAACACCACCTTTCGTTTTATTGTAAAAAGTTACTATGCTAGGCTTGCGCTTTTCATTCGTAGTTTCATCAATTTCAGCAGCAGGATGAAGTGTTGATAATAGTACCACTGATCTTTTTTTGGGCACGTACGATACCAGCGTAGCCATGTCTGAAAATCCAAACTGACTTGAATATTCAGGTCGGTTTTTATCTGTAAAACAAGGAGGTATTTCTCTCTTGTTTTTACGCATGGTACCCACAACAGAAATCTTATGATCTTTGGCCAAATCGCTAGCCAAAAGAACACTAGTATACCAATTGTCAATTGTTAGGTTTCGTCCTGTGCCCGAAATTGGTGTTATTAGCCTCTTTACGACGTCTGCTGCAGCATTACTCAGCTGGTAAGGACCTTCTGGCTGCTTGCCGGCATAAAGCTCTATGTTGAGAACATAAAATGTAGCAGCATCTACTAGTGGATAAAGCTTTATTCCGTATTTATCGGGTTTAGATTTTATATACTGTCTAAAGGGACATTTTCCTCGAAAACCTGCCATCATATCATCAATAACAACGTTCTGTCCCACAGAATAAGGTAAAAGGCAGTTTTGTGTAAACATTTCCAAGATCTATAAATCCTTTATTTATGAAACTCGATCGATATTTATTTATATTTTTGTTTTCATTGTAACTCTTTCTTAGATACCTAGTGTGTTTAAAGAAAGAGTTAAAAAGAGTAGGGTATGGCGGGAGGTCTTGTGCTGGCCAAATCAGATTTTTTCTTGTGCCAAAGTAAATGTTTGATCACAACGAGCCTATGTACCAAATTTCAGATTGATTGGATATGGGGAAATGAGTATGGCGGGAGGTCTTGTGCTGGCCAAATCAGATTTTTTCTTGTGCCAAAGTAAATGTTTGATCACAACGAGCCTATGTACCAAATTTCAGATTGATTGGATATGGGGAAATGAGTATGGCGGGAAGTCTTGTGCTGACCACATCAGATTTTTTCTTGTGCCAAAGTAAATATTTGGTCACAACGAATCTATGTACCAAATTTCAGATTGATTGGATATGGGAAAATGGGTATGGCTGGAGGTCTTGTGCTGACCACATCAGATTTTTTCTTGTGTCAAAGTAAATGTTTGGTCACAACGAGTCTATGTACCAAATTTCAGATTGATTGGATATGGGGAAATGGGTATGGCGGGAGGTCTTGTGCTGGCCACATCAGATTTTTTCTTGTGCCAAAGTGCATTGTTAGGTGACAAAAGTCTATTTCCAAAATTTCAGCTCGATAGGATCCCGGGAAGTGGGTCATTTTTTACTTTTGTTTTTTTGCCGTACGTACAGTTTATTTTTCTTGTGGTAGGCTTCACGTCATTATTTTCCGAACTAAGAATTAACGAACATCATATCTCCTGTCTTTGTCCTATACGTGCCTACCCCACTTTTCTTAAAATTCAACGTTTGTCTAATGACTGTATCTCTTTCTCACTAAAGACATAAAATGCGATAGAGCAACATCGCTTCATCAGTATGGCCGAACAGAAACGTGACACCCAAATTTTCTCCCACTACTGTTGATTTGATTCGTACGAATGTGAATGATGACGTGAAGCCTACCACAAGAAAAATAAACTGTACGTACGCACGACAGTGGCGGTGCGTCAGATGAGGCAGGTGAGGCTGAGCCTCACCGCGTAAAATCGTAATTTTAAATTTTTTATTTTTATTATAATTTTATTTATCTAATTTATTTTTTATTATAAATCGACTACATATTTATTTAAAAATAATTATTGTTGCACAATAATGCAAAAAAGTATTTAAATAGTGTAATTTTCGCGCGAATCATAAATAATGTGTACAGTGAGGCTGCTGCTGCAACGGTTGGTTTCATTCATCGTTAGTGCGACCGAGCGGCGGAGTGACGTGTGTGTATTCTCGTATGTTCATGCGGTGGAGAGACCTTGAGAGAGGCTAGGGAAATATCGTCTGTCTTCGCGCAAGGCACACACATACACAGCGCACAGCCTCGCATAGCCTAGCGCACACAACTAAATACACGTGAAGAAACAAATTTTATTTTTACTTTGTTGTTGATTGCTTGGCTTATTTATTGTTGTGAATGCTATTTTATAATTAGTTACGTTTTGAAACTAATAGTTTCTAATAAAAATTATGAATAACCAATAAGAATAAATGTAAAATCTAACAAATAGAACTTGTAATAGTTTTATCAATATTTAAATAATAAACAATGACATCATTCAACTACTATTCAACATTTCTATATTATGAACAAATAAATAAAATTATATCAATTAATGATTTATTATAAATATTTAATATATGGACAGAATAAGAATCATAATAATCAAGAACAGATAAAATTTGTTCGCCTCACGCTTGAATGTTGTTTTGCCGAGAGCCGCAGAACGCTAGTCGCGTGTTGTTGAATGTTTTTTTCTATTCTGTTACCTACTTTATTTAAATATGTATGTACTTTTTGTGGACGTACTAAATATACTCTTGTGCCTTGTGCGTTAGAGAAAACAAAATTTAAAAAATATTACCTGCTGTTTTTACGATTATAGCGTTTTATCTTGACTCACAAAAAAATTATTTATTTAAGTACCTAATGAAATAAAGTTCTATTGTTTTATTGATTTTATGCATAAAATATTGATTTTAGAACGTTTCATTGAAATTATGATACAAAGTATTTAAAGGCGTTTAAAGCATTTGACCTTGAACAAAACTTGAACAGCTATTAGACAAACGTTGAATTTTAAGATAAGTGGGGTAGGCACGTGTAGGACGAAGACAGGAGATATGATGTTCGTTAATTCTTAGTTCGGAAAATAATGACGTGAAGCCTACCACAAGAAAAATAAACTGTACTTACTGCGACAAAGTTATAGTACAAGAATCAAAGAAAATTTTGTTCTTGAAAATTTTTTCATAAAATGTACCAGTTCTGAGAAAAACGAATATATAAATGAAACTTCTTTTGTGCTGGCGTTCGCGCGGCCCGCAGTCATGAGTTTGGCCGTTTGCCCGTGTCCGTGCTGCAGTCAGACGTTTGTCTGTCGCTGATGGCAGAAACATAAACACTCCAATAATTTATTTATATTTATGTATTATTTTGGTTTAGTTTTAGCTGAGGTTTACAATAAATGAATGAACCCATTTAGATAAGAATAGGTATAATGCTTCACAAAGGAACTAAGTTCATATTCTTAGTAGTAGACAGAGTCTAAACATTTTAGTTTTAGTTGGAGATATCGTAGATATGACATTTATGACAATGAAAAGTTAGTATAAAATATTCAGAAAGAATTAGGCGATCAAATAAAACATCCGATGTATATTAAATTCAAGAATTTTTACCTTTACCTGAATGGAAACTATTTATAAATAATTAAGTAAGCAAAAGCTTATGACAATGATATAATTATTGTTACAACTGGAATGTTGTAAGACGAAGGTAGTATTTCGGTTAATAATAATACATCAACATGTATAATACCTGATTTCTAATCAAGAAGAAGCTGATACAAGAATTTTCGTTGCTGCAAATTTTAGTGTAGTATCATATTTTAATTGTGGCACAATAATGATTATTTCCCCAAACACAGATATTTTCGTTATGGCCTTATATTATTGTACAAAATTGGAAACGTCCATATGGCTGTATAAAAATTAAAAATACATTTCAATTCAACAAGGT
The DNA here is from genome assembly GCA_947534325.1 of Agonum fuliginosum. Taxonomy (NCBI): domain Eukaryota; kingdom Metazoa; phylum Arthropoda; class Insecta; order Coleoptera; family Carabidae; genus Agonum; species Agonum fuliginosum. The sequence goes on from OX384040.1 coordinate 20,246,393, forward strand.
ATATCTACATCATTTCAGTAACAAACATACAGTTTCTGAAAGTGATATTGCAAATTTACTATTATCAACGTACGTATTAACTGGTTGCAATATAGGTACTGTAATATAGGAAAAAAAATACATACAAAATAAGCGTTTTACACATTTTCCACAAACAGAAAACGCGTTCAAATTTCATTTAAAAAGAGCAGTTTATCAAATTGAAATATTAAAAGTATCATAGAACCCAATTATAAACCTACAACCGCGGAATCGAAAATAGATAATAATTCACTTATACCAATTCGTATGAATCAAAGTCCAAAACCGCTTTATAATATATCTAATTTATACTCTAAATGTAAAGTTAAATGTACTAGTAGGTGTAAATGTATGTGTGAAGGAAAATGTGTAAATACATAGTGGAATAATTTTATAGGGTAGAAACGGCCGAGCGCGTCTATTACCATAGATACGCCGCTGCTCCTTCCCCCACCACACGACTGTGACCGCGCGCGCGGCGTTTTTCGCGAACTTTACGAGTGTTTTTAGCATGCTTCCAGGCATCTGATCGAAAAACTGAAATATACGTTTTGTAGTGCACGATGTCAACTTTTCAAAACTTTTTTGGAAATTATTATCGGACTTACGGTAACGCATACATACAGGCCTGCCGGAAAAAAGGGCACTGCAAACTTTGAATAGCGATTTCGCGAAAACTAATAATCCGACAGAACCTACCTTTGGCACATATAAAGAACATTATAATCCCTACTTTCTCTCAAAATTTTAGCGCTCCAGCTCAAAAAATGACGGAGCTATGAATTTTCGAAAAAACGCCTAATTTTCCGGTTTTTCCTAAATTTTTCAGGACCTAATTATCAGATTGAGATGTTCGACCTCTCATTTCGTAGATATTTTAATTCTCTACAAAACATTTCATTGCTCCATTAGTTTCAAAGTTACAAGCAAAAAAATACAAAAATCTCGTTTTTTTGCAATAAATTGTTAATAACTAACAAATGGACCGGAAACTCGAGTGAAAAACACATACCTATTCATCTGCTTATTATCTTTTATATCATCGCACAATCGGTTTGGTACTAGTCTTTATGTCAAGCAAAAATGCCTATACAGCAATCCAAACAGTGCACGGATTTCTACAGCATCAGTGGGTTTGCAGTCACGTTGTCTGTTATACGATGGTGCTTTTCTTTGTATAAATTCGTTGGTGTGTAGTACGATTTTTTCAATAATATTATTATCAATAAATAAATTCCAGGCTTGCACAAACGTTGTCACCCCCACGCCATTTCGACGAGTACCCGAATCTTCCGTGAGAATATTTTGAACTTGGCGCTTTACTCTGTTGTTATTAGACTTTTGCCACTTTGTTACTTTGTCACGCCCCGTAAAATATGTGACTCTTTCTGAAAGAGGTAAATCGTCCTCATCTGAATCCGAACTGCATGATTCTTTAGTTGATTGTATTTCCTCCTAAACTAGGTGGTCGGAAGTTACTGAACCATGATCACTGAGCTCTGATTCACTCTCTTCATCTTCTCGTTGTATTTCCTCAAGTATAGCACTTTCAGCTAACGGTCGACGAGTCATTTTGTACAAAAACACTATTACACGCTTAATTCAATAATATTTATTGACACTCCAAGAAACAATTTGGCGCGTTAAGCGTCGCGCGTAACCTTTTCGACGACAGGCGCATGGCGTGCTTTCGACGAATGCGCCACAACTAAGAGTGCGTTCGTTAATGCTGCTCTAGCGCAGAGCATACAGAGCTTGGAGCTAAGTCACGTGATGTCAAATCACTCCATTTACTCCGTGAATTAAAGAACGATTCAACTGTCAAATGTATCTAAAATTTTAAAATTAATGGCGTTAGAACGGTTGGAAGATGAACAATTTATTAATTCATGCCATTCAAATTGGTCATGATTTAATTTTTGACGATGATGATGATGAAAATGGTGTATTATTAGAAAAAGTTGAAAATTATGCAGAAGAAACTGTTCCTCGATTTTCAAATAATCAATTTAAATCCCACTTTAGAATACTGCCAACAACATTTGAAGTATTGTTGACAAAACTACATACTTGTATTCAGTTTAATGCAAAAGGACGGCATGAATTACAAATGGACAAACAAGTAATGATAACATTGTGGTATTTAGCAAACAAACCTGTCAGGTTTATGTTCGTTTACAATTTGGCGCGATTTGTAGCATTCACTCCGCGAGCACCATCTCTTACGCTGGTGCATTGGGAGTGAACTCCAAACACCAGTGTATGGTAACTCTAATGCCTGTGGCACACCGGTCGAGGAGTATCGAGGACCATCGAGTAACTCCTCGATGAAACGAAAGAACGCACCCGTCCGCGATGGATTTCTATTTAATCGGTGACAAATACATCAAAGTTTTGCGCGAAATCAAATCCAAAGATACGTCTGAAATGAGATACATTCGTTTCATCGAGGAACAACTCGATGAAAATAGCGGCGCCCCTATTTTTCGTCGAGGACGGGGTGCGTTCTATCGTTTCATCGAGGAGTTACTCGATGGTCCTCGATGCTCCTCGGCCGGTGTGCCACAGGCATAATAGGACCCGGCCTGACACTGGCTGTAGTGCTGTTGCAGATCAAGAGATGTCACCCCCAGTTCATGTCACTTCAAATAAAGAGTATAGATAATTAGCTAGTCATTTTCTATTGGTCCTTACGTCCTTACCAAAATGGCCAAAGGCTTGTATGGCCACTACTATAGCCAGTACTCTTTGTATATAGCTACTCTAATCTAAGCAAACAAAAAGTGACAGCAAAGAGCAAAGCCAGTTTGTGCATGTGAAGAAGTTAATTAATAATGTTATAATTGAATGTAATATTATTTACATGTTTTGAAAATAGCATTATACATGCATACAAGTAAGTGGGGAACCGTTAGAGTTATTTTACCTGAGTATAATAACTTCTAACCTTATACCGTGCTTCTAACCAACCCTTGTTATTTCCAATTTATAACATGTGAAGAACATAAAGAGATTGTTAAAGACATAATTATTAACAAAGCAATAATGTTAATTATCCATTATTATGTAAAAGAAAAAATTATATGTTTGGAAAAAAATTGTAAATAACGATAGGATATTTCAGTAGTTAAGTCAAAATAAATATTTGACTAAATATGTACCATTAAATAAATATTATTTTGTTTAATTTTTTTGTTTTATTTGTATTTTTTCATTAATTTTTAAATATCACTTAAATATTTACCGAGCTGCAAAAGCCTGAACTTGCGTTAGTACCGTTGCAGATCAAGAGATGGCGCCACCAACAATGTCAGGTCTGTTAACATGGGAGTGGGTTATCTATTAGTGCGTTCGGTAATGCAAATCTTTTTACTCTATCTGCTCTTTTGCGTTCTTTAATTGCAAAGAGCGTAAAAGGTACAGAGACAGACCGGAAATAGTAACGTTCGGTAATAGCAGAGCGGAGTGTTTGGAGTTCACTCTCAATGCACCAGCGTAAGAGGTGGTGCTCGCGGAGTGAATGCTACAAAACGCGCCAAATTTTAAACGTACGTAAACGTGACAGGTGTTTGTTTGCTAAATACCACAATGTTATCATTACTTGTTTGTCTATTTGTAATTCATGCCGTCCTTTTGCATTAAACAGAGTAACAGTATGTAGTTTTGTCAACAATACTTCAAGTGATCAAATTGATTAATGTATTAAGCGGCAAGATGAAAGGGCATGGGATATTAAGAAATACTCATATACTTCAAATGTTGTTGGCAGTATTCTAAAGTGGGATTTAAATTATTGCTTATTTGTAAATCGAGGAACAGTTTCTTCTGCATAATTTTCAACTTTTTCTAATAATACACCATTTTCATCATCATCATCGTCAAAAATTAAATCATAACCAATTTGAATCGCATGAATTAATAAATTGTTCATATTTGTATCTTCCAACCGTTCTAACGCCATTAATTTTAAAATTTTAGATACATTTGACAGTTGAATCGTTCTTTAATTCACGGAGTAAATGGAGTGATTTGACATCACGTGACTTAGCTCCAAGCTCTGTACGCTCTGCGCTAGAGCTGCATTAACGAACGCACTATATAGACTCTTATATGGTTTGTGCCAAACACTCCGCTCTGCTATTACCGAACGTTACTATTTCCGGTCTGTCTCTGTACCATTTACGCTCTTTGCAATTAAAGAACGCAAAAGAGCAGATAGAGTAAAAAGATTTGCATTACCGAACGCACTATAAAACAACTACGATCTGTGCCTTTCCGGGCGCGCGGGATGGGGGGGTAAACTGTTTATTTTGTACACACTGAAATAATGACAGGCTACTAAAGCTGTGAAACGCATACGACGAGAGATAATAAAGTTATAACCGAAAGTGTATTGAGTGCGGTCGATTCGACGTCGCGCGATTGCTTGAAGGTTTTAATAACTTTAAAACGGTTTATGCAAATATCAATTTTAATGACATGACTGTGTAGCATTTTTCAAGAGCTATCTTTTGATATGCCACAAAGGGTATATTGCCATTTAAGATTTAAAAGTTGAGAGTGGTGGGAGTGAGATGGGTAATTTAAAGAAAACAAATATATCAGTAAAATGTGACCCCTTAGATGTAAAATCATATAACGCAAACCGGGTATGTCTATCACAATCCGTTTCCAAGTTATTAAGGGTGGATCGTCTTAAGCGCGCCACCCGGTATATAGATTTTTTTCCGTAAATAATAAATAAATTTTCAAAATTCATTAAAAAAATTATTTGTGTAGGTAATGTTTGTACATTTATTGAAATGAAAGTTTTTTGGCGCGCCTATGATTTTTGTTGATTTTACTTCCATAATCCCTAACTCGCCACGCCCCTGCCTCGCCAAGTTATCCTGCGCGAACAGTATGTCGCATAACTCAAATACAGTTCGACGTAGAAAGTTGAAATTTTGTATTTAGGACTATTATAGCATCTAGTTGTGCACCTCTTATTTTTGGTTGCGATCGTCCGAGCCAAAGGGGCACTGTTTGGTATTTTTCGCATTATTCAAAAACGGTATGTCGTAGAAAGTTGAAATTTTGTATTTGAGACTCATGTTGCATCTAGTTGATCACTTAATATTTTTGGTTGCGATCTTCCGTGCCAAAAGGGCACTTTACTCTAGGTAAGTATTTATTGGTATTTTCCGCATAAATCAAATTATATTTTTATATTATTCTACATTCTAGTTATTAAGAAAATTATGAACAGTTTAATAGGCGTACAAGGAAGTCATGTGGTGTCCACATCAGATTTTTTAATATATGTATAGAATTTTTGTTTTTTCAATAAACAAATATAATTTCATATTTTTATGTATTTACTATATTTCACAATAAAACACGTCACGGGTTCGACTAATATATATATGTCATTTTGCTGCTTGGGAAGCAGCAAAATGACATGATTTCGACACATACGTGACGCAATTTGTTGACGTTATTTATACCACTATGTGTGGATCGAATCGACGTCGTTCATCGACGCCACTTACACATCATGCATAGACGTGACCTTGACGTCAACCATACACTAGTTTAAACGTTTAGTAGTGACCGGTAGTGACCACATGTCAACGTTGATAATCGACATACCGGGCGTTTCCTGAAACAGGCGCACCCCTAAAAAAATTTGTATTTTTAAGTCAATTACATTTATATTATAGGTTTATAAACTACATTTTCCGTTGATCGTTTATTAATTGGTATCATTAATGTAAAAAAATCTGACGTGGCCATCACACAACCTTCCGCCATATCTAGATTTTAAACAGAAATGTATACGTGCAATCCGGTGCCCATTTAAAATATACAAATAAAAATCTCAAATATTCTAACACAGAAATTTGCATCACCTGAATAAAAAGATTCATTCACAGGAAAACTCTGCTGTATTGAAGCCATCCTCCGTTCAATTACTACATTTAATATCTTACTTAGGACTTATATAGCGCTAGTATGCCAACTTGTCACCCGTCTCACCTGTCAATATTTTTTACGCAGAAACAAAAATCAACCGATCATGGATTACAAGATATCGACGTTTTATTTGATAAATTTATTTTTTAAATTTTACTGCAGTTCTTTAATGCTACCAGATAAAGACAATTTTTTTATAACGTAAGTTGCAAATAACTTTTCCTCTTATTCTCATTACAAATAAATACTATATTTTTCCAAATTTATATACAATTTTGACAATTAACCTTTTCAATCTTCAAAAAATATCACTTCCGATGAAGATATTTGTACCAAAATCTAGGGAGCTCTTCCAATTTATATACAAATGTTAAATACCAAGTATCAAAATTTTCGGGTAATTCGTATTTGAGTTATGCGACTAAAAACCCTTGACCACACACACACACACACACACACACACACACACACACACACACACACACACACGCACACACACACACACACACACACACACACACACACACACACACACTCACACACTCACACACTCACACACTCACACACTCACACACTCACACACACACACACACACACACACACACACACACACACACACACACACACACACACACACACACACACACACACACACACACACTCACACACTCACTCACTCACTCACTCACACACTCACACACTCACACACTCACACACTCACACACTCACACACTCACACACTCACACACTCACACACTCACACACTCACACACTCACACACTCACACACTCACACACTCACACACTCACACACTCACACACTCACACACTCACACACACACACACACACACACACACACACACACACACACACACACACACACACACACACACACACACACACACACACACACACACA